>OX392463.1:106839913-107247015 GCA_947623515.1 Neoascia interrupta | reverse complement strand
AGTGGAAAACCATTTTGCTCCAGAGAATGTGTACAATGTGTCATCTATTCGAGGTAGTGTAGCTGTCCTTCTTTGTGACATCATTAAGCCTCCGGTAATAAACGCAGAATCGAGTGCTGCCGTCCTTCTTTTTCACCAGTACAACAGGCGACGCCCACGCAATTTTCGAGCTTTCGATCAAACCTTCTTTTTCCATGGTCGATATCATCTCGGCGGCCTCATCCTGTTTAGCCAACGGAAGTCGTCTGGCAGGTTGGCGAATTGGTCTAGCATCTCCGGTGTCTATGCGGTGTTGTACTAAGTGTGTTCGGCCATAGTCTCCATCCTGTGAGGCAAATATATCAGCAAACTCGCCAATGAGATTTTCCGCTATGGTTTGCTGCTCCTGATCAAGCTCACAGTCTCCGAGTATAGTCTTACATACCTCGGCCAATTTTGATGGAGAGACAGGACTTGCAGGCTCACTCTCAGCTATTGTCGAAATGGCTGCAACGGGCACACATCTTCCGATCACCTCTCCTTGTCTGAGCTTAACGGTGCGCTTATTTGGTTCATCAGTCTTACCGGCACCATGTTATTCCTGGGTTCTGGAAGAATTTTTCCCACGACGTAACTTTTACATTCACTTTTGTTATCTGGCTCGATGAGATAGAATCGGTGGTTCCCAGGATCACCCGCCAAACGTGTCCCAAAGAACTGTCTCTGAAGAGGGCCGCAGAACTTCATCGCTTCCCAATATTGCTCGGAGATTCACCGCGTTGTCGTTTCCATATACCATAGGGATCTCGACGGTTCGATACCTTAGCACCTGCATTCGAAGGTCAAGAATTACCTCGTGTGCCTTCATGAAGTCCACTCCAATGATGCATTCGTCGCGTATGTCGGCTACCAAGAATGCCTGTGAGAAGATCAATCCCTCTAGTTGTATCTGTAGCTTCACCTCCCCGTATACTTTGGCCGCTTCTTTTGTAGCTGTCTTCAGACTGTAGCAACCTGGTGTTATGTAGCCAGGACGTCTGAACAAGGTCTCTTCGGATGATGGAGGCCGTGGAACCTGTGTCAATAGTGGCCACGCATTTTCTGTTGGCGATAATTGCCTCTACTGTCAGACTCTTGTTGCAGCGTTTTGTTTGCGAGACTTGGATGATGGTCCTGGGGGCGTCGATTCCATCAACCAACTTCTGCCCCGACATCCTGCCAGATGCTTCTTCATTCTGTCTCCTTCTAGCGCAATGTGAGCAACCCGTTTCTCTAGCTGAAGCTCGGCACTGTCGCTGCAGGTGTCCCAGTTTGTTACAGTTCCAGCATCCCATTTGTCCCCGAGTGGTGTTCGTGTTTTGCCTTTCGATGTCGATGCGTTGACATGAGCACTCTAGACCAGCCATTTCCCTTATGCGATGGCAACCTTGCGAAGCTTGGTCGGCTGCTTCCATTGTCAGGGCAAATGCTAGTGCTTCAGCGAGAGTCTTCTTACCTGCCATTCTTACAGCCATTTGTAGCTTTCCATTCGCAATGGCATTAGTAAGCGCATCGGTTGCAAACTTGTTTATTATCTCCCTGCTGGTGTTGGGATAGGACAAATTCGCTAATCGCTCGATGTCTTCTTGCAACTGTTGAAGCGTCTCACCCCTTGTCTGAACTCTTTGGCGCAACTGGACCCGGTAAACTTGCTGCATGTGGTCGTCGCCAAACCTCATCTCGATGGCCTTCACCATGGCATCATAATCCTTCTGTTTTTCTTCAGGAATAGTTTGCAGCAATTCGGCAGCTGTTCCTCTGAGAGCAAGCGTGAGAGCAATCGACTTCTCTTCGTTGTTCCAATTGTTCGTCATTGCGGCAGCTTCAAATTGCCTCTTATAAATCGGCCATGACGTTTGACCATCAAAAAGAGGAGGCTGCATTTCTTTACGCCGTGGACTGTCAGGCAAACATTCTCGCACTTTCTGTTTTTTAACCAAATCCAGCTCCTTAGCCAGCTGTTCTACTTCCGATTTGACTTCAGTGAACTGTTCCTCCACGCTTTCAATTTTTCGATCCATCGTTTGGAACTTTTCCTCGAAAAATGAATTCTGGGAATCGAGTTTGCTTGCTAGAACTTTTTTCTGCTCAGCGAACTTAGTATCTAGCTTGTCGAACTTTTCTTCGAGAGCATTCTTTTGTTCTTTCTGGTCGCTCTGCAGCTTCTCGAATTTCTCGTCCAGATTTCCGAACTTTTCCAAAAGCAACTCCATGAAAGCGGGCATTTCATCGGCAGTACTTACTGTGCTTTGTTGCTGTCCTTCTTGAACTTCAAACAGCATCGTGTCTGGGTCTCCACCTTCCTCGGTAATAGCGTCCTGAAGTCGGAGCAACAATTCCCTTTTGAGCCCCGAAGTCTGGAGGTTTCTTTTACCCAATTCTGCTTTTAACTCAGCTGTTGTCAATTGTTCAATTTTTCGACCCATTTTTAATTGTCTTCACACAATTTTCACAACACAATCAGTTTATGTTTTATATCTGTTCCCGAAAATTCACACGGGAATAAACAAATCACTGCCACCGTTTTTATAACTTCGCACAATCAGTTTCAATATATCCAGAATATTCCACCTCAAATTTGTATGAGTCACCGACACTGTTTACACACACGATAACTCTGGAAAATTCCAACTTTCCGCGAAATTCCACCGTAGAATTTACCCGCACAATTATGAGTTTTATCCCCAATTTCTGACACCAATGTTATCTTTTCGGCCTGGGGTTCGTCGAATAAAACTCAATTTCGCTTTTATGATTTCACAATGAAACACTTTATTTATCACACAAAACTTCTTTAAATTCAAATCACACTGTTATTCAACTTTACTACTTAGAATTCAATACTTTATTTCAATTCAATCACTTTTCACTTTATAACCGATTTTCACAAGTCAACGTTTAAAATATAACTCCGTACGAGCCTGTCACCCGTGTATTTAAACAAAATTAAGCACCTTCTAGTACGTTCCATACCCCCTTTGGTAATTTTCCATTGGTACTCCTCCGCTGAATTCCAAGGAGGGGAAATCGAAATTCGAACTTCGAATATGACAGCTGCTGTCAGATGACTGGAATGACAGTTGGGTATGTTCGTTTAGTGAATCGAGCGGGTGCGTTTGTAGAGTAAATCGATGGGTGCATTCAGGGACTCCTGCGAGTTTTTTTTATTTCTTGTCGCCACATAACAATACTTAATTTAACTTGTTTCTTTTATTTTCACCTCTGTGCTTTGAAGCTGTGTATGTACGTATTTGATGAGTAATATTTATTTTTTCATCCCTTCTTAGCTTTTTCATATAATTGTTCTTCCGTCCAATCTAATTTTCATTTATTATTCAGTATACCTAGTATTTTTCTTTCTATGCTGGTTGCTTGCATTGGCCTTCGCGCTATGCAAGCACTTCGGGTTGCAGTTTTAAGAATAGCGTACAGTTCTTCATATTTTCCTTCATTTCACGGATTCGTTAAATTAATTTGAAAAATAAATATTGGCTGAGATATGACAATTGATGTTTAAAGTGGCCTACAAAACTAACGAAAAACAATAACTGGAAGTTTAGTTAATGGCCTTTTCGGTTGGCGATCCCGGATCAGGGCGTTCTTCTCCCGGATTGGGGATTCTATCCGAACAGCCAAACACGTTTTTCTTGATTTTTAAGTTTGTCTGGCGTTGTATTTGTGAAGCAAAAGCTATTCTACAGAATGGCATTTATTATTATGACTACTTATTATTATGTCCACTAAAATGACATTTATCCAACTTGACATTGGCATATGTATGATTCTGTGCGTGCTTCTGGTTTTGGTTCTGGATTCCAGAACCAGAAGCAAATTTCTCTTCTATCCAGAAGAGGAACTGTCAAACGAGTCCAAGAAAACAGTTTCAGGAGAGTCCAGAAGTCTCCCGGACGCTCCCGGACGACCAACCGAAAAGGCCATAAACGTTCGATCAATTTCTACTGAGAAACACCAACGGTTTAAGCACTGAGTTTAAACTTTTGTGAAAGTTTAAAAATTATAAGTTTAAACTTTTACAGTAAAACCGGTCACGACCACACTCGTGACCCTTGCAATCGTGTCCCAGCGTATAAAACTGCATCGACATGTTCCTCTGGGGCACCGAACACGAGTCGTCCTGGTACTGGAGTTCATTGGCCGCAATCCTGCCTGGTCCGCGGTGATACCTATGGGATACGTTACGTTTTTGTTGGAGGTTGCTACTATCCGATGGAGCACTCAGACACAACTACTGGTCCATTGTACTACCATGCAGACACCTTACATTAATGTATTTAGTTTACCCGTCTTTCGAAGAAAGATGAGAAGGAGCTTCAGTGATGAAGAGCTTAGGTGTTCGGCACTCACCACGTCAGCCCCAAAGATCCGCCACCTGATGCGAGCAAAGGCAGGACAACTACAGAGAAAGTGTTCCGCTGTATCGTCGTCCTCTCCACAGGCAAGACAGGTGGTGGTTTCGCTGAAGCCTAACACATTCAAGTGTCTAGCAAAAGCTTGGTGGCCGGTAAGGACGCCTACAAGAAGTCTGCAATCGATTCTCCTAAGAGATAGAAGAAAAGACGCTGACCCCTCGCAGATGTCTGGGCGTAGTCGTTTAGTCTGTCTGCACCCATCGCAGTCACGCCAACGAGCCCTCACGCCAACGAGCCCTCAGAGATCTCATTCCCCTGGATACCAGTATGACCTGGAACCCAAACAAGATTCACTGCATTTAGCCTTCCGACTAAGTTCAACGAATTCTTGAGTTCGAGCACTATCTTGGACGAGGTAAGAGGGTTGAGCAACGCATTTAGAGCGGCTTGGCTGTCACTGCAAACGCATATGCTTCTTGCCCTCCACCTGCTAGTCACAATATAGCGCATAGCCATTAGGATAGCGAAAATCTCCGCTTGGAAGGCAGACGCATATTTACCTAAGGGGTGGTGGAGTCTAATGTTCTCGCTTTCCACAAAGACTCCAGCACCAGACCCCTGTCCGGTTTTGGAGCCATCCGTGAAAATACGATGGCATTCTTTCCCTGGCTCAGAGTCTGGCCGAAGCCATTCCATTACCTGAGGAAAGTTGACTTGGTAATTTTGTCGCAAAAGGATTTCTGGGGTCATTGCGTCAGAGGGCATGTCCATAAGACAGGGGTCAAAGGACAATTCTCGAACAAGTTCTTCAAAATTCCAATGCGTGTGGTACCAAAAACCAACTCTCTTTAAGCGAAAGATGGTTTTCAGCGTACACCCCATGATAAATATATCAAGGGGGGGAGGTTCATCAAAGCATCTAGAGCAGAGCCCGGCGTGCTGGGGAAGGCACCACCTTGCGGGCAGCCCTTGTTTACCCCAGTTATGACGCACTTGCCACAATCTGCTTCGGCTATCAGCGTCCTGTTCATTAGCATTGCCCTTATCCATTGAACTAATGTTTCATCTACACCATGTTGTCTGGCTGAGTTGCACATGCTTTCAAACGTCGCGTTATCAAAAGCACCCTCAATATCGACGAAAACGCCCAGCACGTACTTCTTCTGGTCAAGAGCACATTCAATCCTACCAACAAGGTTTTGAAGCGCAGTTTCGCAGGATTTTCCGCGCTGATAAGCGTGTTGCATCTCAGAAAGAGGGTGCAAACAAAGAGTAACTTTGCGCACGCGCAGCTCAACCAGTCACTCTAAGCTTTTCAGCAGGAAGGAAGACAGACTTATGGGTCTGAAGCTTTTGGCTAGGCTATAGTCTGACTTACCAGGTTTTGGTATGAAAACGACTTTAACCATACGCCAAAGGGTGGGTATGCAAGCCAAGGAAAGGCTCGCAGTGAAAATTCTTTTCAACGTGGGTAACAGCTGACCTAAACCTTGCTTCAGCATAGCCGGGTAGATTCCATCTGGACCAGGTGACTTAAAGCTTTCAAAAGATGCAATAGCATATTTGATAGCGTCATCAGTCACCACTCTAGATGCAATGTACCAGTTAAGCCGCGTTGTGTTCGCTGGTTCTGCAGTGGCCACCGTTGCCGGTACCACTGAAGAGCACGTGGTGACCTGATTTCCCGGGAAGTGAGTCTCAAGGAGAAGACTGTAGGTCTCCACCTTGGTCTCAGTGTAGGTGCCATCAGGTTTGAGTATTGAAGCTAGTCTGCTTGGCCTGTTCCTCTGAAGAACTTTCACAAGCCTACTAGTTTCACTTAGAGATTCGATCTCGTCGCAAAATTTTTTATAAGAGTCATTTTTCGACTTGCGAATAAGTCTCTTAAAATCCTTTTGCCTTGATCGATATAGATTCCAGTCTTCTACTAAATTGGTTTTTAAGGACCGATTCAGGAGCTTCCTGGTCTCTTTGCGAATACGCTGCAGTTCGGCATTCCACCAAGGTACCGATTTTCTACGGAGGTTTTTCGTAACTGGGCACGCGAGTTCAAAACAACGGGTAAGGATGCTGTTCAGATTTTGAGCAGACATCTCTACCCCTTGTCGTGAACTCAGTTTGAGTGGAACTTGAACAGAGTGGCCAAGCTCCTCTCTAAACTGTGACAAATTCGTTTTTCTCGGATTTCTCCTCTCTTGCAAAGGTAGAACTTCGCAATTGATTTGAAATTCGATGTATCTGTGATCTGACAGGGTGCTATCTGGCGATACCCTCCATTTTGCGATAGTCCTTGAAAACTTGTTGGACAGGGTAAGGTCAATTACCTGCTGTCTCCTGGCGGTAACAAAAGTGGGTCTGTGACCCAAATTATTGATGGTAATGTCAGACGACAAGATGAATTCCAAAAGACGATCTCCTCTTGCGTTACATTTGCTGCTGCCCCAGACAGTATTCTGAGCATTAGCATCGCAGCACAAGACGAGACCCAATCTTTTGGATTCACAATAATCTACAAGCTCAACAACTGCCTTTGGTGGAGGAGGAGTCAAAGAGTCATAGGGGAAGTAGGCCGAGGCAACGACAGAGGTTTCCCATTTGCCGTTAGCATGGCAGGGAATAGAGGCAGCAACCAGATCTTGGGCACAAAACCTTTCGATCGTGACGGCCTCTAAGGATTTGGATGCGATAAGACAAGTCCTAGGTCTTTCGGACTTCTTATCGTAAAGAATATCGTGTGAAACACTCAACCCACCAAGACCACAGATGTTACCTTTCCACACCCATGGTTCCTGGATGGATGTTATGCATGTTTTTGTACTACATGCCGCAAGCCTGCTACTTAGAAGAGCAGTAGAGGCTTTGCAGTGCTGTAGGTTAATCTGATTAAACATTATGGATGTAGACTCAGGGTTACGTACACTATTAGCGCTGTTTGGCATTGAAACGGAAGTTAATCCTACCAAAATGCAGATAGGGACGCATGTTGTACCTAGATTCAATGACCTCGGCAGAAGCCATGTCCATGCCCACGACCAAACAACTACCATCTTCATTAAGACGATTTTTTTTGGTCTATGCGAACGGACAATCCAGGCTTTTGTGTCGAGGCCAGGATTCTGGGCTCGCAAACGCTTCAGCACATCCGCCGTTTTCCACAGTTTCCCAGGGATCCAGCAGACGGCTCGCATTAGCTTGGGTGGCTTGTAGACCTCAAAAGTTGAGGTCCCAAGGGGGGGGATTTTCGGCACCATACTGCATATCCATTCAGAGGTTTGCTGCGATGAGGTCTTCACCCAAAAGGTTCCGTCCTTCAAACCACAGTTCTCCACCTGAATGTAAGCATTAGTTGCCTCAGCAAGTTCTAACAGTCGAGTTTTGCAGTGTTCGCACTCCGCAGCACTCAAACTGTTGTCATTACCTGCTTTCCCATTTCGAACTGCTAAGGAGGAGACAGCAGCATTCCGATAAGAACGCCTCTGATCTCCCACCTTAGCTGTCGTGCGTTCAAAAGGTTTTCCAGTGGCACACTGACCTTCAAGACCGCCCGCGTCGACACAGTTCTGTCCACTTGTGCTGCAGCCTGTTAAGGTCACATCACCAGCATCCATCACCAGTGCACGGGCAGCACTGACGGTTTGTGCGCTTCCTGGACTCATGCCCGTTGGAGTGCTCGCGACGTCTGGTTTCGATCCGCCAGCACTGCACCCTTCAATGGGCGAGGAACCGGCTTCACTCGGAGACCGGGCGCAAGCAGACACAAGGGCCTGAGGGGTTGCATTACTCGTAATGAGCTTGGGTTTTTTCTTGCTTTTCGGTTCAGCAGAAGAGGAGGCGATGTGCGATGTAGAGGACTGATTTCCTTCAGTTGGTGAGACTTCCAGCGACCTGTCCCGCTTCATGGAAATCGCCGAAGAGCCGACCGGACTAGCAGCGCCTTCAGCCCGTAAAGCTTCTTTGCGCGACTTATCGATCTGCCGCTTCCTTTTCCTCTTCCGCCGACCCTTAGTTTGGCGCACCTCAGAGCCCGCCTCTTCCGGAGCCCGTTCAACCACAAGGGTATTCCGAGTCGTCGCGTCAGTAGCAGCGCACTGGGTAGCAGCCTCACTCATGCTCAGATTTCCGAGCGAGTCGGATACCGAGCTACAAGAGTCGGAGGGTATATCAAAAATGAATGTTGGGGCCTCCAGAATCCGTGTCCCGACCGCAGTCGAAAAGACTGCGGGTGGATTTTGGCTATCGCCGATACCACCTGGAGTAGAAACATCCTTAAGGTTGTCCATTCATTATGATTTGTGAGTTTTTACTACTTCTCCTGTAGGTTAGAGTAAGTGTTTACAGTTGGATGGAAGGGGAAGGAAGAAAGGGATGAGAGGGATGCGTGGAAAGGGTTGAATCCGGGGTTTGGATTTGTCCCCGAAAAACAAACTAGGATCCGCGGGGTCGTCAAGCCCGTCACCTCACCTAAGCGAAGTGCCCTTGCGGGATATACCTTTGGGATACTTCCAGTCTGTTTTGGAGTTCTGGAATTGCTTAAACAGCGTATTTCGTAGTGTTGGCCAGTCTGAGCTGAAGTTGCATCTCAAGAACTGCCAGTGCCATTCGTAGGCAGCACCTGATAGTAAGAGCTGAAAATCCCTCTGAATCTCAGACAACGGGCATCCGTTCTGGTGGTGAAGCGTCTACAAACGAAAGATGAAATCTTCCACAGTCAGCTGGTCAGGTTTACCCTCAAAGTTGATTCCCCACTCGTCAATCTTAATGGGTCCTCAAACACTTGAGCGGCCCACGAAATCGTTTGGGTGTAGTGCTGCATATGGGTAGAATCGATGGGTGCATTCAGGGACTCCTGCGAGTTGTTTTATTTCTTGTCGCCACATAACATTGCCCCCCTCTAAGTTTTGTTCGTCCCGAACAAGAACGTCATCGTTGCTTCCGTGGTAGCGATGTAGGCGATCAACATGGACAACTTTCATCTTCGCTCTTGGTCCTCTTTGGATTCGGAATACGACATCATTAATTCGCGTTACAACTTGGTAGGGACCTTCCCAGTCCTTCTGAAGCTTTTGCGATCTTCCCTTTTTACGATGTGGGTTGTAGAGCCATATCAGATCTCCCTCGTTGAACTCGGATGCCGTTGTTCGCGCATCGTATCTCGTCTTCATGCGGTCGCTTGCAACTTTTATATTATTTCTGGTTCTCTGGTGGATGTCATTAATCCTGTCCCTAAGGTCAAGGGGAAGGAGGCCTCCTCGCATGTTGGGTCTTCAGTGGGATATCGGAATTTAAGCTCACTGGGTAGCCTGGCAGTTCGTCCAAATAAAACTTCAGATGGAGTATATCCATTTGTACTGTGAATAGCATTTCGGTAGGCCATGAAAACTAAAGGTATTCGCCGATCCCAATCCCGTTGATTCTCGTCCACGACTTTAGAGAGATGTTCCTTCAGTGTCTTGTTGAAGCGTTCCACCATTCCATCTGATTGTGGGTGAAGAGGTGTGTTCCGTGTCTTCTGTAGTCCGATTGCTGCGCATACTTCCTGGAATATCTTCGACTCAAAGTTTCTTCCCTTGTCGGAATGTAATTCCATTGGCACTCCAAACCTGCACACCCAGTGGTCCACTATCTGATCGACAACGGTATTCGCTTCTTGCTTGGGATCGCAGATGCCTCGGGCCACTTGCTGAATTGTACTGGTGCATCTTATCCTGGTTTTGACTTTGGGTCCCTTACTAGCAGCACAAGTAGTACACTTCCTACACCAGCTCTCAACGTCGCTTCTTGCACTCAGCCAATAAAAACGTTCCCGTACTTTCTCCAGAGCTGTGTTGATGCCCCAGTGCCCACCAGATACTCCATCGTGCATTTCCCGCAAAATTTCCTGCACTTTGGACCGTGGAACCACAAGCTGCATTTTTAAGGATTTTCCATCCGGCATTTCCCATTTTCTTCGCAGAAGGCCATCTTGTACATGGAGAGAGTCCCACTGCGCCCAATATGCCTTTAATGTGGGACTTCTGTCAGATATATCCCCTGCGTTCGATTTCTTCCATGCAAGGATTGGCTCAATGTCAGGGTCTTCTTGTTGTGCGTTGCGAAGTTCCTCAGTACTCCAGCCTTCTGCAGGTTCGGCTCTTACTCTCTGGACAGTACATTTGTCCTTTTCCGCCTGTCGCACGCAATGCATACAATTGGGCTCACATGGTCTCCGGGATAATGCGTCCGCGTTGCAGTGCAGTCTTCCTTTGCGATGTTGTATCTCGAAGTCATAAGCCTGCAATCGCTCGATCTATCTTGCGAATCGCTCGATAACTGCGACAATACTGCGCCAACACCCACATTGCTAGCGTCTGCGTCCACAATGAATGTCTTGCCGGGGAAGGGGTAAGCTACTACCGGTACTTGGCAAAGTCGCTGCTTCAGATGCTGAAAGCTTCTTTCGCCATCACCTGACCATTTTAATTGTCTTCCCTTCTCAGTCAGCTGGTGCAGACACTTTGCAGTCCCGGCGAAATCTTTGACGAAACTCCTGTAGTACATAGCAAGACCGAGAAAGCTCCTTAGCTGGTGTTTGTCTTTGGGAACTGGCAAACTTTTCACAGCTTCGATTTTCTCTGGATCCGTCTTCACGCCATCCGTCGATATCACATGTCCCAGATACTTTACTTCTGCTCTGAAGAGCGCACACTTTTTCGGATTGAGCTTCAAGTGTGCTGATCGAAGTCGTGAGAACACTTCCCTCAAGTTGTCGCGATGTTCAGCGAACGTCTTTCCCAAAACGATAACGTCATCCAAATAAACCAGGCAGGTTTTCTACGTCAGACCATGTAAGACACGTTCCATAAGACGCTCAAAGGTGGCCGGAGCGTTACACAGACCAAATGGCATTACTGTAAACTGCTCTTCTCATTGTCTTCTGAATGGATCTGTACCTGCCAGTAGCCACTTTTCAGGTCGAGAGTGGAAAACCATTTTGCTCCAGAGAGTGTGTCATATGTGTCATCTATTCGAGGCAAATTGTAGCTGTCCTTCTTTGTCACATCATTAAGCCTTCGATAATCAACGCAGAATCGAGTGCTGTCATCCTTCTTTTTCACCAGTACAACAGGCGACGCCCACGGACTTTTCGAGCTTTCGATCAAACCTTCTTTTTCCATTGTTGATATCATTTTGGCGGCCTCATCCTGTTTCGCCAACGGGAGTCGTCTAGCAGGTTGGCGGATTGGTCTAGCATCTCCGGTGTCTATGCGGTGTTGTACTTCACTTTGTTGTTGTAATTCACTTTTGTTATCTGGCTCGATGAGATAGAATCGGTGGTTCCCAGGATCACCTTCCAAACGTGTCCAAAGAACTGTCTCTGAAGAGGGGCGCAGAACTTCACCGCTTCCCAGTATTGCTCGAAGATTCACCGCGTTGTCGTTTCCATATACCATAGGGATCTCGACGGTTCAATACCTTAGCACCTGCATTCGAAGGTCAAGAATTACCTCGTGTGCCTTCATGAAGTCCACCTCAATGATGCATTCGTCGCGTATGTCGGCTACCAAGAATGCCTGTGAGAAGATCAATCCCTCTAGTTGTATCTGTAGCTGCACTTCCCCGTATACTTTGGCCGCTTCTCCTGTAGCTGTCTTCAGAGTCTGTCTGCATTTTGCCTTCTTCTAGCGCAATGTGGGTAGCTTGCTTGTCTAGCTGGAGCTCTGCACTGTCGCTGTAGATGTCCCAGCTTGTTACAATTCCAACATCTTATTTGCCCCCCAGCGGTGTTCGTGTTTTGCCTTTCGATGTCGATGCGTTGACATGAGCATTCTAACGTAGCCTTGCGAAGCTTCCCAAGCAACACATAAACTCTTAAAGATATCTGCCAAATCAATTTGAACTCTTAGTGGAGTCTTATTTCACGGTTGTCAATACCACTGTACTTATTTTCATCTAAATGAAGTCTTTTAATATACATTATTTTCTATTCCTAAAAAAAGAACTACAAAAAGTATTCAAAACTATTTTCTGTAGAGTGAATAAGGAGGTGACATCTGAAAATGACAGTCAAAGATGTTTTTAAGACGGCAGATGAAAAGAACTCTCGATATCTTCTATTTGACATCATTAAGATATTTTAAATACATCTAATTTGTAGTTTAGATCCATGCTAACTTCAGCATATATGGTTTATGTCTTCGATCTGTATCACTTATCGCAGAGTAAGTTTATACCTTTTAAAGATGTAAACACTGACTGGATTTGATTAGCCATATTGAATGAGAACGACATCGAAAATGTCATTTGTGTAGATACGGTATCATATGGAAAAGGTGGAATTTTATTTTTCGCAAAATGTTGCAGTGCGACTTTTCTAAGGCGCGTGATTTTTAAGGGTGCAAAAAATAATCTTTCCAGATAAATCTTATCTTGCCCATCAAAATTAGTTTAGGGAAATACAAAATCATAACATTATTTTTACATATTGCGCGGAATCGGATAAATGTGTTTGAGTATTTTGGAAATGTGATGTATCTGGTGGCAGAGTTTTATTCCATTTCATTTATGTTTGTTAAATTTGTTATTGCGTGAAAGAGAAAGAACGCAACGCGATGACACAAGCTGGACAGCGCCTCTTAATGACCTCTTAATAATGTTCACAATATTAATCTTAAAGAACTTTTGGTCCCTTACAATAAGCTCCTCCCCTTTGGGCCTTTTTAAGTCTTAAAAGTCTCTTTTAGATATCATCAAGATTTTGTTTGCATTTGAAAAAGTTTTCTTGAGAACATCATTAAGAGCCATTTGTGTTGCTTGGGTTGGTCTGCAGCTTCCATTGCTAGGGAAAATGCGAGTGCTTCAGCGAGAGTCTTCTTACCTGCCATTCTTACAGCCATTTGTAGCTTTCCATCTGCAATGGCATTAGTAAACGCATCGGTTGCCAACTTGTTTATTATCTCCCTGCTGGTGTTGGGATAGGACAAATTCGCTAATCGCTCCATGTCGGCTTGCAACTTTTGAAGCGTATCACCCCTTGTCTGAACTCTTCGGCGCAGCTGGACCTGGTAAACTTGCTGCATGTGGTCGTCGCCAAACCTCATCTCGATGGCCTTCACCATGTCATTATAATCTTTTTGTTTTTCTTCAGGGATGGTCTGCAGTAATTCGGCAGCTGTTCCTCTGAGCGCAAGCGTGAGAGCAATTGATTTATCTTCGTTGTCCCAGTTGTTTGTCAACGCTGCAGCTTTGAATTGTCTCTTATAAATCGGCCACGATGTTTGGCCATCGAAGACAGGCGGCTTCATTTCTTTGCGTCGTGGACCGTCGGGCAAATATTCTCGCACTTTCTGTTTCTTAACCAACTCCAGTTCCTCAGCCAGTTGTTCTACTTCAGATTTGACTTCAGTGAATTTTTCCTTCACGCTTTCAATTCTTTGATCTACTGCCTGGAACTTTTCCTCAAAAAACGCATTCTGGGAATCGAGTTTGCTTTCTAGAGCTTTCTTCTGCTCATTGAACTTAGTGTCTAGCTTTTTTGCGAGAGCGTTCTTTTGTTCTTCGAAACCATTCTTTTGTTCTTTTTAGCCGCTCTCCAGCTTCTCGAATTTGTCTTCGAGTGCGTTCTGTTGTTCTTCGAGAGCATTCTTTTGGCTACTTTCCATATTTTCGAATTTCTCCAGAAGCAACTTCATGAAAGCGGGCATTTCATCGGCAGTACTTACTGTGCTTTGTTGCTGTTCTTCTTGAACTTCGAACAGCATCATGTCTGGGTGTCCACCTTCCTCGGTAATAGCGTCCTGGAGTCGGAGCAACAATTCCCTTTTGAGTCCCGAAGTCTGGAGGTTTCTTTTACCCAATTCTGCTTTTAACTCAGCTGTTGTCAATTGTTCAATTTTTCGACCCATTTTGAATTGCCTTCACACAATTTTCGCAACACAATCAGTTTATGTTTTATATCTGTTCCAGAAAATTCACTTGCGAATAAACAAATCACTGACACTGTTTTTATAACTTAGTTAATTATAGCTTTATCGAACAATCAGTTTTAATATATCCGGAATAAAATTTGTATGAGTCACCGACACTGTTTACACACACGATATCTCAGGAAAATTCTACTGCAAAAATAAATCACTTAAAACTGTTTGACACGCTAACACAGTTCCGGAAAATTCTACTGTAGAATTTACCCGCACATATATGAGTTTTATCCCCAATATCTGACACCAATGTAATATTTTCGTCTAGGATTCGTCGAATAAAACTCAATTTCACTTTTATAATTACACAATGAAACACTTTATTTATCAAACAAACCTTATTTAAATTCAAATCACACTGTTATCCAACTTTACTACTTAGAATTCAACACTTAATTTGAATTCAATCACTTTTAACTTTATAACCGATTTTCACAAGTCAACGTTTAAAATATAACTGTCTGTACGAGGCTGTCACCCGTGTATTTATACAAAATTAAGTAACTTCTAGTACGTTCCATACTTCCCCTTTGGTAATTTTCCATTGGTACTCCTTCGCTGAATTCCAAGGAGGGGAAATCGAAATTCGAACTTCGAATATGACAGCTGCTGTCAGATGACTGGAATGACAGTTGGGTATGTTCGTTTAGTGAATCGAGCGGGTGCGTTTGTAGAGTGAATCGATGGGTGCATTCAGCGACTCCTGCGTGTTGTTTTATTTCTTGTCACCACATAACAATATAAATAAATGATTTGAAAATACTTTCAAAACAATTTGCGAAAAAATGTTAAGATAAATGTTTTAATAAATACATAATAACTATATTAATATTGAAAATAAATGACGTTATTAAATTTTGGCTTTAATTGCTGTGTTTTGTTTGATTTTTTTTTTTTTTTTTTTTAATACTAGGATGGACGGAGACTAAAACTCCAAAATCTTTCAAAGATACCAATACGCCCTCTATAGCAGGTACATAATACCGAAGTAGCCGATATTGGTTATGCCCGATTTCCACGTGCTAAAAAACCACCCATTTATGAGAGACACTATGAAACTGCCAGAACGCACTTCATAGTAGTAAATTTTCGCTCTCTCATAATACTTCTTGACTACAACTAAGTTAACTTAACAAGTAGTTTACGCTTCCATAGTGTTGATCGCATTGGATAGGTTGCTTTCCAGTGAATGCACCTACTAAACCGTTCATTCATGCAGCTTCACCCTACGTCGCTAGATCGAAGGGTCTTGTTCTTTGTAGTCGTCGCTCGTTGTTAACATCGTTAAGAGTCTCGTTTAGAGTACGGATCATTTCATTGTTGCAATGAACATGAAGGCGAGCATTTAGCTTTCGAGCGAAGTTTGTTACTTCTTCGCCCACGGTAGCTATTCCAAAATCTCTGTGAATATCACTATTCCTAATATACCATGGAGCATTCACAATTGCTCTTAGTGTCTTGTTTTGGAAAGTCTGCAACATGGACATGTTGCTCGGCTTGGTACAACCCCAAAGTTGTATACCGTATGTCCAGGACGGCTTTAACACCTGCCTGTACAAGAGCAGTTTGTTATATATGCTTAATTTCGAAAATCTCCGATAAGCCAATACATTTCCCTGAGCCTAATCTCGAGCTCGTCACGCTTCTTCTTTACGTGTGGTTTCCACCTTAGTTTAGCGTCCAGTGTCATCCCTAGATACTTCGGTTCATTTGCATAAGGTATTTGTGCAGAATTTATGAACAGAGGCAAATTGTTAACACATGCGTAGATTTGTTCTCGCTAAGAGCGATTCGCCAAGTCTTCGTCCAGACACAAACTCTGTCCAATGCTCGTTGGAGGTTTCTCGTTGATGACTCGACTGATTCACCTGTTGCCAGGATGGCCGTATGGTCCGCAAACGTGGCCACGACTCTCTCGTCATCTAGAGGTATGTCTATTGTGTAGAGCAGGAACAGGGTCGGACCGAGGACGCTTCCCTGGGGTACGCCAGCCCGAATTTGCTTGAAACTCGAGTATTCACTACTACACCTAACACGAAAGAGTCTGCTTTCAAGATAATTTTCCAATATTTTAAACATGTTTTCCGGCAAGTTTTGCCGTAGCTTATATTTCAAGCCCTCGTGCCATACCTTGTCGAAGGCTTGCGATACGTCGAGGAAAGCACTTGAACATATTTTTTTCCCTTCTAAGGCATTTTCAAATTTCGTGCGTTATTCTGTAGACTTGATCTAATGTGGAATGGTTAGGTCTGAAACCGAATTGATGATCCGGGATCAAGCGTCTTTCTGCAATTATTGGTTGTAATCGCTTCAGCAGAAGTTTCTCGAATACTTTCGATATTATCGGCAGAAGCGATATGGGCCTATAAGATTTTTTATCATTTGCGCATTTCCCCGGTTTTGGAACCATAATGACTTCAGCAACTTTCCATTGTCTTGGAACGTATAGAAGTCTAAGAGAAGCGTTTATCATATAAAGTAGCTTGACTAATGCCTTTTTTGGTAGCTCTTTTAATATTTCGCCAGTGATCAGGTCGTAACCCAGGGCCTTATTATTTTTAAGTTTGCTAATTATCTGTCGGAGTTCAACTAACGAGACTTTTTTCATTCTAAAGCTATCAGGTTCCCCGTTGTTGTTTAGAACGTCAGCCAACGGCGGACCGTCGAAAGGCTTGAATGTTTCTTCTAAATGTTCAGCAAACAAATTCGCTTTCTCTTTGTCTTCTCTTGCCCATTCGCCGTTAGCTTTTTTTATTGGTGCCGAGTGGATTATAGGTTTCTTGATAGACTTAACTGCTTTCCACAGCGAGTAGTTTGAGCTCCTATCCGCCGACAAGCCTTCAAGGTATTCAGTGGTCTCACGATTTTTAAGATCTTGCAAAATTCCTTTCAGTTTGTTAGAGAGGTGGTTCAATAGGGTTTTGTCTGGGGGGGCCCTCGTGCCTTACCATCTCCTACGCGCTCTTCTCTTTTCACGAATCAATTCTTTTATTTCGAGCGGATATGTTTTACGTACATGCCCGTCGGTGCTAACTGCGTTCTTTTGGGACGAATTGTTGTTCCAAGCAGCGCTCTGAATCGCTTCAATGAATTTGTCAACTGCGGTTTCTAACTCGAAAGGAGTTTTCAATGGCACATTCAAGCCAACACCCTCCTTACAGTCCTTTCTGAAAGCGTCCCAGTTCACGTTTTTGCTAGCTAATCTAGGAGCTCTTTCTATTTCGCCAGTCTTCCACCCATCTTCAAGATAACTCCTGAGTGGTCTGAGCAAAGATCATAACACTCTTCAATTCGCGTAAGGTATTTGGGGTACCCTTTAGCGATGAAAAAATCGACAAGGTCAGGCTTTTTATTCCTATCGGTTGGCCAATATGTTGGCTTTCCCGTGGAGAAAAAGTCCACCCCACGCTTCTTAACATTTTTGTACAGTAATCTGCCTCTTGTTGAATTGCATTGTGAGCCCCAAAAAGTATGCTTCGCGTTAAAGTCACCCTTAATGATAAAATTGGACACAATGAAGTCATACATACGATCAAGATCGTCTTCCACCAGTCTATATCCTGGCGGGAAATAACAAGATGCAATGTTATAATCTAAGCAGTCAATTTTTACAGAAACTGAACTGATCTGCATAGAGTCTAGCTCAACTTCGGTGTTCTTGAAGTGCTTTATGCAGTTCTTAATGTAGAGGGAGGATCCTCCTCTCGAATTTTGCGAAGGGTGATGTGCGTGATAGTCATTGTAACCTTTAAGTTTGGGTGTAGACCCGTTTTTAAGGTGAGTTTCCGTAATCATGCAAATATCAATATTGTTTTTTCGTAGAAATACTTCTAGTTCGTCTATTTTATTCAGAAGGCCGTTTGCATTCCATGTTAGTATTTTAAATAACTGTTTCATATTCATGTTCTCTTGTAATTTTTTCGAGGCTTAAACTCGAGCTTGCTCAGTTTGTCAAATATAACTTTGTTGATTTAAGTCTGATCCTCAAGTTTCTCCAAGATTACAGCGAGGATCTGAGACACTGCATCTGTTGTGGGCGATCTTGCCTTGTTTTCGTTTGCCGCAACCTGTGCGTATGATTTCGGTGCGACCAGTGGTGGTTTCTCCGCTGCACTTGAACTGGCGCCGCACTTTTGTGGAGCTTTTACGCCTTTTGTCGACGCCTCCTTTGCCAATCTTGTACTTTTGATCGGCTTTGGCGTCTTTGGAGTCTTTGGCTTAGGAGTTTCAGCAGCTTTTGGGCGTCCTAGGCTTTGATTCTGACCTCTAGTATTTTCCTTAAGAGGTTCTCGTCCCTTTTGCAGCTCTATGGCTACTTGGCATCCTCGATAGTTCGCGGAGTGGTTTCCGTGGCAATTGGCGCGAACTGCTGGAGCCTTTATGTCAACTTTGCACTCTGTTGGCAGGTGTTTTCCGGCACATTTCACGCAACGTGGTTCTTTTTGGCAGTAGGCACTTGTGTGCCTGAATTCTTGGCATCGCTTACACTGTGGTATCAGTCTATTGCCCTTTCGCATGGGTTCGATTTTAACCCTGATGTTAAGTATCATTTTTATTTTATAAATATCGTTTATGCTCTCAGTTCTTTCAAAGGAGAGCATAAAAATTGGAAGGCCGTGTCTGATCACAGTGTCTCTTTCTCCTTCCGTGCGTTGCTTTTCCTTTTTAATGATATTGACGGCATCAATAATTTTAAGGCCTTTATTTTTTACGTCTTTTACAACGTCTTCTTTTGTGCATGATGGGTGGAGCCCCCTTACAATGACTCGCAGTGGTTTTTCGTACTTATTTTGATAAGTATACCACTCGATTCTTTCTGCATTCAGTCTAAGAGACAGTGCACGATAGGAATCGGCGTTGTCAACATTTACTTTCCACACGTTATTTCGGTGCGAGGTAAGCTTATAGTTTTCTGTTCTCACCGTGTTTGCAAGAAGGTTGCGCAATCTCCCAAAGTCTGCTATCCCGACGATGTTTATTGCCTTGTTTTGAGCCAGAGGGCTTATCTTCGTTTTGTATTACTTCGGAAGAGGAATTCGCCTTTCGCTTCTTGCTAGACCTTTTCCTTAAGACTGAATCGGTGTCAAGTGCAAGTTCGTCCTCGTCCGTGAAGTATTCGACTGCTGGTCGGTTCGGTGTTACACACTCTTTCGTTACCTCACAGTCTTTCGTTAAACGAGTATTTTTAATATCCTCGTTTTCTTTTCGCAGAGAGTCAACTTCCATTTTTAGATCTTGGAAGAGTCTCTCCATTTCAGTAAGCTTAGCTCGGAGTTCATTATTCTCCTTTTCTAAGCTCTTAATTTTTACAGAGTCCTGGTTTACTGCCCAGTGGACTGCTTTTTCCGGATATGTTCGATCTAGGTGGTGGTGATCGATTTAGTTTTGTCCTTTTCTCAAAAGGATTTATAAGCAATAAAAGGCTCTCCCCAGAATCCGTAGAGCCTGCCTCCGAAGAGGGTGGATTTTCCAGCATAGCTGGGCTGCCACCTGGGCTAATCAAATCTTTCGTTTTGTTCATTGCCATTTTTTTTTTTGAACTTGTCGTTTTTATGAGAAATAGGTAAGTCACTTCTATTTTCATTTTTAAATACAGCCGCCCCTTTGGAGACAGACTCCGACCAGTAAGCCGCACAATGTGTGACAGACGCTTCTGGATTTTAATTTAACCTTCAGATTCATCTATAAGTTAAAACCTTACTGCCAAAAGTTGCCCCAAATGGAGCAGCATCGACAGCATCCGTTGAAACATTAAAGAATATTTCTTCCGGTGGATTTTAGTCGGCTCTTACGACAGGCATACCTTAGGTTAGGTTAGGTTAGGTTGAAGTGGCTGTCGGATCCAAAGAAACCAACACACTTAGACCTATGTAGGTCCATTGTGATACCACGCGGATCTGACTCTATTGCCTACTCGTTGAACCATTTCGAGCTATTAATGAAGCGTAAGAGACGTTTCGGGTCAGTCGTGCTGAGATCACTGAGATCATTATAGAAGAAAGCTCCAATGTGAAGATTTCGGTTCTTGGAAAGAGCGGGGCATGTACAGAGAAGGTGGAGAGTGGTCTCTTCCTCCTCCTCATCCATGCAGCTCCTGCAAAAGTCGTTGGAATAGACACCAAGCCTTGTCGCGTGTTTGCCTATCAGACAGTGTCCTGTAATAACACCGATTGTAGCACTAATGTGCGATCTATTAAGAGCGATCAAACTCCTAGAGCGTTTAAGATCAAGCTTTGGCCAGATCTGTTTCGTCGCTAGGCAGGTACTGCCACTAGTCCATCTGAGATTTGTTCTTTCTATCGCATCCAGTTTAATCATGAGTTTACATGTCGAAATTGGAATGCCTACGGAGCCTTTATCAGGCAAAATTGGGAGGGTAGTTCCAAGTTTGGCGAGTTCGTCAGCCTTGCAGTTACCTGGAATGTCTCTATGTCCTGGCACCCAGCACAGGAGAATGTTGAACTGCTCCGACATCTCCTTTAGAGATGAATGGCAGTCTAAGGCTACATTAGAGTTTATAGAGACCGATTCCAGGCACTTGATGGCCGCTTGGCTGTCAGAAAATATGCGTATGTCCTTGGCGGATATAACATTTTTCTTAAGCCAGGACAATACTTCCTTTATCGCCATAATTTCAATTTGAAAAACACTGCAATGATCCGGGAGACGGAAAGAGAGACTTAGATTTAGTCGGTCTGAGAATACACCCCCGCCTACCCCATCATTTGTCTTCGATCCATCAGTGTAGAAGTGGATCGATTCACATTCCAGAGGCGCACAGTCCTCCCAGGAAGACCTGGGGGGGATCGTTGCCTGGAAGTTCTTTTCAAAATGTAATTGGGGTAAGGTGAGGTCCATGTTTCTAGAAGGGAATCTGAATGTGTTCAGAATAGCAGAGTGGCCTATCTCACTATTGGTCCACTCAGAGGTTGCTTTGAGGCGAGTAGCCGTGATGGCAGCAGTTTGTCTGCTGAAGATGTCAAGAGGAATTAGATGGAGCAGAATGTCTAGTGCTGCTGAGGCAGTGGTGCGAAGTACTCCACTCATAGATAAGCAAGCTGACCTTTGGACCTTGCTTAGCCTATCACGATTTACCGCTTTATCCAAAGCGGTCCACCAGACAGCTGTTCCATACGTCAGTATCGGCCTAACGACCGAGATATATAGCCAGTGGGTGATACGGGGTTGAAGTCCCCACTTGTTGCCGATGGCTTTTTTGCAGGAAAAGAGTGCTACCGTAGCTTTCCGGACTCTTTCCTGTATATTAGACTTCCAGCTAAGCTTTCTGTCTAAGATGAGACCCAGATATTTAGCTTCCTCAGAGAAGATTAAGCTAGTGCCCTTGATTGAGGGGGGTCGATATGTGGGATTTTGTATTTCCTGGTGAATAGGACTAGTTCAGTTTTGTGAGGGTTGACCCCCAAACCACAGCTGTCAGCCCATCTTGTTAGCTTGCTTAGAGCATTCTGTAGGAGTTCTTTGAGGGTGTTAAGGTGCTTCCCCGATACAGCAATGGCAACGTCATCTGCATAAGCGATCACTCTGCAGCCATCTCCTTCTAGGATAACCAGCAGTTCGTTCACCGCTAGATTCCAAAGGAGTGGGGATAGGACTCCACCTTGCGGTGTTCCCCTGCTGACGGATCTTCTGGCAGTTGTCTCACCTAGCTTAGAGTTTATAATCCTACTCGTTAAAAGTTGATTAATTAACTCGCAAAGTGAGCCACTCACCTTCAGATCCGACAGTGCAGCCAAGATCGCAGACGTGTTGACATTATTAAGGCGCCTTCTATATCTAGGAAGGCTACCATCGTGTACTCCTTGTGATGAAGGGAATATTCAATGGAACGTACTAGCGTATGCAAGGCTGTTTCAACAGATCTGCCCTTACAATAAGCGTGCTGAGCAGTAGAAAGCAGCCTTTTGTCAATACTAGATCGGCATACCTTACCTCAAGGCTATTCTAACCCCGACCTTGCAGGGGTGTTTTGTTTGAATGAATAAAGGTTGCTTCTTCGGGCGGATGTTTTCGTCGTTTATTGTTTCTTTGCGATTGTGCTGCTTGTTGGCAGCTCTTTTTTAAGAGACTGAGAACGGACGAATGTTTTTTTTATTTATTATTTTTCTTGGTTGTCAGTGTCAAATGTTTTCGTCTCAGTTTATGATAGATTGCGAAAGTTTATAAAAGTATCTGCCGTTATTTTCACCCACCCTGGGAGTTCGTTGTCAAAGTTTACAGCCGCCACCAAACATAATTTTATCCTTTACTCCACACCCCTGAAAACTTTTACCGGACTATATCATCAGGTTCGTTTCAGCCTGAATAAAATCGTATTTTTTTCACCATTTTGTTGAATGTCTGGTTTCGGTTCAGGTACTTGATCTGCTAAACTGGAATTACTAGAAGAAAATTGACTGCTGAAAACTGTTAAAAATTGACTGCTCTATGGAAAACCGACTTGTTGCTCTTGAACTCTTGGACACATGTTGTTCTTGCGCTCTTGAACGCTGTGGACACATCAATGAAAGCAGGGTTATAGGCTAGCATCCATGTTATATTTCTGCAGGTGACTTTCCGGTAGAAGGCTTTGGAGTGGTTCTAAATATATTGGGAAATTAATATAAAGAGCTAATAGCGTTTTCTCCCTCCAACATTGTTTTCCTGAACGCCAATTTAAACGTCTTCACGAATTTCTTAGCTTGTCCATTCGAGGCGGGATAAAACAGCGCAGATGTTAAATACTCAATTCCATTTGCTTAACAGAACCTCTGGAATTCAGCGGAAGTAAATTGCGTACCGTTACCGGTAAAAATTGCGTTGGGTAATCCTTCAAGAGCAAATATTCCCTGTAGAGTTGTGATTGTTGCAAAAGACATTTTAATGATGAACGGGAACTTGGAAAATGCATCGACACAGAACAACCACATGCTCCCAACCCAAGGAATGGACCTGCAAAGTCCAAGTGTATGCGCTGCCATGGATGATCTGGCTATGGCCATGCTTAAAGTTCCCTTCGTGGATTACTACTTAACTGCTGACATTGTAGGCACTTTGCTGCTTGTTCTGTAATTCTCCTGTCGATAAATGGCCACTAGCAGCTTCCACACGCTGCTTCATCTGCGCTATGCCCTAGTGACCACTATGCAAAAGATCTAGGACCTGGGACTGTGATACTAACGGAATAACTTCACGTACATATTCGAGCAAAATAGCCTTATCTTGGATAGTTAGAGAAAATTTGCGATCAAAGTATGGTTTTAATGAATCATGTGTAATTAAAATTTGATCTGGCCAACCATCACGAATAAATTTGATAAGGCCGAATGTGCAACCAGATATTCGTATGGTGTCCGGTTTTCTTTTCTGTTCATCCCTTCCTGTCTTCATGTATTTTGTTTTCTCTTCGCTGACCACCAGTCCCATTATTGCCGCACGCTGCTTAAGCTCCCCGAAGGTGTCTTCTATCCCTCTCTTTGATCTGCTTGTAATTGCAGTCGTCAATTATCATGGCTGACTTCGAGGAAATGTTTCCTGTAGCTGCTGTTTGCTTTATCGACTGCTTCTTCACACTCGCTATCGTACCATTTCGAACGTCTCCTCATTGGCTCTGTACCAATTACCTCTTGCGCCGCTCTAGTCATTGACAATGTTAAGTTCTCCCATTGTTTGTCAATTTCCTGTTCCATGGGTTCCATGAGCTCCACTACGCGTTGTTGGTATGTTCGGGTCACTCTACAGCTTTTGAGCTTGCTTACAGCCCACTTCTTCTTCCTAATTAAAATGGTCTTTGATTAAAAAATGGTCACTATCTACATAGATAGAGGGATATTTACTGAAATTATATGGGCAAAAATAAAACCTTAGCTTACTTTGGAATTTTTCGTCACATAAGGCTAATTTTAGAAATAAACAAAGATAATGGGGACCATAACAGCACATATAAATAGTTTACGTTAACAAACATTAAACATTTTAATAATAAAAAACTAAACTAACATTAATTTAAACTTCCAGTCACACATACATGATGTACACACATACATGTGGTATCACAGATCTAATCAGCTGAATCAGCTGTGAGAGAACAGCCGGAAAGTTTTCTGTTATCTAGTAAGTGTCGATATATGGAGCTAACGTTATCAATATCTGTTTTCTTGTTCATTGTAATGGCCGTGTGAAGAATATGTAGAGTCTCTATGAGAAATCGTTTATTTGTATTTGTTTCTTGTTGCACTATGGTAATATCATCAAAATTTGGGTTTTGTCTCTTCTCAAGGCAATGTGTTCAAGCTTATATCTGATCCAAAAAGCTTCTACCAATTTGTTAATACTAAAAAAAACTGACGGCTTTCCCCCAACTTTCAAATGTATCAATAAAACGTCAGCAGGCCCAAAGATAATTGCCAACTTTTTTGCGCGATTCTTCTGCCAATCATTCTCTGACTCCACCATAGAACCTGATCTCGATTACTTCGGCAACATGAGCAATTTTCCCCATACATCTCTTGTCTGTGTGAATATAACCCAAGCCTTGGAAAGAGACAACATAATAAAGCTAAAAGATGATTATTCTCCCGGCCCGATGGTCTCCCGGGTATAGTCCTCAAAAAATGCATGAATTGCTTGGTGGCCCCTCTTACTGCCTTGTTCCGTTTGTCCAACACAACAAAAGTGTTCCCATTTCTATGGAAAGACACTTACATTATTCCCAGACATAAGAAGGGTCATAAGAATGATGTTTGCAACTACAGGCCAATCTTGTTTTCTCAAATGGATCAAATCATACTTGGAGGATCGACAATACAGAGTTGTTTTCAGATCCTCGGTCTCAGACTCAATTGCAGACTCAATGCAACCTCTAGGGTACCACCAGGCAGTCATCTAGGACGAATCCTCTTCATACTTTCAATCAATGATGTTAATATGATCATGATAAATTCTGATTTATCTGTCTTTGCAGACGACATGAGAATCTCTAAGATAATTTTCTCACCCTTTTATGCCTTCTATCTACAGAACGACCTAAAACTATTTTCTAAGTGGTGTTAAAAGAACCTTTTGGACCTTAACGTCAATAAATGACATGCAATTACTTTGTCCCGCAAATGTACCGTTCGACCCTAAAGAACTTACTTTATCAATGACATACCGGCGCCGACAACTACTGAAATTCGCGATCTAGGAGTTATTTGTGATAGCAAACTTAATTTCCGTAGCCATGCCAGCAACATCATAAGCCGCGCTAACTTCGCACTTGGTTTTTGTGAAGCGATGGTCAAAAGAATTCTCGGACCCCTACGTTACCAAAGCCCTTTACGTGACTTATGTTAGACCTCTCCTTGAATATGTCAGCTTTGGTCTCCCCACCAACAAATTCATATACAGAGAATAGAAGCAGTCCAAAGAAGATTTCTTCGCTTCGGTCTGGGTAGCCTTGGTTGGACAGATCCCATAATTTTGCCATCCTATGAAGATCGATTAAAATTAATCGATATGTAGTCCTTAAAAAAGTGACGCGAGATTGAAAAAATTGAAAAAATTAAGATTGTTCAAGGTGTTTTCTACTTCGTCGCGTTTGAGAATTAAAAAAATGTCATCTACGTATTTTGTTAGTACTTTAGGTTTGGTGGTTAGTTAATTGAGGCAGTTGTCTAATAAATCTTCTAACATAATATCTGCGATAATTGTTGAGGCGGGGTTACCCATGCTCATAAATGACTGAATAACTAGATGTTCAACTTGTGTTCCTGTTTTATCCTCCAACACCCATTTCTTTGCGTTTTTTTTATAAAGCATTTAAAGCTTTTACAGAGCTTTAAATTTCCGTTTCGGTGAATACGTGTAGGAAGATACAACAACAATTTCCTTTCGCGATCAGCTGATGCAAAAGCTCCAAAACGAAATTGCTTGGAAATGCCGAATTGATGAATTTACTCAAATTTGTAAACAAATGTCGGAGGATGGGTCTAATTTACGCATTTTCCGAAATTTGTTTACAAATGTGAAATTCATGAATTCGTCATTTCCATGCAATTTCGTTTTGCAGCTTTTACATCAACTGATCGCGTAAGGTAAATTGTTGTTGTATCTTCTTACACGTATTCACCGACACGGAAATTTAAAGCTTTAAAGGCTTTATAAAAAACGTAAACAAATGGGTGTTGGAGGGTAAGAGGGACGCAAGTTGAATATCTAGTTATTCAGTAATTTGTGCCCATGGGTAACCCCGCCTCACCAATTATCGCAGATATTGTACTAGAAGATTTTTTTGACAACTGCCTCAATAAACTAACCACCAAACATAAAATACTGACAAAATACGAAGATGACATTTTTGCAATTCGCAAACGCGACGAAGTAGAAAACACTTTGAACACTCTTAACAGCTAGAATAGTAAAATTTAAGTTACTTCTAATTTACCATAGAAAAAGGAAGTCAACTGCAAACTTCCCTGCTTGGACACAGTAAGACCACTGAGAGATATAAATAGACTAAAGTTTGACTGGTACCAAAAACGCACAGCTTTTGGCAGAATTCTCAATTTTCACTCCGAACATCTAAGACAAATTATTTTTAACACGGGGTTCAACCTTATTACAAGAGTTCTTTCCATCAGCGATGCTGAATTCCATAAAAAAAAACCTACACAAGATAAGACGAATGCTGCGACAGAACAGTTTCCGGAACATGCAATATCAAACCTAATACAAAAATACATCACTACCAAAGATACACCAAAGACTGACAACGAAGCAAAAATATACAAATCATTTGTATACATAAAACATATAACCAACCAATTGAAAACCAGTGATCTATATGACAAAGAAAAATACACAATTGCGATGAAGGCCACAAAGAACTTCGTTCCCCAGAAGACTGCATTGGCAACACATTGCCTTGAGAAGAGACACGACCCAAATGATGATGACATTACCACAGTACAACAAGAAACAAAAACAAACAAACGACTTCTCATAGAGACTCTACATATTCTTCACACGGCCAATACAATGAACAAGAAAACAGATATTGATAACGTCAGCCCCATATATCGACACTTAGAACAGAAAACTGTCCAGCTGTTCTCTCCGAAAGCAGCCACTACCACCGCAAAACATCACAGCTGATTCAGCTGATTAGATCTGTGATACCACTGTACGTGTGATTGAAAGTTTTTTTTTAATGTTAGTTCAGTTGTTTTCTTATTTTCGTTGCTTATTTTCTTTGCTTTTTTTTCTTATTTTCTATGCTTAATGGCTGTTAACGTAAATTATTTATTTATTTATTTGTGCTGTAATGGTCCTTATTATTTTTTTTATTTCTAAAATGAGCCAATGTAAGCTAAAATTGCATTTTTGACCATTTAGTTTCATTAAGTATCCCTCTGTCTAAATAAACAGTTCACCAGATGATGTCCATAACCATGGACGAAACGTCGTGAAAACAACGAAACTCAGTGTTTTTTGTTTTAAAAAAGACATGAAGCCCACTTAACATCATCACATATAGATAATCATTAAATTTTTGAATTCCGAAGATGATAGAGAGGCTTTATTCTCTATCTGGCTGTATCGCTTCTGGGAGTCAGTCAGTGATTTAGATGCGTGGGCGATTGCCATCTCAGTTCCATCCGGGACCATGGGATGCCATGGGAAGACGAATCTGTGATTAAAAGGATTGGGAGATCGTCGTGGAAATATGACTGAGACTTCAAATTTTGAAAGTCTTCTTCTCTTTGCTTTTTATGAAAAAAGCTCATACCTAGCTGCAAGAATGTGTACGTTCCGTTTGAAGCGATCCGTTAATTTTTGGCTTAACGCTAATTAACCACTTTGTAAGTGTGCGCTACCAAGTCATTTCCAAGTATTTTTTTGGTGAGTGGGTGAGATAAGAAAAATTCACGGTTTTGAAGAGTCCCAATGGTGTTTATCGTACTGGAACTCGTTCAATTGTGGAATTGCCACAATTTGCTTTGTCATACTGCTACCTTCCGATGTTTTCGGTAGTTTAAAACATATCCCCATCCACTTTTCTGACTTTCAATCAGAGAGGCGAGAAATGTCTGCTGCTGATCAAGGAGTATTTTAAGAGCTGCCTCGTCCATAGGAACGGAAAATCACGTTTTAACGCCGCGCCTTGTAAACAAAAAACGTTATAAAGGAATTTTTTTTCTCTTCGCCAAAGGTTAGAGTTAACTAATATTATTTAATTCAAAATCAATATAAGATTTGACTTTAACATGTAACACAAATGTATATTAGATAGGTATATGCAAATGAGATACTAACTGCTTGTTAAGAGTGAAGAACTCTATATGTAGAAAACTTAAGCTTAGATAAGACTTAGATACGTCAAATATACCAAAATGACATGCAGTGTAATCCAATCTTTATTCCTCAGGCTTAATGGTCACAAATTTTAGAAGCAAATAATAATAAAAAAAAAACACAACTTCATTCTGGTCCCTACGTTTCCTTGAAGCTTTCTTACTTCTCCAACGCAGTAAAAAAATAAAAAAATAGTAATAAAATGATCAGTTAAGAGACACATCTATGAAATGCATGTTCAAGTCAATTTTTGTCTCTTCGTATAATTTTTTCGTTTCTTTATTTATTTATTTAACTGTGTGGTTATTATATTTTGAATAAACCAAAGCAGATTAAAGTCTTCATCGAAAATTGGAACGATAAAACAACCCTGCATTGCACAAGTCCCCCTCTAAGCAAATTTCCGAGTCAATTTTTCTGAAACCGATTTGACTTGTGTCTAACTCAAATAACTCTACACAATCGAGTCTTTTTTGTCGTGCATCTAAACACCTTCTCTCTTCGGAGTCCATTTATCTAAAACGATTTGATAAATGATTTGACTTTTTTCTAACTCTAGCCTCTCAAAAAATGTTTTTGTTTTATGTTCATTATGCTCACACTCACACATACGTAGATATCCTACCGCGAATATTTGTCGGCATTGGTCGTCGTACATCTACGCATTAATTTTTACCTCGAATTTCATTATCGGTCGAAATTCGAGGTAAACTTATTACTTTAAATCGCTTGTAGGTACCACAGTACAGTACCACAGAATTGATAAATGGTTTTTGTGCAATGTTTTTTTATTTGCTGTGGCATTGCAGATTTAAGAATTACCTAGAAGAAAGCGATTATGTCACAAAACAAAGTCAAAACTGAGTTAGAATTTTTAAGCAAAACTAGTCAAAATTGAATTGAATTAATTAATGAAACAAAACTAACACCGAAAAATGGTGTCAAAATGGAGTCAGATTTTTGAAAATAAATAGACACCAAAACACGGTGTTAACAATTTATCAATCCAGAAACAGCACTTAACTTCAAATTGACTCAAAATTGACATCGATTTGACATGATGCATGGAGCGGAGACTTCATTTTTGAGTCAATTTTAGCAACGCGTGCTTCATGTAACGCGTGGGGACCATAAATGACTGAATAACTAGATATTTAACTTCGGACATGTAAAAGCTTTGCCCACAAGCTGAAGTTGATGAATTTACCCATTCTCCGACATATGTTTACAAATGTAAAATACAAATGTTTACATTCTCCGACATATGTTTACAAAATAGTAAAACTCCAAAATCTTTCAAAGATACCAATACGCCCACTATAGCAGGTATATAATACCGAAGTAGCCGATATTGGTTATGCCCGATTTCCACGTGCTAATAAACCACCCATTTATGAGAGACACTATTAAACTGCCAGAACGCACTTCATAGTAAATTTTCGCTCTCTTATAATACTTCTTGACTACAACTAAGTTAACTTAACAAGTAGTTTACGCTTCCGTAGTGTTAATCGCATTGGATAGGTTGCTGTCCAGTGAATGCACCTACTAAGCCCTTCATTCATGCGGCTTAACCCTACGTCGCTAGATCGAAGGGTCTTATTCTTTGTAGTCGTTGCTCGTTGTTTACATCGTTAAATTTACGGATCTCGTTTAGAGTATGGATCATTTCATTGTTGCAATGAACATGAAGGCGAGCATTTAGCTTTCGAGCAAAGTTTTTTACTTCTTCGCTCACGGTAGCTATTCCTAAATCTCTGTGAATATCACTATTCCTTATATACCATGGAGCATTCACAATTGCTCTTAGTGTCTTGTTTTGGAAAGTCTGCAACGTGGACATGTTGCTCGGCTTGGTACAACCCCAAAGTTGTATACCGTATGTCCAGGACGGCTTTAACACCTGCCTGTACAAGAGCAGTTTGTTATATATGCTTAATTTCGAAAATCTCCGATAAGCCAATACATTTCCCTGAGCCTAATCTCGAGCTCGTCACGCTTCTTCTTAACGTGTGGTTTCCACCTTTTTTTAGCGTCCAGTGTCATCCCTAGATACTTCGCTTCATTTGCATAAGGTATTTGTGCAGAATTTATTCTGTAAGTGAAATTCACATGCGTAGACTTGTTCTCGTTAAGAGCGATTCGCCAAGTCTTCGTCCAGACACAAACTCTGTCCAATGCTCGTTGGAGGTTTCTCGTTGATGACTCGACTGATTCACCTGTTGCCAGGATGGCCGTTTAGTCCGCAAACGTGGCCACGACTGCCTCGTCATCTAGAGGTATGTCTCTTGTGTAGAGCAGGAACAGGGTCGGACCGAGGACGCTTCCCTGGGGTACGCCAGCCGGAATTTGCTTGAAACTCGAGTATTCACTACTACACTTGACACGAAAGAGTCTGCTTTCAAGATAATTTTCCAATATTTTAAACATGTCTTCCGGCAAGTTTTGCCGTAGCTTATATTTCAAGCCTTCGTGCCATACCTTGTCGAAGGCTTGCGATACGTCGAGGAAAGCACTTGAACATATTTTTTTCCCTTCTAAGGCTTTTTCAATTTCGTGCGTTATTCTGTAGACTTGATCTATTGTGGAATGGTTAGGTCTAAAACCGAATTGATGATCTGGGATCAAGCGTCTTTCTGCAATTAATGATTGTAATCGCTTCAGCAGAAGTTTCTCGAATACTTTCGATATTATCGGCAGAAGCGATATGGGCCTATAAGATTTTTATCATTTGCGCATTTCCCCGGTTTTGGAACCATAATGACCTCAGCAACTTTCCAGTGTCTTGGAACGTATAGAAGTCTAAGAGAAGCGTTTATTATGTAAAGTAGCTTGACTAATGCCTTTTTTGGTAGGCATTACCAAGTATTTCTCTTTCAATATTTCGCCAGTGATCAGGTCGTAACCCGGGGCCTTATTTTTTTTTAAATTTGCTAATTTGCTCCGTTAGTCGGAGTTCAACTAACGAAACTTTTTTCATTCTAAAGCTATCAGGTTCCGCGTTGTTGTTTAGAACGTCAGCCAACGGCGGACCGTCGATAGGCTTGAATGTTTCTTCTAAATGTTCAGCAAACAAATTCGCTTTCTCTTTGTCTTCTCTTGCCCATTCGCCGTTAGCTTTTTTATTGGTGCCGAGTGGATTATAGGTTTCTTGATAGACTTTACTGCTTTCCAAAGCGAGTAGTTTGAGCTCGTATCCACCAACAAGCCTTCAAGGTATTCAGTGGTCTCCCGAATTTTAAGATCTTGCAAAATTCCTTTCAGTTTGTTAGAGAGGTGATTCAAGAATGTTTTGTCTGGGGGAGCCCTCGTGCCTTGCCATCTCCTACGCGCTCTTCTCTTTTCACGAATCAGTTCTTCGATTTTGAGCGGATATGTTTTACGTACATGCCCGTCGGTGCTAACTGCGTTCTTTTGGGACGAATTGTAGTTCCAAGCAGCGCTCTGAATTGCTTCAATGAATTTGTCAAATGCGGTTTCTAACTCGAAAGGAGTTTTCAATGGCACATTCAAGCCAACACCCTCCTTAAAGTCCTTTCTGAAGGCGTCCCAGTTCATGTTTTTGCTAGCTTATCTAGGAGCTCTTTCTATTTTCGCCAGTCTTCGCCAGTCACCCATCTTCGGTTGGCCAATATGTTGGCTTACCCGTGGAGAAAAAGTCCACCCCACGCTTCGTACTATTTTTGTACAGTAATCTGCCTCTTGTTGAATTGCATCGTGAGCCCCAAAAAGTATGCTTCGCGTTAAAGTCACGCCCAATGATAAAATTGGACCCAATGAAGTCATACATACGATCAAGATCGTCTTCCACCAGTCTATATCCTGGCCGGAAATAACAAGATGCAATGTTATAATCTAACCAGTCAATTTTAACAGAAACTGAACTGATCTGCATAGAGTCTAGCTCAACTTCTGTGTTCTTCAAGTGCTTTATGCATGGGTTTGATTTTAACCCTGATGTTAAGTATCATTTTTATTTTAAAAATATCGTTTATGCTCTCAGTTCTTTCAAAGGAGAGCATAAAAATTGGAAGGCCGCGTCTGATCACAGTGTCTCTTTCTCCTTCCGTGCGTTGCTTTTCCTTTTTAATGATATTGACGGCATCAATAATTTTAAGGCCTTTATTTTTTACGTCTTTTACAACGTCTTCTTTTGTGCATGATGGGTGGAACCCCTTTACAATGAATCGCAGTGGTTTTTCGTCCTTATTTTGATAAGTATACCACTCGATTCTTTCTGCATTCAGTCTAAGAGACAGTGCGCGATAGGAATCGGCGTTGTCAACATTTACTTTCCACACGTTATTTCGGTGCGAAGTAAGCTTATAGTTTTCTGTTCTCACCGTATGACGAAGTTCATTGCGGGGGTGGACGAATTTTCGCTTCTGGTTTAGACTTGCTTGAGCCAGAGGGCTTATCTTTTTTTGTATTACTTCGGGAGAGGAATTCGCCTTTCGCTTCTTGCTAGACCTTTTCCTTAAGACTGAATCGGTCTCAAGTGCAAGTTCGTCCTCGTCCGTGAAGTATTCGACTGCTGGTCGGTTCGGTATTACACACTCTTTCGTTACCCCACAGTGTTTCGTTAAACGAGTATTTTTAATATCCTCGTTTTCTTTTCGCAGAGAGTCAACTTCTATTTTTAGATCTTGGAAGAGTCGCTCCATTTCAATAAGCTTAGCTCGGAGTTCATTATTCTCCTTTTCTAAGCTCTTAATTTTCACAGAGTCCTGGTTTACCGGTGGACTGCTTTTTCTGGATATGTTCGATCTAGGTGGTGGTGATCGATTTAGTTTTGTCCTTTTCTCAAAAGGATTTATAAGCAATAAAAGACTCTCCCCAGAATCCGTAGAGCCTGCCTGCGAAGAGGGTGGATTTTCCAGCATAGCTGGGCTGCCACCTGGGGTAATCAAATCTTTCGTTTTCTTCATTGCCATTTTATTTTAACTTGTCGTTTTTATGAGAAGTAGGTAAGTCACTTCTATTTTCATTTTTAAATACAGCCGCCCCTTTGGAGACAGACGCCGACCAGTGAGCCGCACAATGTGTAACAGACGCTTCTGGATTTTAATTTAACCTTCAGATTTATCTGTAAGTTAAAACCTTACTGCCAAAAGTTGCCCCAAATGGAGCAGCATCGACAACATCCGTTGAATAATTAAAGAATATTTCTTCCGGTATATTTTAGTCGGCTCTTACGACAGGCATACCTTACCTCAAAGCTATTCTAACCCCGACCTTGAAGGGGGAAGTCACATTAGTAGCCCGATTCTTGACTCACAACTCACATGTAGATACCCGATTTGAGGGAACTAATGTCAAAATAAATGCTTTACTCATGCTCACTCACTGAATATGCGAAAAAGAGCTATTCCTTGTCTCTTTATTAGATAAACTTCAAAATCAAGCACAACTTGTTTGGCTGTCCAGATGTAATTAACTTTTTCGCGTAACTCTCTTCCTCGCACCTGTTGTTCTAACCTTTGGCGAAATCCGTTCACTTGGTTAGAAAACGATGAAATGGCCTATGCGCGAACGAGATAAGGAAGTTTGTTTTCATATCAAGTGACGAAAAGTGACATTTTGGCGAAAAGCTCACGCCCTGAATCTAGGTCGCCAACCGAAAAAGCCATACGGATAGCTCATGGTCCTCGACGTACAACGATCTTGTAATGCTACAAACATTTTTATTATAAAACATGGAAAGTTTTAGAAAAGTGTTGTTTGTGTTGTAAAAACAGTGTATACGACCACAAGAGGGTCCGACCAACAGATTCAAGGAAATCACATCTTCGGAATACTTTTTCGATACTTTCCACTCATTTTTTAAAATAATTTTTGGGTCTATTTGAAGAACGGAATAAGCGTAATAACTTCTTTTCTTATCGGCACACTCTATGTTGAGTAGTTTATTAATAATTCGCACTTTATCAAAAACTTTTGTATTTTTTCATATAAAAACGCGATTTACTTGGCATCCCGGGGTCGAAAAATGTGAATGACGTCAGATTTTGACAATCATGGTAAAAGGTCTATGCAGTTTATTATCGTTTCAAAGACTATTGATAAGAATTGTAAGTCGTGTGAATTCAACAAAAGTGTTATTTTGCTAAAAACCATTACCGAAAAACGAAACAATTTCCCCTCACAATATTCTGGTCTACTTAAAATCGAAAAATAAATGTCCAACAATTGGAACAAGTTTACCGTAGGTCCAAGTGGAATTTAGTTGTTATTTTTATGCTTATATATGTATTTCAGTGTCCTGAATACGAATATGTTTTAAAAATTGTCGGTATCATTTAGTTTAAAAGTTATAGTTATTCAAAGTTTTAATTTTTCCATACAAAGTACCTCATCTTAGACTTTTAACTTGTGCCTAAGAGTATGCTATAGAAATCTGACAAGATTAGCTGTAAAATAAATTTGCTTTTGGAGACAACAGTGTTTGGGTGGCCCGCTTCGCGGGTTTAAAGGATTTCAACCCCCTTTTTCGCAGGGTTTAGCCGCTCAAGCGACTTCGTCGCTCCACTAAGGGTAGGTGCCAGTTGTCTGGCAGGCGCCTGTGGCCATTTACGGGTATGTTTAAGTTGCACTCTTTTTGAACTTCTTTGGCTAATAACTCTAATCGGGACCGACAATTTTAAATAGCATATTCAGAATCAGGACACCCAAATCCATATATTAATAAAAAAAAATCCAATACATTCCACTTGGGCCAACGGTAAACTTATGCCTAACAATTTTCCATCCTAAAAATCTTACGTGCGTTTCGTTTGGAGCAATGTGTTAGTTTTGTTTGAAGGGTGGGAAGGCCAATACAATTGTTGTGGGTCGGGTTAAGCAAAAAAGTACAATCAGAGTAAAAGTAAAATGTTTTGTACAAACTATGTTTTCTTCAAAGCAATATGGTTATTTAGTTAACCATAATATTTTCATTTCAACAATCTGTTAATGCCACTTTGCAACAATAACTATTTAACTTAACCATAAAGCTTAACTGTTCTAAAACTTAGATTAGACTGCATGCCATTTTGGCATATTAGACGCATAAGGAAAAAAAATTGTAGCGTATTTCTTCTTAGTTACGTCAAATATGCCAAAATGGCATGCAGTCTAATCTAAGCCTAAGAACAGAAACAAATTACATATTTATGATTATGACTTATATATAAATATACTACGAAATATATATTCCTGATTTGTGTGATAGTATTTGAAGGGTCCAAGTGAAAAACGACTCAAGTCCATTTTTGTCAAAATTTAATTGGTGAAAACTATTACAAATATTAATTATTACAAATATAATTTCTTGCTTAATGTTGTTTATTTACTAGAAAAAAAAGAATGCCTTAAAATTGGTTTCAAAAATTCAGTGAAGATGTCTGTATACCATACCGTACCAACCTAGCTTGAAATACACATCTTATTTTAGCGAAAATTCAATCCATATTCTGCTTAGGAATTCAAAGTGCTTCTGCAGTGCACTCATTTTGCTCAAATTAGCGATAATTCGTGATTTTATTTGTGTAAAAACGAAAAGCCCTACGAATATTTCCCATTAAAAAGCTATTATTCTAATTGGCAAATTATTTTTTTCAACGCAAAAATACATTGGCTCCGTTTTAGTACCAATTGAAAAAATTGTTTTCCATCCCTACTTTGTTAGGTACCAAATGAAAAAATTGTTTGCCATCCCTAATTTGTTTACATTTTGCTGTGGCTTTATTACTGGAAATTCTCTGTTCTTCTTTGTGACGAAACTAGAAACGAAATGTCATTGTTTTGTTTTTACATTAAAAACCTCAACTTTATTCTGTGCTACTACATTTGTGCACCAAGTCCCTCGTAATACTCGCTATTCGAAGCTTGTTTGCTTCAATTTAACCTTCGGCAAAGTCGTGGGTGCTTCTTCGGCTAAAAACATACGAATACCGCGTCCTGTGACTGTCGAAGAACATGATTAGGAAGAATACAGTTTTTCCATTTCGAGCCCACGTTGAAATTAAAGTTTTTCCACTAGTTAGTTAAATACAAACATTTTATAAAACAAAACAAAATTATTTCTGTAGAAAGGCCAACCCGTTCCAAATTTGCACGAAGTAAACAAGCGAACTGTCAACAGTGTGTTGGTATTTGTAAATCTGAAAATGAATCTTGCTAAAAAATGAGATTTTATTCTGCGATTTCAGATTCGAGAAATGCCTTATAGCCTTTTCGCTTGGCGATCCCGAATCAGGGCGTTCTTCTTCCGGATTGGGGCATCTCTCCGAACAGCCAAACACGTTTTCTTAAATTTTTGAAGCTTGTCTAGCGTTGTATTTGTGAAGCAAAAGCTATTCTACAGGAGCCAAATGACATTTTTCCAACTTGACATTGACACATGTATGATTGTGTGCGTGCTTCTGGTTTTGATACTGGATTCAAAACCAGAAGCAAATTTCTCTTCTATCCAGAAGAGGAACTGTCAAACGAGTCCAAGAAAACAGTTTCAGGAGAGTCCAGAAGTGTCCCGGACGCTTCGGACGACCAACCGAAAAGGCCATAAAGAAACGGTTTCAAATTTAGATCTGTCAGTTTTGACATACCCATAGAGCTTTAACAGTTTGACGTCTACTGGTATTATCGAGTATGGGATGCCAAACAAAGTACCTTTTTATATGGAAAACGAACAAAAATTACACACAAACGTAAATAACTATTTAAAAAATTAAACCCTGTGTTTCGATGAACGGGAAAGTTGTAGACTTGATCAGGCTTCTTAAGTAATGCTAAAAATATTTTCATTATATAGTCTTGTAGAAACAGTATATACGACCACAAAAGACCCTCCAAGCAAAATAGCGAATAGCTTTATTCTTTACGCAAACTTTACGATTTTGTTGCGCTGAAATATCAGCACGACTTATTAGAACTCAAAGATGATGGGGTGGTCTCAGTAAACAAATACAATCTCAAGTGTAAACGCAGAAGTCTATCGGCTGGTCTGATAGTGCGTGCTATTTTTTCGGTTAAAGCACAGGCGTTCTTCGATATGGTAGGTAATATGTTGATTTACGTGAGTTTTAGAACAAGGAATTTAAGTTGAAAGAATGGATAAGTAAGATTATTACAATATTCGAAGAGAAATAAATCTTATTTGTGAAAGTGCAAAAAAACATTAATTGCGTACTTCCTGTTCACAATCTACATTTTATAATACTTTTAAAAAGAACTGTTTATTTTGTTCCAAGTTTTTTTTGCAACTGCTATATTTTCTATGCTATTGTGAAAAGACTCAAAAGAAATTTTCTTTTTTTGAATATATGTTAAAGCATTTTATATGGGAATTACAAAAACGAATGGGTGTTGCGAAAAGATTCTGCAATGTTTCGCTATAGTACTTCGAAAACATTTCGTTCAAACCTTACACATTCTTTACGCTTTCCCGTTAAGAAAGCGCTCTCCTTTGGCGTAAAGAATTCGTTTCGCTTGAGCGTTCAGAATTCATTTCGCTTTGGCGTTGAGAAAGCGGCTCGCATTTGTGTTACGCTGGTGATTCTAATTTTCATATGGCGAAAGAAAGGAAATAGTTGAGATTGTAGTTCCTCAGGGCGATACGCAAGCGAAGAGTTGTATGGGCAGATGAGTAATTTTTCGTTTCGCATTCGGTTTGCCTTGCTTAGAGGGGAGTACACGAATTCAAGGAGATCACATCTTCGGAACAATTTTTTCCAATAACTTTTCCAATAATTTATTAAAATAATTTTTGGGTCAATTTAAAGAACGGAATAAGCACAATAACTTCTTTCCTTATCGGCACACTCTAGGTTGAGTAGTTTATTAATAATTCGCACTTCTACAGAAATTATTGAATTTTTTCATATAAAAACGCGATTTGCTTGGCATTCCTCAGTTGAAAAATGTGAAAGACGTCAAATTTTGACAGCCATGGTAAAAGCTTTTTTTAAAATTTTTTTTTGACTTCAAACGAAAAGCACATGAGTTGACAGTCGCTTGTTTACTTCGTGTAAATTTGGAACGGGTTGGTCTTTCTAGAGAAATAATTTTGTTTTGTCTTATAAAATGTTCGTATTTAATTAACTAGTGAAAAAACTGGAGGTGTATGTCAGCGCGGCCATTGTTCCCGACCCAACCTGGAAGTTCATCGGCCATTTTGGAACTTCCCCTTTGATTAGCCTCTCAGTCGCCGGTCACACCATTGCCTCCGATAGGGCTTTAGCACACCCTTCACATCCCCTGAAAATTACTTAACCAAGCCATCAAGCTCTTTTGCGCCCGATGAAAAACTACAATTTGAGCCATTTTTGGACGTGACATCACTAATTTTTATTTAAAATTAACCATGTTAATGAACAGCTGTTTTATTTATGATTTCTCTATTAAATTAGAATGAATTTTAGATTCCGCGAAATAATTTGAAAATTAAAATCAAAATTCTATATGGGTGCTTAATTTTCACGATATCAGCAAATAACAATTGCCTAACCAAAAATGACGGTTATCTTATTAAAACCCTACCTAAAAAGAGCTCTATTTATTGGTTTATCAAAATAGGGGTGTTTTCCCAATGGTAAAAACCAAGTCAAAACCCAAAAAAATACTAAACGCGGTCAGGTCTTCTTTGGCTAATAACTCTAATCGAGACCGACAATTTTAAATAGCATATTCAGAATCAGGACACCCAAATCCATATATTAATAAAAAAAAAATCCAATACATTCCACTTGGGCCAACGGTAAACTTATGCCTAACAATTTTCCATCCTAAAAATCTTACGTGCGTTTCGTTTGGAGCAATGTGTTAGTTTTGTTTGAAGGGTGGGAAGGCCAATACAATTGTTGTGGGTCGGGTTAAGCAAAAAAGTACAATCAGAGTAAAAGTAAAATGTTTTGTACAAACTATGTTTTCTTCAAAGCAATATGGTAATTTAGTTAACCATAATATTTTCATTTCAACAATCTGTTAATGCCACTTTGCAACAATAACTATTTAACTTAACCATAAAGCTTAACTGTTCTAAAACTTAGATTAGACTGCATGCCATTTTGGCATATTAGACGCATAAGGAAAAAAAATTGTAGCGTATTTCTTCTTAGTTACGTCAAATATGCCAAAATGGCATGCAGTCTAATCTAAGCCTAAGAACAGAAACAAATTACATATTTATGATTATGACTTATATATAAATATACTACGAAATATATATTCCTGATTTGTGTGATAGTATTTGAAGGGTCCAAGTGAAAAACGACTCAAGTCCATTTTTGTCAAAATTTAATTGGTGAAGACTATTACAAATATTAATTATTACAAATATAATTTCTTGCTTAATGTTGTTTATTTACTAGAAAAAAAAAGAATGCCTTAAAATTGGTTTCAAAGATTCAGTGAAGATGTCTGTATACCATACCGTACCAACCTAGCTTGAAATACACTTCTTATTTTAGCGAAAATTCAATCCATATTCTGCTTAGGAATTCAAAGTGCTTCTGCAGTGCACTCATTTTGCTCAAATTAGCGATAATTCGTGATTTTATTTGTGTAAAAACGAAAAGCCCTACGAATATTTCCCATTAAAAAGCTATTATTCTAATTGGCAAATTATTTTTTTCAACGCAAAAATACATTGGCTCCGTTTTAGTACCAATTGAAAAAATTGTTTTCCATCCCTACTTTGTTAGGTACCAAATGAAAAAATTGTTTGCCATCCCTAATTTGTTTACATTTTGCTGTGGCTTTATTACTGGAAATTCTCTGTTCTTCTTTGTGACGAAACTAGAAACGAAATGTCATTGTTTTGTTTTTACATTAAAAACCTCAACTTTATTCTGTGCTACTACATTTGTGCACCAAGTCCCTCGTAATACTCGCTACTCGTAGCTTGTTTGCTTCAATTTAACCTTCGGCAAAGTCGTGGGTGCTTCTTCGGCTAAAAACATACGAATACCGCGTCCTGTGACTGTCGAAGAACATGATTAGGAAGAATACAGTTTTTCCATTTCGAGCCCACGTTGAAATTAAAGTTTTTCCACTAGTTAGTTAAATACAAACATTTTATAAAACAAAACAAAATTATTTCTGTAGAAAGGCCAACCCGTTCCAAATTTGCACGAAGTAAACAAGCGAACTGTCAACAGTGTGTTGGTATTTGTAAATCTGAAAATGAATCTTGCTAAAAAATGAGATTTTATTCTGCGATTTCAGATTCGAGAAATGCCTTATAGCCTTTTCGCTTGGCGATCCCGAATCAGGGTGTTCTTCTTCCGGATTGGGGCATCTCTCCGAACAGCCAAACACGTTTTCTTAAATTTTTGAAGTTTGTCTAGCGTTGTATTTGTGAAGCAAAAGCTAATCTACAGGAGCCAAATGACATTTTTCCAACTTGACATTGACACATGTATGATTGTGTGCGTGCTTCTGGTTTTGATACTGGATTCAAAACCAGAAGCAAATTTCTCTTCTATCCAGAAGAGGAACTGTCAAACGAGTCCAAGAAAACAGTTTCAGGAGAGTCCAGAAGTGTCCCGGACGCTCCCGGACGACCAACCGAAAAGGCCATAAAGAAACGGTTTCAAATTTAGATCTGTCAGTTTTGACATACCCATAGAGCTTTAACAGTTTGACGTCTACTGGTATTATCGAGTATGGGATGCCAAACAAAGTACCTTTTTATATGGAAAACGAACAAAAATTACACACAAACGTAAATAACTATTTAAAAAATTCAACCCTGTGTTTCGATGAACGGGAAAGTTGTAGACTTGATCAGGCTTCTTAAGTAATGCTTAAAATATTTTCATTATATAGTCTTGTAGAAACAGTATATACGACCACAAAAGACCCTCCAAGCAAAATAGCGAATAGCTTTATTCTTTACGCAAACTTTACGATTTTGTTGCGCTGAAATATCAGCACGACTTATTAGAACTCAAAGATGATGGGGTGGTTTCAGTAAACAAATACAATCTCAAGTGTAAACGCAGAAGTCTATCGGCTGGTCTGATAGTGCGTGCTATTTTTTCGGTTAAAGCACAGGCGTTCTTCGATATGGTAGGTAATATGTTGATTTACGTGAGTTTTAGAACAAGGAATTTAAGTTGCAAGAATGGACAAGTAAGATTATTACAATATTCGAAGAGAAATAAATCTTATTTGTGAAAGTGAAAAAAAACATTAATTGCGTACTTCCTGTTCACAATCTACATTTTATAATACTTTTAAAAAGAACTGTTTATTTTGTTCCAAGTTTTTTTTGCAACTGCTATATTTTCTATGCTATTGTGAAAAGACTCAAAAGAAATTTTCTTTTTTTGAATATATGTTAAAGCATTTTATATGGGAATTACAAAAACGAATGGGTGTTGCGAAAAGATTCTGCAATGTTTCGCTATAGTACTTCGAAAACATTTCGTTCAAACCTTACACATTCTTTACGCTTTCCCGTTAAGAAAGCGCTCTCCTTTGGCGTAAAGAATTCGTTTCGCTTGAGCGTTCAGAATTCATTTCACTTTGGCGTTGAGAAAGCGGCTCGCATTTGTGTTACGCTGGTGATTCTAATTTTCATATGGCGAAAGAAAGGAAATCGTTGAGATTGTAGTTCCTCAGGGCGATACGCAAGCGAAGAGTTGTATGGGCAGATGAGTAATTTTTCGTTTCGCATTCGGTTTGCCTTGCTTAGAGGGGAGTACACGAATTCAAGGAGATCACATCTTCGGAACAATTTTTTCCAATAATTTATTAAAATAATTTTTGGGTCAATTTAAAGAACGGAATAAGCACAATAACTTCTTTCCTTATCGGCACACTCTAGGTTGAGTAGTTTATTAATAATTCGCACTTCTACAGAAATTATTGAATTTTTTCATATAAAAACGCGATTTGCTTGGCATTCCTCAGTTGAAAAATGTGAAAGACGTCAAATTTTGACAGCCATGGTAAAAGCTTTTTTTAAAATTTTTTTTTGACTTCAAACGAAAAGCACATGAGTTGACAGCCGCTTGTTTACTTCGTGTAAATTTGGAACGGGTTGGTCTTTCTAGAGAAATAATTTTGTTTTGTCTTATAAAATGTTCGTATTTAATTAACTAGTGAAAAAACTGGAGGTGTATGTCAGCGCGGCCATTGTTCCCGACCCAACCTGGAAGTTCATCGGCCATTTTGGAACTTCCCCTTTGATTAGCCTCTCAGTCGCCGGTCACACCATTGCCTCCGATAGGGCTTTAGCACACCCTTCACAACCCCTGAAAATTACTTAACCAAGCCATCAAGCTCTTTTGCGCCCGATGAAAAACTACAATTTGAGCCATTTTTGGACGTGACATCACTAATTTTTATTTAAAATTAACCATGTTAATGAACAGCTGTTTTATTTATGATTTCTCTATTAAATTAGAATGAATTTTAGATTCCGCGAAATAATTTGAAAATTAAAATCAAAATTCTATATGGGTGCTTAATTTTCACGATATCAGCAAATAACAATTGCCTAACCAAAAATGACGGTTATCTTATTAAAACCCTACCTAAAAAGAGCTCTATTTATTGGTTTATCAAAATAGGGGTGTTTTCCCAATGGTAAAAACCAAGTCAAAACCCAAAAAAATACTAAACGCGGTCAGGTCTTCTTTGGCTAATAACTCTAATCGAGACCGACAATTTTAAATAGCATATTCAGAATCAGGACACCCAAATCCATATATTAATAAAAAAAAATCCAATACATTCCACTTGGGCCAACGGTAAACTTATGCCTAACAATTTTCCATCCTAAAAATCTTACGTGCGTTTCGTTTGGAGCAATGTGTTAGTTTTGTTTGAAGGGTGGGAAGGCCAATACAATTGTTGTGGGTCGGGTTAAGCAAAAAAGTACAGTCAGAGTAAAAGTAAAATGTTTTGTACAAACTATGTTTTCTTCAAAGCAATATGGTAATTTAGTTAACCATAATATTTTCATTTCAACAATCTGTTAATGCCACTTTGCAACAATAACTATTTAACTTAACCATAAAGCTTAACTGTTCTAAAACTTAGATTAGACTGCATGCCATTTTGGCATATTAGACGCATAAGGAAAAAAAATTGTAGCGTATTTCTTCTTAGTTACGTCAAATATGCCAAAATGGCATGCAGTCTAATCTAAGCCTAAGAACAGAAACAAATTACATATTTATGATTATGACTTATATATAAATATACTACGAAATATATATTCCTGATTTGTGTGATAGTATTTGAAGGGTCCAAGTGAAAAACGACTCAAGTCCATTTTTGTCAAAATTTAATTGGTGAAAACTATTACAAATATTAATTATTACAAATATAATTTCTTGCTTAATGTTGTTTATTTACTAGAAAAAAAAAGAATGCCTTAAAATTGGTTTCAAAGATTCAGTGAAGATGTCTGTATACCATACCGTACCAACCTAGCTTGAAATACACTTCTTATTTTAGCGAAAATTCAATCCATATTCTGCTTAGGAATTCAAAGTGCTTCTGCAGTGCACTCATTTTGCTCAAATTAGCGATAATTCGTGATTTTATTTGTGTAAAAACGAAAAGCCCTACGAATATTTCCCATTAAAAAGCTATTATTCTAATTGGCAAATTATTTTTTTCAACGCAAAAATACATTGGCTCCGTTTTAGTACCAATTGAAAAAATTGTTTTCCATCCCTACTTTGTTAGGTACCAAATGAAAAAATTGTTTGCCATCCCTAATTTGTTTACATTTTGCTGTGGCTTTATTACTGGAAATTCTGTGTTCTTCTTTGTGACGAAACTAGAAACGAAATGTCATTGTTTTGTTTTTACATTAGAAACCTCAACTTTATTCTGTGCTACTACATTTGTGCACCAAGTCCCTCGTAATACTCGCTATTCGAAGCTTGTTTGCTTCAATTTAACCTTCGGCAAAGTCGTGGGTGCTTCTTCGGCTAAAAACATACGAATACCGCGTCCTGTGACTGTCGAAGAACATGATTAGGAAGAATACAGTTTTTCCATTTCGAGCCCACGTTGAAATTAAAGTTTTTCCACTAGTTAGTTAAATACAAACATTTTATAAAACAAAACAAAATTATTTCTGTAGAAAGGCCAACCCGTTCCAAATTTGCACGAAGTAAACAAGCGAACTGTCAACAGTGTGTTGGTATTTGTAAATCTGAAAATGAATCTTGCTAAAAAATGAGATTTTATTCTGCGATTTCAGATTCGAGAAATGCCTTATAGCCTTTTCGCTTGGCGATCCCGAATCAGGGCGTTCTTCTTCCGGATTGGGGCATCTCTCCGAACAGCCAAACACGTTTTCTTAAATTTTTGAAGTTTGTCTAGCGTTGTATTTGTGAAGCAAAAGCTATTCTACAGGAGCCAAATGACATTTTTCCAACTTGACATTGACACATGTATGATTGTGTGCGTGCTTCTGGTTTTGATACTTGATTCAAAACCAGAAGCAAATTTCTCTTCTATCCAGAAGAGGAACTGTCAAACGAGTCCAAGAAAACAGTTTCAGGAGAGTCCAGAAGTGTCCCGGACGCTCCCGGACGACCAACCGAAAAGGCCATAAAGAAACGGTTTCAAATTTAGATCTGTCAGTTTTGACATACCCATAGAGCTTTAACAGTTTGACGTCTACTGGTATTATCGAGTATGGGATGCCAAACAAAGTACCTTTTTATATGGAAAACGAACAAAAATTACACACAAACGTAAATAACTATTTAAAAAATTCAACCCTGTGTTTCGATGAACGGGAAAGTTGTAGACTTGATCAGGCTTCTTAAGTAATGCTAAAAATATTTTCATTATATAGTCTTGTAGAAACAGTATATACGACCACAAAAGACCCTCCAAGCAAAATAGCGAATAGCTTTATTCTTTACGCAAACTTTACGATTTTGTTGCGCTGAAATATCAGCACGACTTATTAGAACTCAAAGATGATGGGGTGGTTTCAGTAAACAAATACAATCTCAAGTGTAAACGCAGAAGTCTATCGGCTGGTCTGATAGTGCGTGCTATTTTTTCGGTTAAAGCACAGGCGTTCTTCGATATGGTAGGTAATATGTTGATTTACGTGAGTTTTAGAACAAGGAATTTAAGTTGCAAGAATGGACAAGTAAGATTATTACAATATTCGAAGAGAAATAAATCTTATTTGTGAAAGTGCAAAAAAAACATTAATTGCGTACTTCCTGTTCACAATCTAAATTTTATAATACTTTTAAAAAGAACTGTTTATTTTGTTCCAAGTTTTTTTTGCAACTGCTATATTTTCTATGCTATTGTGAAAAGACTCAAAAGAAATTTTCTTTTTTTGAATATATGTTAAAGCATTTTATATGGGAATTACAAAAACGAATGGGTGTTGCGAAAAGATTCTGCAATGTTTCGCTATAGTACTTCGAAAACATTTCGTTCAAACCTTACACATTCTTTACGCTTTCCCGTTAAGAAAGCGCTCTCCTTTGGCGTAAAGAATTCGTTTCGCTTGAGCGTTCAGAATTCATTTCGCTTTGGCGTTGAGAAAGCGGCTCGCATTTGTGTTACGCTGGTGATTCTAATTTTCATATGGCGAAAGAAAGGAAATCGTTGAGATTGTAGTTCCTCAGGGCGATACGCAAGCGAAGAGTTGTATGGGCAGATGAGTAATTTTTCGTTTCGCATTCGGTTTGCCTTGCTTAGAGGGGAGTACACGAATTCAAGGAGATCACATCTTCGGAACAATTTTTTCCAATAACTTTTCCAATAATTTATTAAAATAATTTTTGGGTCAATTTAAAGAACGGAATAAGCACAATAACTTCTTTCCTTATCGGCACACTCTAGGTTGAGTAGTTTATTAATAATTCGCACTTCTACAGAAATTATTGAATTTTTTCATATAAAAACGCGATTTGCTTGGCATTCCTCAGTTGAAAAATGTGAAAGACGTCAAATTTTGACAGCCATGGTAAAAGCTTTTTTTAAAATTTTTTTTTGACTTCAAACGAAAAGCACATGAGTTGACAGTCGCTTGTTTACTTCGTGTAAATTTGGAACGGGTTGGTCTTTCTAGAGAAATAATTTTGTTTTGTCTTATAAAATGTTCGTATTTAATTAACTAGTGAAAAAACTGGAGGTGTATGTCAGCGCGGCCATTGTTCCCGACCCAACCTGGAAGTTCATCGGCCATTTTGGAACTTCCCCTTTGATTAGCCTCTCAGTCGCCGGTCACACCATTGCCTCCGATAGGGCTTTAGCACACCCTTCACATCCCCTGAAAATTACTTAACCAAGCCATCAAGCTCTTTTGCGCCCGATGAAAAACTACAATTTGAGCCATTTTTGGACGTGACATCACTAATTTTTATTTAAAATTAACCATGTTAATGAACAGCTGTTTTATATTAAATTAGAATGAATTTTAGATTCCGCGAAATAATTTGAAAATTAAAATCAAAATTCTATATGGGTGCTTAATTTTCACGATATCAGCAAATAACAATTGCCTAACCAAAAATGACGGTTATCTTATTAAAACCCTACCTAAAAAGAGCTCTATTTATTGGTTTATCAAAATAGGGGTGTTTTCCCAATGGTAAAAACCAAGTCAAAACCCAAAAAAATACTAAACGCGGTCAGGTCTTCTTTGGCTAATAACTCTAATCGAGACCGACAATTTTAAATAGCATATTCAGAATCAGGACACCCAAATCCATATATTAATAAAAAAAAAATCCAATACATTCCACTTGGGCCAACGGTAAACTTATGCCTAACAATTTTCCATCCTAAAAATCTTACGTGCGTTTCGTTTGGAGCAATGTGTTAGTTTTGTTTGAAGGGTGGGAAGGCCAATACAATTGTTGTGGGTCGGGTTAAGCAAAAAAGTACAATCAGAGTAAAAGTAAAATGTTTTGTACAAACTATGTTTTCTTCAAAGCAATATGGTAATTTAGTTAACCATAATATTTTCATTTCAACAATCTGTTAATGCCACTTTGCAACAATAACTATTTAACTTAACCATAAAGCTTAACTGTTCTAAAACTTAGATTAGACTGCATGCCATTTTGGCATATTAGACGCATAAGGAAAAAAAATTGTAGCGTATTTCTTCTTAGTTACGTCAAATATGCCAAAATGGCATGCAGTCTAATCTAAGCCTAAGAGCAGAAACAAATTACATATTTATGATTATGACTTATATATAAATATACTACGAAATATATATTCCTGATTTGTGTGATAGTATTTGAAGGGTCCAAGTGAAAAACGACTCAAGTCCATTTTTGTCAAAATTTAATTGGTGAAGACTATTACAAATATTAATTATTACAAATATAATTTCTTGCTTAATGTTGTTTATTTACTAGAAAAAAAAAGAATGCCTTAAAATTGGTTTCAAAGATTCAGTGAAGATGTCTGTATACCATACCGTACCAACCTAGCTTGAAATACACTTCTTATTTTAGCGAAAATTCAATCCATATTCTGCTTAGGAATTCAAAGTGCTTCTGCAGTGCACTCATTTTGCTCAAATTAGCGATAATTCGTGATTTTATTTGTGTAAAAACGAAAAGCCCTACGAATATTTCCCATTAAAAAGCTATTATTCTAATTGGCAAATTATTTTTTTCAACGCAAAAATACATTGGCTCCGTTTTAGTACCAATTGAAAAAATTGTTTTCCATCCCTACTTTGTTAGGTACCAAATGAAAAAATTGTTTGCCATCCCTAATTTGTTTACATTTTGCTGTGGCTTTATTACTGGAAATTCTCTGTTCTTCTTTGTGACGAAACTAGAAACGAAATGTCATTGTTTTGTTTTTACATTAAAAACCTCAACTTTATTCTGTGCTACTACATTTGTGCACCAAGTCCCTCGTAATACTCGCTACTCGTAGCTTGTTTGCTTCAATTTAACCTTCGGCAAAGTCGTGGGTGCTTCTTCGGCTAAAAACATACGAATACCGCGTCCTGTGACTGTCGAAGAACATGATTAGGAAGAATACAGTTTTTCCATTTCGAGCCCACGTTGAAATTAAAGTTTTTCCACTAGTTAGTTAAATACAAACATTTTATAAAACAAAACAAAATTATTTCTGTAGAAAGGCCAACCCGTTCCAAATTTGCACGAAGTAAACAAGCGAACTGTCAACAGTGTGTTGGTATTTGTAAATCTGAAAATGAATCTTGCTAAAAAATGAGATTTTATTCTGCGATTTCAGATTCGAGAAATGCCTTATAGCCTTTTCGCTTGGCGATCCCGAATCAGGGTGTTCTTCTTCCGGATTGGGGCATCTCTCCGAACAGCCAAACACGTTTTCTTAAATTTTTGAAGTTTGTCTAGCGTTGTATTTGTGAAGCAAAAGCTATTCTACAGGAGCCAAATGACATTTTTCCAACTTGACATTGACACATGTATGATTGTGTGCGTGCTTCTGGTTTTGATACTGGATTCAAAACCAGAAGCAAATTTCTCTTCTATCCAGAAGAGGAACTGTCAAACGAGTCCAAGAAAACAGTTTCAGGAGAGTCCAGAAGTGTCCCGGACGCTCCCGGACGACCAACCGAAAAGGCCATAAAGAAACGGTTTCAAATTTAGATCTGTCAGTTTTGACATACCCATAGAGCTTTAACAGTTTGACGTCTACTGGTATTATCGAGTATGGGATGCCAAACAAAGTACCTTTTTATATGGAAAACGAACAAAAATTACACACAAACGTAAATAACTATTTAAAAAATTCAACCCTGTGTTTCGATGAACGGGAAAGTTGTAGACTTGATCAGGCTTCTTAAGTAATGCTTAAAATATTTTCATTATATAGTCTTGTAGAAACAGTATATACGACCACAAAAGACCCTCCAAGCAAAATAGCGAATAGCTTTATTCTTTACGCAAACTTTACGATTTTGTTGCGCTGAAATATCAGCACGACTTATTAGAACTCAAAGATGATGGGGTGGTTTCAGTAAACAAATACAATCTCAAGTGTAAACGCAGAAGTCTATCGGCTGGTCTGATAGTGCGTGCTATTTTTTCGGTTAAAGCACAGGCGTTCTTCGATATGGTAGGTAATATGTTGATTTACGTGAGTTTTAGAACAAGGAATTTAAGTTGCAAGAATGGACAAGTAAGATTATTACAATATTCGAAAAGAAATAAATCTTATTTGTGAAAGTGAAAAAAAACATTAATTGCGTACTTCCTGTTCACAATCTACATTTTATAATACTTTTAAAAAGAACTGTTTATTTTGTTCCAAGTTTTTTTTGCAACTGCTATATTTTCTATGCTATTGTGAAAAGACTCAAAAGAAATTTTCTTTTTTTGAATATATGTTAAAGCATTTTATATGGGAATTACAAAAACGAATGGGTGTTGCGAAAAGATTCTGCAATGTTTCGCTATAGTACTTCGAAAACATTTCGTTCAAACCTTACACATTCTTTACGCTTTCCCGTTAAGAAAGCGCTCTCCTTTGGCGTAAAGAATTCGTTTCGCTTGAGCGCTCAGAATTCATTTCGCTTTGGCGTTGAGAAAGCGGCTCGCATTTGTGTTACGCTGGTGATTCTAATTTTCATATGGCGAAAGAAAGGAAATCGTTGAGATTGTAGTTCCTCAGGGCGATACGCAAGCGAAGAGTTGTATGGGCAGATGAGTAATTTTTCGTTTCGCATTCGGTTTGCCTTGCTTAGAGGGGAGTACACGAATTCAAGGAGATCACATCTTCGGAACAATTTTTTCCAATAACTTTTCCAATAATTTATTAAAATAATTTTTGGGTCAATTTAAAGAACGGAATAAGCACAATAACTTCTTTCCTTATCGGCACACTCTAGGTTGAGTAGTTTATTAATAATTCGCACTTCTACAGAAATTATTGAATTTTTTCATATAAAAACGCGATTTGCTTGGCATTCCTCAGTTGAAAAATGTGAAAGACGTCAAATTTTGACAGCCATGGTAAAAGCTTTTTTTAAAATTTTTTTTTGACTTCAAACGAAAAGCACATGAGTTGACAGTCGCTTGTTTACTTCGTGTAAATTTGGAACGGGTTGGTCTTTCTAGAGAAATAATTTTGTTTTGTCTTATAAAATGTTCGTATTTAATTAACTAGTGAAAAAACCGGAGGTGTATGTCAGCGCGGCCATTGTTCCCGACCCAACCTGGAAGTTCATCGGCCATTTTGGAACTTCCCCTTTGATTAGCCTCTCAGTCGCCGGTCACACCATTGCCTCCGATAGGGCTTTAGCACACCCTTCACATCCCCTGAAAATTACTTAACCAAGCCATCAAGCTCTTTTGCGCCCGATGAAAAACTACAATTTGAGCCATTTTTGGACGTGACATCACTAATTTTTATTTAAAATTAACCATGTTAATGAACAGCTGTTTTATATTAAATTAGAATGAATTTTAGATTCCGCGAAATAATTTGAAAATTAAAATCAAAATTCTATATGGGTGCTTAATTTTCACGATATCAGCAAATAACAATTGCCTAACCAAAAATGACGGTTATCTTATTAAAACCCTACCTAAAAAGAGCTCTATTTATTGGTTTATCAAAATAGGGGTGTTTTCCCAATGGTAAAAACCAAGTCAAAACCCAAAAAAATACTAAACGCGGTCAGGGATTTTCGGAAGTTTAAGCCTCCTTAACAAGAATTTTTTTTTATATCTAACAAGAATATATACATATATAAAAAAAATTATCACGCCAAATGATTAACATTAAATAAAAAAAAATACATAACATTTTTAAAATGCAAAATTAAAATATAACGTTGTTCAGCGTTCGGTCCATGCAAAAATCTGAACGCTGGAGCCGGTCATCAGCTCAAGGGCAAACGGAATCGTTAATGGCAGGGACTTTTATTTTCCCAAACACTTTTACAATTATTTTAAAATATAAAATTTTTTCTTATTTTCTGTCTTGCTTTTAACTATAACTTTTGTTTTCATAGATTTAGTGAATTTAATTTATAATTTATATTATCTTTTTTCTTTTCAGGTTTTCTTCTTTTTTTCATGATCTACGAATTTACTAGCTTTTAAATTTTTACTTTCAGAAATTAGTTTAGAATATTTACTTTAATTTCTTAATTTTTACCTTATTTTACTTTTTATTATTTTTGGACTTATTTTTTTATTGATCATTGATCCGTGATCGAAGTTGGAATTTGCTGAATAATTTACAGATTTACGTAAAAATTCTACGAAAGAAATAAAAACATTTTAGCCCCCTCCTTTCTTTTCTAGTAATAAAAACAAATTATCCTGTAATACACCTCTTTAAAAAAAACGCACCACAAAAGCCTTATTCGTCCACTTTGAATATTCATTTCTGAAATTTCCTTTGATATCCGTTGAGCGGCGGCCTTGGTCAATATTTCCACTGACTGAAAATTTTTTTTTTCTTTTTAAATTCACTGCATTTACCAGAGAAATTTCTACCTACTTTTTGCTATCGCCTTCTCAAGAAAAACAAAATTTTTCTGTCCTTCAACACATCAATTGAACTAATTGGACACCATTTGTGCTTTTAGCGCTACAATATATATTGTTATGCCTTGGCTATACGCGTTTGTGTCTTAGTAGATCAGCGATCGTTCCGCCAGGCCAGAGATTTATTTGGTAGTATTTGGGGATTCCTCCGGTATTACATTTGGGAACTTGATGAAGATCTGTTTTTGAACCAGCGATGAACTTCAGCAACCTTTACTTCACAAGCGTAAACAATGAGAAAACGCAACACGACCGACTTCGGCAACCTTTACTTTTCCACCATAAGTAATGCGAAACACAATGAGTTTCAGTATTCAATTATCTTTATTTTACTATCTTTGTTTTATAGTTTGCTTAAAGCGACCGTACTTGTTGACAACTCGAACACAATTCAATTTTACTCTATCGGTTACCCTACCTCGTTACAAAAATAAAATCTGTTTTTGCTTAGCTTTCTGTTTCTTGGAAGTGCTGTCTGTGGGAACTGCTGTCGTGCTGTTTCCCGGAATATTGTTTGATGGTGGAACTGCTGACGATATGTCTGAGTTTTGCAGCTAGAGCCTACGCTCGCATAACACCTCCCCCTTTAAGACACATCTAAGGATACCTTATCCTGAGATTGGGCTTGGGTGTCCTCATTTCCACATGCTCCTGGGCGCTTTCCTCTGTGTATGTTTCTGCTGAAATTCTTAGCGTCGTCTCGGGATTCACGCGATGCTTCCTGTTGAAACATCTGTTGAACAGGGCTATGGTTGTCCTTCCTGATCCTTGGTTACACTTGCAAACTGTGTAGCTGATCAGGATTAAGGAAAGAACTCCAAATGTTGATATCAATATCCCTTGAGATCTTTCGGGTATTTTCTTTAGAGCCTTCGTCCAAAAGTTTCGCTGGTTTTGGATCTCAGCCGTCAGGTCCTGCAGTTCATGGATATCTTTAGCCGTTATTTTTGACATCGGTTCCAGGTCCAATCTTATATCCTTTATTCTTGAATTCCAGCAGCAATCTTCCAAGTCACCATACGAATATTTATCTTTTATAGCTATTTCAACATTACTATTTACTGTTCTTAGCGTCATGTCATACGTTTCAAATTTGCAATTATTTCCAATCAAAATTGTACCTGATCCAAAAAGTTGGCCAGTCTCGGTTTCATTTTTACATTTACATGTGTACCTAGTTTCCTCTGTTACAGTGAATATGAAGAGGTTATCCTTTAATTTATGGAAAATTTCAATTTTTGAATTAACAGGTTTTGCATTACAATTATTTGCCCTGTTTCTCATGAATACATTTATCTTACAAACATAAGCTTTGTTAAAAATTTTACAATCATCCAATTTTTCCTTAAGACTATATTCTTCTCTATATTTATTTATTATCAAATATTTATTTCTTAAACCTAATATAATTACTCCGTTCTTTACAATTTTAGGTACAGTAACTATCTCGTATATTTCAAAATTTTCTTTCGATACTGTTGGGATACTAATTACAACAACAATGTTTTGTTCTTTCGTAAATGCTTTAAGTTCTAATGTTTTCAAAATTTCAGAATAGCTTTCCGTGGTTGGTTCTACAGCTAAATTATTTTCATGCTCTAATTCTCTTAATTCATTGATCAGATCTATTGGCTCTATGATTCTGGGATGAAGGATACCTGCTTGTATAAATAGTAAACTGTCAATAAGCTGCTCAATTTCAAGTTCCAATTGCATAATTTTGTGGTTAATTTTACTCGATAATTCATCATAATAAGACGTTAAGAGAATGGTTCGGTTAAGATCAATTTCTTTAGCATTAACTTTGTTTAATTCATTAATAACATCGTTGATTTTCTTTAAAGTAACATTGCTATTCTTTACACTTTCTAGCACTTGCCTATTTAAATGACTCAGTACCTTGATGTTTTCTTCCATTCCGTTTTTGATCCGACTTTCGTTTTCAGAAATACTTTGGACTGCTTTATAATAGTCCATGGTTCCAAATAGAACCTTAAAACCTGTACCTAAAGCATTGATCAAACCGCGCCTTTCGCTTCTGGGTTTTCCGACTATTCCTAAGATTAATCTAATTCTATGGTCAATTTTAGTAATTTCTCTCTTTGCTGCTAATTGATACTCTTTGCATCCTGCTCTGGATTCAATACAGAGACTATCTATAGAATTAATTATACTACTTACATTATTACTTGATAGATCTAAAGCGTTAACGTCTAAGTTTATTACTAAAGCTACATGGCTACGAATTTCCTTTGCGTCTCCTACATGGCTGAAATATAACCCATTGTTGTTTTGCAGGTCTCTTATGTGGACGTTTTCTGCCGAGATCCGGCTGATGATTGAGACTCTGAAAAATAGGGTTTGACGTTAGCCTTATTAAACTTCTGGGTTTTGTTTTGAAGTTTTATTATGAGGTAGTCCTCATGGACGTCAACTATAGTGAATGGACCTTTATAAGTACTCCTCTGTTTGCCTTTTCGTTCATTACGTACTAAAACCTTTTGACCCATTTTATATTCCTTTGGCTTTCCCAACTTCCTATCATACCTTACTTTAGCTTTCTCTCTGCAACTTCTAGTTTTTTCCTTTACTTCTGCTTGTATATCAAACAAGTTAGATTTTAGTTCGTCAACGTAGTCGTAAATCGAATTTTCCTGGATTAAATCTACCCCACTTGGTCTATTTACTTCATTACCAAACACAACTTCATAAGGGGTGTATCCTGTTGTATTATGGACAGTACTATTATTGCAGAATCCAGCATATGGCATGCGTTTGCTCCAATTGTCCATCTCATTCCAGTTGACCTCAAATATTCTAGCAATCGGCAATGTGCACGTTCGACACTGCCATTGGCTTGTGGGTATGCAACGCTTGTTGTTATGTGTTTAATCCCTAATAATTGACAAAATTCGCTGAACAGTCCATTACAGAACTCGAGACCATTGTCTGAAAGAATAAATTTTGGCATTCCAAAGTTCATAATCCACTCTTCCATAATCGCACGAGCAACAGTTTTCATGTCTTTACTCTTAAGTGGTACAAATTTTATGAACTTTGAGAGGTCATCTTGTACTGTTAGTCCGAATTTGTAACCTTCTTCAGTTTCCTGAAATGGCCCTATAATATCGATCATTATTTTTTCTAATGTTTTGTCAGCGGAACTAATGATCTTCATTGGATTCCTAGTGGGAGCCCTATTAACCTTCTCAGTTTGACACTGAGGGCGATTTCTGACAAAGTTTTCAATGCATTTTTGCATGCCTTTCCATTTGAATTTTTTTCGTATTTTTGAATATGTGGCTTTTTGGCCGGTATGGCCCCCTATCAGACCTTCGTGGTATTCTTTCATGATTTCCTTTTTCCTATCATCATTGTTTACAAACTCTCTACCGTCGTCGTCCGTGTCTTCATCTATTTCATTGTCTATAGCTTCAACACTATTATTTTCTTCTACTATAACTGGGAGCTCTTCAGTTGTATGTACATCATTTAAGATATCGTCATTAACATCGTTCAAAATCTCCTCAATCACTTCGTCATTTCCATTGCCCACTTGAACATCTTCTACATTAGGATCCCTGGTACTAAAACCATCTTCTTCCAAAAGGCTTAGTAGATCTTGCCAAGTTTCTTCCTTCTCCTGTTCTGTGACTCGAATATTTTTACTTGTTACATTTGCTGGAGCTTCTTCATTCTCCTTTTCTATAACTCTAATATATTTGCCTGACTCGTCAGCATCTATACCTGAATCGTTTCTTATCCCCACATTTCTACTTAACTCGTCTGCAACTACATTTTCCTTCCCCTTTTTGTAGACAATGGTATAGTCAAACTCCTCTAACTTTAGTCGCCACCTGACAAGTCTGCTACCTGGGTCTTTGACTCTAAATAACCACGTCAAGGGCCTGTGGTCTGTCTGTATGACGAATTTTGTACCATAAATATACGGCCTGAACTGTTTCGTTGCCCAAACGATGGCCAAACATTCCTTTTCTGTTGTTGTATAATTGACCTCGGCCTTATTAAGAGTTCTGCTAGCAAAATGTATTGGTAAATCATGCCCTTCATGATTTTGGCTAAGCACGGCACCGATGCCTCGATTGGAAGCATCTGTAGTGATGATAAAAGGCTGAGTGTAATCAGGGTATTGTAAAACTGGGTGCTGAGTAATTGCTTCCTTTAATTTTTCAAAGCTTTGTTGTTGTTCCGTACCCCAAACGAATGCGACATCCTTTTTTACAAGTCTGTTCATTGGCTCAGCAATATTGCTAAAGTTTTTTACGAATTTCCGATAATAGCCTATCATTCCGAGAAAAGACTTAATACCTGTAACATTTTTAGGTGATTCCATTCGCTTTATACACTCAATTTTGTCTGGGTTTGGTTTTACCCCTTTATCAGTAATGACATGTCCCAAGTACGAAACCTCCTTTCTAAGAAATTCGCACTTGTCTGGTTGCAATTTTAGATAAGCTTTCCTGAGCTGCTCGAACACTGCAATCAATTTTTGGTTGTGCTCCTCTAAATTTTGTCCATGTATGACAATATCATCTAAATAAACCAAACATTTGATCCCTTGTAATCCAGCTAGGACATTGTTCATCAGCCGCTGAAAGCAGGCTGGTGCATTTTTCAAACCCATTGGCATTCTTGTGAATTCAAAATGCCCATATGGTGTACCAAACGCAGTTTTTTCCATATCATCTTCATCCATCGGAATCTGATGGAAACCGGACGTTAAGTCCAGGGTGGAAAAGTATTTTGCTTTTCCAAGTTGGTCCAATATCTCGCTAATGTTCGGCAGGGGGTAGTTATCCGGGATTGTAAGCTCGTTTAGCTTACGGAAATCAATAACCATACGCCACTTTTTCTTCCCACTGGCGTCTGCCTTCTTTGGAACTATCCACAATGGAGAGCTCCAAGGAGAACTACTGTCTCGAATTATGCCATCATCCTTCAGTTTATTAACCTGTTTTCGCACTTCCTCTTCATGGACCTTGGGATAACGGTAGCTCTTTGTAAACACAGGCTCCGTTTCAATACTAGTGCGTATTTTATGTTTGATGAAATCGGTCTTAGTCAACTTCTCATCTTCAATGCTAAATATGTCACTAAATTCTTTTACTATTTCTAATAATTTTTCTTTCTCCTCAGCATTTAAATGATCCGTTCTGATATTACTAACAACTCTATTTGGCCTTTTATTAGCAACATCAAAATCTCCTAAGTTTATCCCTTGGATGCTTAATCCATTTATATTGAAAGGTTTCTCCGTAGTGTTAACTATAGAAACTAAACATGTGCCTCCTTTATTTTCAGTAACGCAATTAGGTACAATAATACCTTCTCCTAATTCTTGTCTAGGTACCACTATTTCTCCTTCAAGATTTTTGTCAACAATGACAGTCCTGAATACTTCCGATCTCTCTTCGTGGAGATATCTCAAAGGAATTTTGCCAAGTTTTCCACTAATTACATTTTCCTGGTAATCAATCGTGAACCCACCCTCTCGTAGGAATTGGTTTCCGATTATTCCATCGTAATTTCCTAATAAATTATTCTCAACTACTTGAAATATTAAAACCTCCGACCTAGTGCTATTACTCTTTACGGCAAATTCTACACTCGTTTCTACTTCCCCCAAGGTTTGGCACATTTGTCCACTTATTCCTTTAAACTGCATAACTTTTCCTTCATTTACCTCATCTTTATAAACACAGTCCGCTTGAATTATCGATATCTCCGCACCCGTGTCTATAATGAGTTTCCTTAAATCTCCATTCACTCTAGCTAACACATGAGGACTTTCCGAACTATCTACTAGTCTAAGCTGCACGATTGCCTCTTTAACCGCGCAGTCTTCTAAAAATCCCTTCCTTTAAAGTGAGCATTATTCGAGGTAGACGGTTGGTTTGGAAGTTGTCGTTGGTTGGCAAGTTGCTCTTGTCGGAATGGATTATTCTCTACTCTGTTTTTCCTGGGCTGCCTGCAATTTCTGGCTAAATGACCAGGTTTCCCACAATTGTAGCAACATCTTGTGTCTGTATAATTAATTTTGGCTAAGGTTTTAGACGTGTAGTCATGGTGCGTATTCGTTTTGAATAAATTTATTCGCTGTTCTTCTTCACAAGCGAATTTGCTGGCTTCTGCGAGCGTTGTAGGTCGTTGAGTGATTACATATGTAGACAATCTTTCTCTTAGGCCATTAATAAACACTGTCAACGTCTCATTTTGTATATAATCTATTTGACCTGCTCTATGTTCTGCTTTGACGTCTATAAGTTTGCTTTGTAAAAGACGTCTTTGCAGGGTCTCCACGCGTTGCATCTTTTCTTTTTGCATCTCCAACCGTTTCATCTCTATATTGTTTTATAGAGATCAGCTCTCTATGCAACTGGAGCGCACTATGAGGCTCACGAAAAACTAGTGTCAGTTCCTTCTTTAAACTCTCCCAGTCCTCGATTTCTCTGTTCATGAGTATTGTTGTGGCGTTGCCACGAATTTTGGTCTTTATAAATTTAAACAGGACATTCTTTTGGTCATCAGATGCCAGTTCGATGGCATCATTGTAAGAATCGATAAAGGTGAAAACCTCATCGCTCGTCCCATTAAATATTGGGATGAATGCTGTCAAAACAGAAATTGGAACTGCGTCGGGCATGTTGTCACTAATATCACTACTTATGTCACTATACAAATCATCACGGTCTAGACTGTTATCACTATTGCTCAAACTACCTAACTGATCTCTTGAAAACATTAACACTTTAATAGGAGATGGCCACTTCACAATAATAAAAATAAAAAAAAATAATAAAACGGACTCACAATATGATTGCTGCTAAATCCATCGGCGTTTGATTCTGTTTACTGCTCTGGTGATAGTTATTTGCTCTGCTGATTGTTTAACCTGCTCTGCTGATGGTTATCTGCTCTGCTGATTGTTTAATCTGCTCTGCTGATGGTTATCTGCTCTGCTGATTGTTTAATCTGCTCTGCTGATGTTCGATTGAAGATCCTCTCTGCTGATCAATGATGAATCCCACCGCTGCCACCAGAGAAACGTGTTATGCCTTGGCTATACGCGTTTGTGTCTTAGTAGATCAGCGATCGTTCCGCCAGGCCAGAGATTTATTTGGTAGTATTTGGGGATTCCTCCGGTATTACCCTTGGGAACTTGATGAAGATCTGTTTTTGAACCAGCGATGAACTTCAGCAACCTTTACTTCACAAGCGTAAACAATGAGAAAACGCAACACGACCGACTTCGGCAACCTTTACTTTTCCACCATAAGTAATGCGAAACACAATGAGTTTCAGTATTCAATTATCTTTATTTTACTATCTTTGTTTTATAGTTTGCTTAAAGTGACCGTACTTGTTGACCACTCGAACACAATTCAATTTTACTCTATCGGTTACCCTCGTTACAAAAATAAAATCTGTTTTTGCTTAGCTTTCTGTTTCTTGGAAGTGCTGTCTGTGGGAACTGCTGTCGTGCTGTTTCCCGGAATATTGTTTGATGGTGGAACTGCTGACGATATGTCTGAGTTTTGCAGCTAGAGCCTACGCTCGCATAACAATATATATAAAAAAAAACTCAAAACTTTATTCGGGGCCACTATTTTGGGACACCCTATTTTATTCTCCGACACGGTTGAAGACTAAAACGACAATGCCCATCAAAATCACTGGGCTTAGCCGATGTACCCTCTTCAGCCAAATTCTGGCCCATGTATCCCTCATGTTATCGCGATAAATACGTCCATCTTTATTTTCTTGGACGAAGAATTGCATTTGCTTATTTACCCAACGGATAAAAAAAAACTTAATTTATCATGACCATGAGCGACAGGAATAAGGCTCACATATACATTCTAATGAGCGCTTTCAATTTTTATTTACCTTTCATTGTGTGGGAGGCCTTATAGTAGCGCTTTCGACATATGTTGCCGTCCGGGAAAATGGTGGCGCTGTAGTCGTTATGGAAATGGTATTCACTTGTCAAATTGACAGTCCCACGAAACGCTGAATGGAACTTAGGAGGTAAGTACACAATAATATTTTCGTGAAGAAAATGAGTTATTTTCGCGTTAATTTTAATGATTTCCTTCTTTTCTATTTGCAGGTGGCCGTAACAAGATGTCGGTCCACTTTTCGTTGTCGCGTCTGTAAAGGTTGTCACCATTCACTCGTTCACCAGGATAATTCAAAGGACTCCTCACCGATTCACATAAATACATATAAATCTAACAATACCTCGTCGTCGCCATCTACTCCATTACTACCCACCTCTGTTGAAACTCCTTCCACTTCTCAAGCTGCTGCCTCATTTGTAAACAACCATTCGCTGGAGTTTGGCCTTCGAAAGCAAACCATTTTGCCTACCATTCTTGCCAAAATTCTGAATAGCTGGGGACATCTCGTAAATTGTCGCGTTTTGTTGGATACGGGGTCTCAGTCGACGTTCGTTAGTGAATCCTTTGTCCAGAAGAATGGACTTTCTCGAACACATGCACGTATTCCCGTGTTAGAACTACCTTTGAAAGATGCAGGGTTCACAAGGGGTTGTATTTCCTAAAATCTGTTATCGCGTCATAACGCTGCTGAGCTAACCGTCGATGCCTTTGTGTTAAGTAAATTAACATCGCACCTGCTTACTACATCGTTTGACATCTCTGCATGGGAACACTTCCGTACATGGGAATTGGTGGATCCATTTTCCAATGTCTCCAGAGAAATAGATCTTCTTTTTGGAGCTGACAAGGTCTGGTCTATTCTGAAATTAGAGCAAGAGCTGGGACCAGAGGGCACACCATGTATGCTTACGTTTCCGGCAACATAGATTTGTTTTGACTGCCGATATGGTGAAAATGTTCCGTCAAATATGGCTCCAAGAGGAAGACACGGATTTTCAGCGTATAGTTTGGCGATCTTGTGATTGCGAACAGGTTCGAATATTTCGTTTAAAAACTGTAACGTATGGTACTGCGCCGGCTCCCTTTTTATCAGTACATGTGTTGCAACAAATGGCTGAAGATTACAGATTGAACTACCCAAACGCCGCAGCTGTTTTGCTCAACGACGTCTATGTTGACGACGTCATGACCGGGAGTGACTCTATCGAAATCTTGCTTAAAATGAAGTCGGAACTCATCGCTTTGTTGTCGGAAGCTCGTATTTAACTTCGTAAATGGAGTTCTAATTGTTGGACTCTACTCGCGCAACACAATTCGGACGATTGTGAGTACTCTTTTGTTGACCCTGACGATTCCCAATGCCTTATCAAAGTTCAATTTGGAATCCAGCCTCAGATATATTTTCTTATCGGTTAGCCTTATTGAACCCACGCCCGTTGGTTACAAGAAGAACTTTGCTGTCCGAAATTCCAACAATTTTCGACCTGGGACTCTTAGCCCCATCGGTAGCTTTATTCAAACTTCTGTTTCAAGAGCTTTGGGCATCGGAATTGAACCTAGACTGGAACGATCCTCTCCCCGCCGTCCTCGCTGATAGATGGCTGAACTATCGTGAACAATTACCATGTCTTGAGCAAGTGCGCGTTCCGCGAAATGTGTTCACATCCAAAGAAACTATCAAACTCCACGGGATCTCTGACGCCTCATCCGTAGCTTACGCCGCTGTTGCTTACGCCGTCTCAAAGTCTTCGTCTGGTGATATTGATGTCACAATTGTCGCTGCGAAAACTAAGGTCGCTCCTCTTAAGCCTCGCCTAGGTATAGAGACCTCGCCTTGAACTCTGCGCCGCACTGCTACTAACTCGATTACCGAGTCTTATAAAATCGTCGTTCACAGTCCAAATCGATTGAATCTACGCTTGGTGTGATTCTGAAATCGTGCAGCACTGGTTGTCGTCACCTCCTCGCTGGTGAACAACTTTCGTAGCCAATCGAACTGCTGCTATTTTAGAGACGACACCCAGGTCCGCTTGATCACGTTCCATCTGAATCCAATCCTGCTGATTGCGCTTCGCGAGGTTTGACACCCTTAGAGCTGCTTGACCATAGAATTTGGTGAACTGGTCCATCTTGGCTGTCATTGTCCGAAAGTCATTGGCCTAAATCGGAACCCTCTCAAAACATTTCCGACAGTGATTCAGTGAAAAAAGAGGAAAAGCTGACCGCCAAACAAGCCCTGGTCGTGTCGATTGATTACCATTTTTTCAATGACTTAATCAAAATGATCTCGTCATGGTTTAGATTGCAACGTATAGCCGCTTTTTGTTTTTTTTTTGAATACTAGGATGGACGGACGGAGGCTAAAACTCCAAAATCTTTTAAAGATACCAATACGCCCTCTATAGCAGGTATAAAATACCGAAGTAGCCGATATTGGTTATGCCCGATTTCCACGTGCTAAAAAACCACCCATTTATGAGAGACACTGCCAGAACGCACTTCGTAGTAAATTTTCGCTCTCTTATAATACTTCTTGACTACAACTAAGTTAACTAAACAAGTAGTTTACGCTTCCGTAGTGTTAATCGCATTGGATAGGTTGCTGTCCAGTGAATGCACCTACTAAGCCGTTCATTCATGCGGCTTCACCCTACGTCGCTAGATCGAAGGGTCTTATTCTTTGTAGTCGTCGCTCGTTGTTTACATCGTTAAATTTACGGATCTCGTTTAGAGTACGGATCATTTCATTGTTGCAATGAACATGAAGGCGAGCATTTAGCTTTCGAGCAAAGTTTGTTACTTCTTCGCTCACGGTAACTATTCCTAAATCTCTGTGAATATCACTATTCCTACTCCCGCACCGACAGCTAAAGTTACCCTGCCTACTTTTGTCTTTTCTAATTTTAAACCTATTTCCTCTAAAACCTTCCAACCATCTCTACCGATAATCGTGCGAGAAGCTCCTGAATCTTATAAACCCACTAAATTAACTCCATAAACGCTAACTCCTAAATATGGGCGCACGTCATTCTCCTTTCCCTCAAGTGTGAAACCTAACTGAACGTCCGACTGGTTGCCAGCAGGAAACCTATTTAAAACCGACGGAGCTCTTGTCCTGCTGACACAAGAGACCGAATCCTGTTTCCCGAACACGTCCTACAATCCCCTCTCATTATACTTCTTGCCTACAACTAAGTTAACTTAACGAGTAGTTTACGCTTCCGTAGTGTTAATCGCATTGGATAGGTTGCTTTCCAGTGAATGCACCTACTGAGCCGTTCATTCATGCGTCTTCACCCCACGTCGCTAGATCGAAGGGTCTTGTTCTTTGTAGTCGTCGCTCGTTGTTAACATCGTTAAGAGTCTCGTTTAGAGTACGGATCATTTCATTGTTGCAATGAACATGAAGGCGAGCATTTAGCTTTCGAGCGAAGTTTGTTACTTCTTCGCCCACGGTAGCTATTCCTATATCTCTGTGAATATCACTATTCCTAATATACCATGGAGCATTCACAATTCCTCTTAGTGTCTTGTTTTGGAAAATCTGCAGCATGGACATGTTGCTCGGCTTGGTACAACCCCAAAGTTGTATACCGTATGTCCAGGACGGCCTTAACACCTGCCTGTACAAGAGCAGTTTGTTATATATGCTTAATTTCGAAAATCTTCCAATAAGCCAATACATTTCCCTGAGCCTAATCTCGAGCTCGTCACGCTTCTTCTTTACTTGTGGTTTCCGCCTTAGTTTAGCGTCCAGTGTCATCCCTAGATACTTCGCTTCATTTGCATAAGGTATTTGTGCAGAATTTATGAACAGAGGTAAATTGTTAACCCTTCTGTAAGTGAAATTCACATGACTAGACTTGTTCTCGTTAAGAGCGATTCGCCAAGTCTTCGTCCAGACACAAATTCTGTCCAATGCTCGTTGGAGGTTTCTCGTTGATGACTCGACTGATCCACCTGTTGCCAGGATGGCCGTATTGTCCGCAAACGTGGCCACGACTGTCTCGTCATCTAGAGGTATATCTCTTGTGTAGAGCAGGAACAGGGTTGGACCGAGGACGCTTCCCTGGGGTACGCCAGCCCGAATTTGCTTGAAACTCGAGTATTCACTACTACACCTAGCACGAAAGAGTCTGCTTTCAAGATAATTTTCCAATATTTGAAACATGTCTTCCGGCAAGTTTTGCCGTAGCTTATATTTCAAGCTTTCGTGCCATACCTTGTCGAAGGCTTGCGATACGTCGAGGAAAGCACTTGAACATATTTTTTTCCCTTCTAAGGCTTTTTCAATTTCATGCGTTATTCTGTAGACTTGATCTATTGTGGAATGGTTAGGTCTGAAACCGAATTGATGAATACAATACGAGAAGTTTCTCGAATACTTTCGATATTATCGGCAGAAGCGATATGGGCCTATAAGATTTTTTATCATTTGCGCATTTCCCCGGTTTCGGAACCATAATGACTTCAGCAACTTTCCATTGTCTTGGAACGTATAGAAGTCTAAGAGAAGCGTTTATCATATAAAGAAGCTTGACTAATGCCTTTTTTGGTAGCTCTTTCAATATTTCGCCAGTGATCAGGTCGTAACCCGGGGCCTTATTATTTTTAAGTTTGCTAATTGTCTGTCGGAGTTCAACTAACGAAACTTTTTTCATTCTAAAGCTATCAGGTTCCGCGTTGTTGTTTAGAACGTCAGCCAACGGCGGACCGTCGAAAGGCTTGAATGTTTCTTCTAAATGTTGAGCAAACAAATTCGCTTTCTCTTTGTCTTCTCTTGCCCATTCGCCGTTAGCTTTTTTTATTGGTGCCGAGTGGATTATAGGTTTCTTGATAGACTTAACTGCTTTCCACAGCGGGTAGTTTGAGCTCCTATCCGCCGACAAGCCTTCAAGGTATTCAGTGGTCTCACGATTTTTAAGATCTTACAACATTCCTTTCAGTCTGTTAGAGAGGTGGCTTAAGAGGGTTTTGTCTGGGGGAGCACTCTTGCCTTGCCATCTCCTACGCGCTCTTCTCTTTTCACAAACCAATTCTCACATTTCGAGCGGATATGTTTTACGTACATGCCCGTCGGCAATAACTGCGTTCCTTTGGGACGAATTGTTGTTCCAAGCAGCGCTCTGAATTGCTTCAATGAATTTGTCAACTGCGGTTTTTAACTCGAAAGGAGTTTTCAATGGCACATTCAAGCCAACACCCTCCTTACAGTCCTTTCTGAAGGCGTCATAGTTCATGTTTTTGCTAGCTTATCTAGGAGCTCTTTCTATTTTCGCCAGTCTTCCACCCATTTTCAAGATTACTCCTGAGTGGTCTGAGCAAAGATCATAACACTCTTTTATTCCCGTAAGGAATTTGGGGTACCCTTTAGCGATGAAAAAATCGACAAGGTCAGGCTTTTTATTCCTATCGGTTGGCCAATATGTTGGCTAAACCGTGGAGAAAAAGTCCACCCCCCGCTTCATACTATTTTTGTACAGTAATCTGCCTCTTGTTGAATTGCATCGTGAGCCCCAAAAAGTATGCTTCGCGTTAAATCACCCCAAAATTGGACCCAATGAAGTCATACATACGATCAAGATCGTCTTCCACCAGTCTATATCTTGGCGGGGAATAACAAGATGCAATGTTATAATCTAAGCAGTCAATTTTTACAGAAACTGAACTGATCTGCATAGAGTCTAGCTCAACTTCTGTGTTATTGAAGTGCTTTATGCAGTTCTTAATGTAGAGGGAGGATCCCCCTCTCGAATTTTGCGAAGGGTGATGTGCGTGATAGTCATTATAACCTTAAAGTTTGGCTGTAGACCCGTTTTTAAGGTGAGTTTCCGTAATCATGCAAATATCAATATTGTTTTTCCGTAGAAATACTTCTAGTTCGTCTATTTTATTCAGAAGGTCGTTTGCATTCCATGTTAGTATTTTAAATAACTGTTTCATATTCATATTCTCTTGTAATTTTTTCGAAGCTTTAACTCGACCTTGCTCAGTTTGTCAAATATAACTTTGTTGATTTTAGTCTGAACCTGTCTGAAGGGTCTTATTCTTTGTAGTCGTCGCTCGTTGTTTACATCGTTAAATTTACGGATCTCGTTTAGAGTACGGATCATTTCATTGTTGCAATGAACATGAAGGCGAGCATTTAGCTTTCGAGCAAAGTTTGTTACTTCTTCGCTCACGGTAACTATTCCTAAATCTCTGTGAATATCACTATTCCTACTCCCGCACCGACAGCTAAAGTTACCCTGCCTACTTTTGTCTTTTCTAATTTTAACCCTATTTCGTCTAAAACCTTCCAACCATCTCTACCGATAATCGTGCGCGAAGCTCCTGAATCTTATAAACCCACTAAATTAACTCCATAAACGCTAACTCCTAAATATGGGCGCACGTCATTCTCCTTTCCCTCAAGTGTGAAACCTAACTGAACGTCCGACTGGTTGCCAGCAGGCAACCTATTTAAAACCGACGGAGCTCTTGTCCTGCTGACACAAGAGACCGAATCCCGTTTCCCGAACACGTCCTACAATCCCCTCTCATTATACTTCTTGACTACAACTAAGTTAACTTAACGAGTAGTTTACGCTTCCGTAGTGTTAATCGCATTGGATAGGTTGCTTTCCAGTGAATGCACCTACTAAGCCGTTCATTCATGCGTCTTCACCCCACGTCGCTAGATCGAAGGGTCTTCTTCTTTGTAGTCGTCGCTCGTTGTTAACATCGTTAAGAGTCTCGCTTAGAGTACGGATCATTTCATTGTTGCAATGAACATGAAGGCGAGCATTTAGCTTTCGAGCGAAGTTTGTTACTTCTTCGCCCACGGTAGCTATTCCTAAATCTCTGTGAATATCGCTATTCCTAATATACCATGGAGCATTCACAATTCCTCTTAGTGTCTTGTTTTGGAAAATCTGCAACATGGACATGTTGCTCGGCTTGGTACAACCCCAAAGTTGTATACCGTATGTCCAGGACGGCCTTAACACCTGCCTGTACAAGAGCAGTTTGTTATATATGCTTAATTTCGAAAATCTTCCAATAAGCCAATACATTTCCCTGAGCCTAATCTCGAGCTCGTCACGCTTCTTCTTTACTTGTGGTTTCCGCCTTAGTTTAGCGTCCAGTGTCATCCCTAGATACTTCGCTTCATTTGCATAAGGTATTTGTGCAGAATTTATGAACAGAGGTAAATTGTTAACCCTTCTGTAAGTGAAATTCACATGACTAGACTTGTTCTCGTTAAGAGCGGTTCGCCAAGTCTTCGTCCAGACACAAATTCTGTCCAATGCTCGTTGGAGGTTTCTCGTTGATGACTCGACTGATCCACCTGTTGCCAGGATGGCCGTATTGTCCGCAAACGTGGCCACGACTGTCTCGTCATCTAGAGGTATATCTCTTGTGTAGAGCAGGAACAGGGTTGGACCGAGGACGCTTCCCTGGGGTACGCCAGCCCGAATTTGCTTGAAACTCGAGTATTCACTACTACACCTAGCACGAAAGATTCTGCTTTCAAGATAATTTTCCAATATTTGAAACATGTCTTCCGGCAAGTTTTGCCGTAGCTTATATTTCAAGCTTTCGTGCCATACCTTGTCGAAGGCTTGCGATACGTCGAGGAAAGCACTTGAACATATTTTTTTCCCTTCTAAGGCTTTTTCAATTTCATGCGTTATTCTGTAGACTTGATCTATTGTGGAATGGTTAGGTCTGAAACCGAATTGATGAATACAATACGAGAAGTTTCTCGAATACTTTCGATATTATCGGCAGAAGCGATATGGGCCTATAAGATTTTTTATCATTTGCGCATTTCCCCGGTTTCGGAACCATAATGACTTCAGCAACTTTCCATTGTCTTGGAACGTATAGAAGTCTAAGAGAAGCGTTTATCATATAAAGAAGCTTGACTAATGCCTTTTTTGGTAGCTCTTTCAATATTTCGCCAGTGATCAGGTCGTAACCCGGGGCCTTATTATTTTTAAGTTTGCTAATTGTCTGTCGGAGTTCAACTAACGAAACTTTTTTCATTCTAAAGCTATCAGGTTCCGCGTTGTTGTTTAGAACGTCAGCCAACGGCGGACCGTCGAAAGGCTTGAATGTTTCTTCTAAATGTTCAGCAAACAAATTCGCTTTCTCTTTGTCTTCTCTTGCCCATTAACCGTTAGCTTTTTTTATTGGTGCCGAGTAGATTATAGGTTTCTTGATAGACTTAACTGCTTTCCACAGCGGGTAGTTTGAGCTCCTATCCGCCGACAAGCCTTCAAGGTATTCAGTGGTCTTTTTAGATCTTGCAACATTCTTTTCAGTTTGTTAGAGAGGTGGTTTAAGAGGGTTTTGTCTGGAGGAGCACTCTTGCCTTGCCATCTCCTACGCGCTCTTCTCTTTTCACAAATCAATTCTCACATTTCGAGTGGATATGTTTTACGTACATGCCCGTCGGCAATAACTGCGTTCCTTTGGGACGAATTGTTGTTCCAAGCAGCGCTCTGAATTGCTTCAATGAATTTGTCAACTGCGGTTTTTAACTCGAAAGGAGTTTTCAATGGCACATTCAAGCCAACACCCTCCTTACAGTCCTTTCTGAAGGCGTCATAGTTTATGTTTTTGCTAGCTATTCTAGGAGCTCTTTCTATTTTCGCCAGTCTTCCACCCATTTTCAAGATTACTCCTGAGTGGTCTGAGCAAAGATCATAACACTCTTTAATTCCCGTAAGGTATTTGGGGTACCCTTTAGCGATGAAAAAATCGACAAGGTCAGGCTTTTTATTCCTATCGGTTGGCCAATATGTTGGCTAAACCGTGGAGAAAAAGTCCACCCCCCGCTTCATACTATTTTTGTACAGTAATCTGCCTCTTGTTGAATTGCATCGTGAGCCCCAAAAAGTATGCTTCGCGTTAAATCACCCCCAATGATAAAATTGGAACCAATGAAGTCATACATACGATCAAGATCGTCTTTCACCAGTCTATATCCTGGCGGGAAATAACAAGATGCAATGTTATAATCTAAGCAGTCAATTTTTACAGAAACTGAACTGATCTGCATAGAGTCTAGCTCAACTTCTGTGTTCTTGAAGTGCTTTATGCAGTTCTTAATGTAGAGGGAGGATCCCCCTCTCGAATTTTGCGAAAGGTGATGTGCGTGATAGTCATTGTAACCTTAAAGTTTGGGTGTAGACCCGTTTTTAAGGTGAGTTTCCGTAATCATGCAAATATCAATATTGTTTTTCCGTAGAAATACTTCTAGTTCGTCTATTTTATTCAGAAGGCCGTTTGCATTCCATGTTAGTATTTTAAATAACTGTTTCATATTCATGTTCTCTTGTAATTTTTTCGAGGCTTTAACTCGAGTTGCTCAGTTTGTCAAATATAACTTTGTTGATTTTAGTCTGATCCTCAAGTTTCTCCAAGATTACAGCGAAGATCTGTGACACTGCATCTGTTGTGGGCGATCTTGCCTTGTTTTCGTTTGCCGCAACCTGTGCGTATGATTTCGGTCCGACCAGTGGTGGTTTCTCCGCTGCACTTGAGCTGGCGCCACTGTTTTCTGGAGCTTTTACGCCTTTTGTCGACGCCTCCTTTGCCAATCTTGCACTTTTGATCGGCTTTGGCGTCTTTGGAGTCTTTGGCTTAGGAGTTTTACCAGTTTTTGGACGTCCTAGGCTTTGATTCTGACCTCTAGTACTTTCCTTAAGAGGTTCTCGTCCCTTTTGCAGCTCTATGGCTACTTCGCATCATCGATAGTTTGCGGGGTGGTTTCCGTGGGAATTGGCGCAAACTGCTGGAGCCTTTATGTCAACTTTGCACTCTGTTGAGAGGTGTTTTCCGGCACATTTCACGCAACGTGGTTCTTTTTGGCAGTAGGCACTTGTGTGCCTGAATTCTTGGCTTCGCTTACACTGTGGTATCAGTTTATTGCCCTTTCGCATGGGTTCGGTTTTAACCCTGATGTTAAGTATCATTTTTATTTTATAAATATCGTTTATGCTCTCGGTTCTTTCAAAGGAGAGCATTAAAATTGGAAGGCCGCGTCTGATCACAGTGTCTCTTTCTCCTTCCGTGCGTTGCTTTTCCTTTTTAATGATATTGACGGCATCAATAATTTTAAGGCCTCTATTTTTTTCGTCTTTTACGACGTCCTCTTTTGTGCATGATGGGTGGAACCCCCTTACAATGACTTGCAGTGGTTTTTCGTACTTATTTTGATAAGTATACCACTCGATCCTTTCTGCATTCAGTCTAAGAGACAGTGCGCGCTAGGAATCGGCGTTGTCAACATTTACTTTCCACACGTTTTTTCGGTGCGAAGTAAGCTTAAAGTTTTCTGTTCTCACCGTGTTTGCAAGAAGGTTGCGCAATCTCCCGAAGTCTGCCATCGAGGTGGACGAATTTTCGCCTCTGGCTTAGCCTTGTTTGAGCCAGAGGGCTTATCTTCTTTTTGTATTACTTCGAAAGAGGAATTCGCCTTTCGCTTCTTGCTAGACCTTTTCCTTGAGACTGAATCGGTCTCAAGTGCAAGTTCGTCCTCGTCCGTGAAGTATTCGACTGCTGGTCGGTTCGGTGTTACACACTCTTTCGTTACCTCACAGTCTTTCGTTAAACGAGTATTTTTAATATCCTCGTTTTCTTTTCGCAGAGAGTCAACTTCCATTTTTAGATCTTGGAAGAGCCGCTCTATTTCAGTAAGCTTAGCTCGGAGTTCATTATTCTCCTTTTCTAAGCTCTTAATTTTCACAGAGTCCTGGTTTACCGGTGGACTGCTTTTTCCGGATATGTTCGATCTAGGTGGTGGTGATCGATTTAGTTTTGTCCTTTTCTCAAAAGGATTTATAAGCAATAAAAGGCTCTCCCCAGAATCCGTAGAGCCTGCCTCCGAAGAGGGTGGATTTTCCAGCATAGCTGGGCTGCCACCTGGGGTAATTAAATCTTTCGTTTTGCTCATTGCCATTTTTTTTTAACTTGTCGTTTTTATGAGAAATAGGTAAGTCACTTCTATTTTCATTTTTAAATACAGCCGCCCCTTTTCTCCAAAGGGGGAACGTCGACCAGTGAGCCGCACAATGTGTGACAGACGCTTCTGGATTTTAATTTAACCTTCAGATTCATCTATAAGCTAAAACCCTACTGCCAAAAGTTGCCCCAAATGCAGCAGCATCGACAGCATCCGTTGAAACATTTCTTCCGGTGGATTTTAGTCTATGTCTGCTCTTACGACAGGCATACCTTACCTCAAGGCTATTCTAACCCCGACCTTGCAGGAGAAAGGTCGTATAGCCGCCTAAATTTTAAGGTATCTCTATAGATAGAAAACCAAAACCTTGGAACCTCTTCACGGATCGACTTGCGCAGATATTCGGAAAGCCAGGATCACCCTCATTAAACTGGCTCAGCTCAACGCTTTCGAAGAAGACATCCAATATTTACAGACAAAAAATTAACTTTCTGGAAAATCGAAGCTGTTGAGACTTTTGCCGTTTCTGGATGCTGATGGACTACTCCATGTTGGCGGACGCATAAAACATGCCAGCGTATCATACAACATAAAACACCGCATCATTTTGCCTAAACTCCATCCAATATTTTCGCTTATTATTTCAGATGTACATCAAAACAATTTGCATGCAGGGATATCTGAAACCTTCGCTTTTGTTCGGCAACAGTATTGGATCTTGGGAGGACGCAACCTTATTCGAAACATCATCCACCGCTGCAAACAGTGTTTCATGCAACAGAAAGAAACAATGCAGCAATTCATGGGCGATCTGCCTCCTCACCGCGCTCAACCCAGTCGGCCGTACACAAACACGGACTGTGACTACGCTGGACCACTCACAATCAAATTGTCCCCCTGCCGAAAGGCTAAAATGTCAAAGGCCAACATTGCATTGTTTGTGTGCTTGTCAACAAAGGCCATTCACCTGGAGCTGGTGAGCGACCTTACCACCGATGCCTTCATTGCAGCCCTTCGTCGCTTTATATCCCGCCGTGGCAAGCGCACAAACATCTACAGTGACAATGGGACAAATTTCCAAAGAGCTCGCCGGTGCCTCACGGAGATGCACAGATTACTTATGAACCAGAAGCACAACGAAACCATCACTGTTACCCTAGCCAAGGATGGTATAACTTGGGACTTCATCCCCCCTTCGGCGCCACATTTTGGTGGCTTGTGGGAGGCTGGCGTCAGGTCAGTTAAGCTACACCTTTGACGCGTTATAGGCAAATCAATTTTAACCTTTGAAGAATTGTGTACTCTTATAACTCAAGTAGAGGCCGTTTTTAACTCTCGTCCCCTTTGTTCTATGTCTGATTGTGATTTGAATCCGCTTACACCCGCTCATTTTCTTGTAGGTGAACCACTAACAGCCGTTCCTGAGTTTTGCCTTTTGAGCATACCAATCAATCGCCTATCACACTGGAACCACATCCAGAGCATGACGCAAGGGTTCTGGAAGAGATGACATACCGAGTACCTGACGACACTTCAGGAGCGACCCAAATGGCAACGAGCTACTACCAACCTGAGGCCAGGGGACTTAGTGGTCATCAAGAGGCCAGGCTCCCACCAACCAAATGGATACTCGGCCGCATCGAAACGGTCAACCCTGGTGCTGATCATCATGTTCGAGTCGTTACAGTTAGAACAGCAGGCGAAACACTTGTTCGACCAATATCCAAGATTGCGCTTCTACCTCTGTCCTGAGAATCGTTCCTGGGGGGGCGGTGTGTTTGGGATTCGACGTACCTTCATAGGAGCGACATTGATTCTTATCAACTATAATCAAAGATTATTGATTCCCTAATTTTGCATCATTCTTAATTGTATTGTTCTAAAATTCGATTTACATATTCAAACTTCCTATTGTTATCTATTCAATTAAATTACATTATCTTGTACTCTTTGCTAATTGCTCATAATTAAGTTCTTTCGCTTTTTTGCTTTACTTCTTTATTCATGCCATTGTCAAAACTCAGCTTTCTGCTTTACAATCACTAAGATCTAAGCCTTTTTTGATTTGTATTGTGCGTGAGTGAAAGTTGTTGTGCGGGCGAGAGCAATATCCTGCGAATTGCACTTGCTCTCGTTCACTTGAATTTCAACCGCTGCAGACACCACACCTATTGGTAAGTATCATCTTGCTTGTTATATACATACTTATATTCACGATTAAATTCATTTGTTGTTGCACATTTTCAATTCGAACTTTTCATACCTCGGTGCAATTGCAGACATATTCGCTAAATACAGTCCATTCCAGAACAACGTGTAAGAAGATACAACAACAATTTACCTTATGCAATCTGCTGATGTAAAAGCTCCGAAACGAAATTGCATGGAAATGACGAATTGTTGAATTTACTCACGTTTGTAACCAAATGTCGGAGACAGACAAGCAAGCTGCAATTGCCTTTTGCAAAAGTATAAATCTGTCAAGTCGCAATTTCCTTTGTTTTGCGAAGCGTTGTTTTGTTTACGTGCATCTATTTTCAAAGATTAAAAAAAAAACAATTAAAAACAATTCTGCTTTCTTTTGGTTCAAGTTCACTAGAATCAACCACACCAAAACCAATTTCAAAATCTACGTTAGAAATGTGCGGTCGGGAGCGCTCAATACGTACGAAACAAACGTCAAAGAAAACTTGACGAAACTGACCCGACAGACATTATGGGCGCGTTATACGAATCAAATGTATTCGCACAATTTCTTAAGGCTCCGTACGTAGCATTCAGTTTATTATAGTTGGCCCTTAATAGTTTTTATGGGATTTATTCGTAATACCGTTTTCACACCGAAGCCAGATTTCAAAATCGAATTGACCCTTTCACACTGCGAAAATAATCTAGATTTTGTTGACTTTTCGATCAGTTAAACACCAACTGTCCAATTTTTCACTGTTGCCACAAGTTAAACAGCTTCAAATAAGTAAAAAAACAATTGTGGATAATTAAAGAAGCACTGGAGAATATATGAAAATCACAAATAAATAGTATAAAGAAAAACGAAAATATTTCTCCTTTTTATTTTATAAACAAACTTCATCGGCTGTCATGTCTTCTTTTGATTGAACTAAAAAAGTGCGTTTGCTTTTATTTTCCTACGATTCCCACAAAATCGAATACAATCAATTACATTTGTATTTGATTTTGTGGGAATCTAGATTCTGATCTAGATTCTGAATTCTACAAATGTATGGGAAATCTAATAGATTTTAATTAGATTTGGGACTTTTTTTTACAAATCTAGATTCTGGTTCGGTGTGAACACCGTATAAGGCTTTTCGTTTTTACACAAATAAAATCTCGAATTATTACTAATTTGAGAAAAATGAGTGCACTCTAGAAGCACTTTAAATTCCTAAGCAGAATATGGATTAAATTTTTACTAAAGAAAAATGGGTATTTCAAGCTGGGTTGGTATGGTATGGTATATAGACATCTTCAATGAATCTCTTGAAACCAATTTCAAGACATTCAGTTCTTTTCTAGTAAATAAACCACATTTAGCAAAAAAAGTTTTTGTTATAATTGCGTAGCAAAACGGCAGCAACTTTAATTGAAGCATAAGAAGTGCTTTACCGAAACGCCTACAATGTACTAATTTATATTATTAATATATCGGCGTAGTTAAATTTAAATGCCTTAAGCCGCGTTGTCACAAGAAAAAGAAACAGAAACAGAATTTCATACAAAAGCATTCAGAGAATTTAGGTTTCAGTTGGGATTATGTTTTACGTCGCTTGTGACAACGCGGCTTTAGATATTTTTGGCGAATGTTAATCAGAACTAAAAATGCAACACCATTACGTATCGAAGTCTCTGTTTTTGTTGGCTAACATATGCGGAACAATTAATTTACGCTTAAAGCCGCGTTGTCACAAGGAACAGGAACAGAAACAGGAACAGAATCCCATACATTAGCAACTGAAACCTAAACGGCGCCGTTTTTAGCAACTGAACCAGCAACTGAATCAGCGACGTAAAATCAACAACTCGTGAGGACTTGTTTCTGGAACAGAAAATCAAAACGTTGCTGTTGCATAGCAACCCTTATTTGTATTTGAACGAGCAACCGCCATCGATTGCCAAATGTCAACAATCAATTTTAATTGTTTTATTTTGTTTTGCTTTTGGGAGCGTTCGACCATAGCTAAAAGTACGTAATTACAAATCTTAAGGCATTTAAATAAATTAATAATAAACCAGAAAACGCATTGCAGCTTTTTCTTCTTTTAGAAAACGATGTGGTTCTTCCGATGAATTGAACAAGCGCTTCAGTTCAGTGGAACTTTCCAGAAGAACCTGTGGCGAGAATGCATCTAGTGCGTCTGAAATAGTTTTGGATGTGTGTACAAATCCGCCGTGTCGGAACATGATCCTTGCGCGGAAATGCCAAAAGTGTAGCAATCACACGTGTATAACTTTTAATGGCAAGGATGTTGCCTGTAAGTTGCACCACAAATTACTTAATGAATAAGATATTTAACTAGACTGGAAAGCCGGGGGCCTACAAACTGTTGCCTTGGTAATGCCTGGAAATCTACGCATACTCTCACATTTTGTCAATGTATTCCATACTTGAAGAGATTCACCTCGAAGTTCAAGTGATTTACCACGAAAACATGGCGAATGGTAGAAAAATCCGCTTTTTACTCCGTCTATAGGACAAAATTTGTACCACATTCCAATATTTGGAAGGCGATAATAAAACAATATTTGTTTTATTTGAGACCTAAAAATTAAGTTTACTGTAATCGGATTCCAGTAATGTATTATGTACGGCAAATGCCTTATAAAATTTTTCATATATATTTGCAAACAAAACATAAAAACTGACACACACAGCATAGATTATTAAGAAGTTGGCCCTGGTTCACCTCGAACTGTTGCGCCGCTCTATTTATTTTTGTTTTTAAATTATGATGTCCAATGTCTGTTAAAACTTTGAATAATAGCTTGAATATATATAATATAATTCGTTTTTATAATTAATGATATTTTCCTGTGCATTGCTCTGTATTCTTACATGCTACTCAAGAACTTTGTCGAATGTCATTTATATTTTAAAGTTGAAGTATCTGATAAGTCTTAAAAAGATCCAGAGAAATCTTACTAACCACATTGGTGCAAGTAAAAATCAATAGCTTTTTCATGAGAAAAGTTTCCTATTGTGGAATGAAATTCAATAAATATAATTAATCTATTTAATTAATAAATATATTAAATTCAATCCCCTTGATACTCTTGTTTTGCTGAATAACTAATATTTCTTACATGCCTACATAATTCACAACTAAACATCAATAGCACATTAACTATTTTGGAGAAAATAACACCCCAACCACGTAATAATAGCCAATTACGTCATGAGCATTACAATACTTCCAGGCGTTGCCCAATAAATTAAATAATGAGATTTTTAGGTCTCAATGTATACGCTCGCCTTAAGGAATTTGCGCAAGTGTGGTAAAAACGAAAACACAATAGAGTTTTTCGCCAAAATGTCACTTTTCTTCACTTGGTATGAAAACAAACTTGTTTATCTCGTTCGCGCACATGCCTACCCTTTGCAACCAATTCATTATTATCATACCAAGTGAACGGATTTCGCCGAAGGTTAGAACGAGAGGTGCGAGCGAGATAGTTACGCGAAAAACTCTATTGTCGTTTTGAAAAATTTATTTTCCCCCATTTTGACTTGAAAAAAAGTAAACAACATTTCTTTAAAAAGATTTGATTAACAGAAATAATAAAAGAAACCAGCAAAAGAAAAGAAGTCTGATGCCGATTTCAAATTCCAGGAAAAACTCAAAAGCTATGCTTACTTCAACGACTTTGGAAATAACAAATAATATCGCTTTTAGATAAATTGGAAATCGGTAAGAATGAGCCTGAGAATATGTTTATGCTTTATCTTCATGCCAATTTTCGCTAATAGATTCGATGGTTGGCAATAATCCGGTGCCCACTTGCAAGGAATGCTCACCCAATTCTCATGAACAATTTGGAGTCGAGTGACCGTGGTTCCCCGATTGTGTATCCGCGGTATTAAAGCCCATGCCGCAACAGCTGCGACAAGAAGCGTTCATCAGCTGCGACCATAAACGGTTCAGATAAGCGACCCAACAAATATGGTCTTCAGATGCCATTTACATTTTATAGTTTGCCGCTTAACATGAAGACAGCTTACCGTAGTGAACATATCTTTTTTAAAGAGAAATGTTACGAAACATAAATAATGATTAAAGGCCATTGTTATCCATATTGCGTTCAAAGCTAAATTTATTACTTTTTAATTAGGTATTCCTTTTATCGCATGTTTTTATTTGATTAGTATTCGTTATTAGTGAAATTTGTAGGCTCAACAAAGCGTCGGGCAGTAGAACTTTGTGTAGACGTCCCAAGCTACTGTCCACGTGGACCACTCATTTATGGGCGACCAGCAGTATGACACATGGTACAAGGAATACAATCCTAAGTATTCCTTGTACAATGGGTCGGACCAATTGATGTCATAGGAGACTCATGGTGTCGATTTATGTGCGTTTCGTTTGGAGCCAAAAAAATTTGAAGTGGGTATGGGTATGTCAAAACCGACAGATCTAAATTTGAAAACGTTTCTTTGGTGGCAAAAATGAGGGGAAAAATGCCATTTCTCGAATCTGAAATCGCAGAATAAAATCTCGTGTTTTAGCAAGATTCATTTACAGATTTACCAATACCAACAGACTGTGTTGACAGTTCGTTTGTTTACTTTGTGTAAAATTGGAACGGGTTGCCCTTTCTACAGAAATAATTTTGTTTTGTTTCATAAAATTTTTGTATTTAATTAACTAGTGCAAAAACTCTTATTTCAACATGGGCTTGAAATGGAAAAACTGTATTCATCCCAATCATGTTCTTCGACAGTCACAGGACGCGGTATTCGTATGTTTTTAGCCGAAGAAGCACCCACGACTTTGCCGAATGTTAAATTAAATCAAGCGCTTCGAGCTGCGTATATTATAAGGGACTTGGTGCTCAAATATAGTAGTAAAGAATAAAGTTGAGGTTTTTTAATGTAAAAACATATAACAATGGCTTATTTTGTTTCTAGTTTCGTCACAAACAAGAACAGTAGAATTCCCGCAATTAAGCCACAGAAAAATGTAGACAAACTAGGGATGGAAAACAATTTTTTCAATTAGTACTAAAACGGAGCCAATGTACTCAGATTAATTTTGCGTTAAAAAAATAACTTGCCAATTAAACTAAAAGTTTTTTAATGGGAAATATATACAGCACTTTCAATTCCTAAGCAGAATATAGCTTGAATTTTCGGTAAAGTAAAAAGTGTATTTCAAGCTAAGCTGGTATGGTATGGTATACAGACATCTTCAATGAATTTTTTGAAACCTTGAATGTTTTGAACCTCATTTTCATCTTGAAAATGAATTTCAAGACATTCAGCTCTTTTCTCGTAAATATATCACATTGAGCAAAAAAAATATTTGTCATAATTTCGTAGTAAAACGGCAGCAACTTTAATTAAAGCATAAGAAGTTCTTTATCGAAACGCCTACAAAGTACTATTTTAGTCGTTCGTTAACAGAGTATTTTGGCGTAGTATGATTTCAATACCTTACATATTTTTGGCGAATGTTAACCAAAGTAACAATGTAACACCATTTCGCATCGAAGTCTCTCTTTTTGTTGCGCTAACTTATGCGTAACGATTTATTTACGCTAACGCCGCATTGTCATTGTTTTTGTTTTTAAGACAGTCACTTATGGTTATTGTTGCATAGTGCCGTCAACATACTGCTGAAATAAAAACACTATGGTTAAGTAAATTACCATTTTACCTTGAAGAAAACATAGTTTTTACAAAACATTGTACTTTTACTCCGATTGTACTTTTTTCCTTAACCCGACCCAGTACAACTGTAAGATATGGCAGGTCTTACCTATTCCCACCTATACTATCACAAAAAATCTCAATTTAATTTTTTGTTTGATTCAACAACGAAAAAATAAACTTGGTGTTTAATTTACCCGATACCAAAAAAAACCACATTAGTATTGAGAATCGAAATGGCTGACCTGGAAAAAGCCAGCTTCGGTCGAACTCTTGTGAACTCGGCGTTCTCCCGATTCCAGCTTTTCTGGCTTGGATTTGATATTTGCCATGAAGATTCTTGACTTCATTCGTAACTGAAATTGATGGAAAATATGTTTCTAAACCACGATTCAGAAGTGAATAGATATTATACTCAAGCAAAATAGCTACATATATCACGTTAGACAACAATTAACAGAAAATTATTTTCGTTCTTAAAAATTTTGCGTTCAGGCGCGTCTCACACGTATTCACCGACGCGAAACTCAAAACAACAACAACAAATAAACAAATGGGTTTTGGGGGGAAGGGGACGCTCTAGTTGAATATCTAGTTATTAGGTAATTTGTGGCTGCACATAGTGAATTTCACGCAGAGAATCATTGCGGAGAAGCTGAACAGCGATGTTCTCGTCAAGGCAGTGCTTTTGGCTGTCCGTTGGTGTTCTGTGTATTTTTGTTTTCTCTTTTGTTTCTAAAATAAAATAGCTTTCCGATTCGAAGAAAAGTGAATACGGGGAGGTTTTTATTTGTTATGGGCATTTAATCACATGAGTTATCTAATAAAGTGTTTACACACAGTGAAGGAAAATTCTGATTTAAGGCAGTTGAATGGCTTAATACGTTATGAGTAAGCATACAAATAAGCAAAATCAAATTGTAGTTATTTGAAGGGTTTTGCCAATAGTAGTCCTAGTCTTTAATGTCCTTGGGATAATGACCTTTCACGTCACCTAAAAACCTTAAAGAACGCCTATAGGAAATGGCGTAGCACTATGGCCACTGATGATTATCTGCTTTTTAAAGGTCTGAAATCCAGGTTTAGGTCTTCCCTTCGCAATGCGTATTATTTGTACTTAAATGATATACAAATCTGACTTAAGTCCAGATAGATTCTGATAGATTCTGGACCTTTGTAAACTCTATGAATAAGATTGATGGTTTCCCTGGTTCCCTCTCCTTCAATGGGGAGGTAACTCAATGTCCTACTTCTATCTGCAATAATTTTAGTTCATTCTTTCAATCTGTGTATTCGAACCAAGACTCAATCATTGACGAAAAATTTTTAGTTACCTTGGGGATTCCCATTCTCCTATTTTCAATATAATTGAATTGTCTGAAGAGGACGTTCTGACTGGCCTAACAGGCTTGAAATCTAGCTTTAGTACAGGCCCTGATGGATTACCTTCCATTCAAATCAAAAATTGTGCACTTCCCTTGCTCAAAATTCGTCACCACATTTTTAGCCTATCGTTAAAAACTAGCACTTTCCCTGACATCTGGAAGAGCTCTTTTATTATTCCGATCTTCAAATCTGGTAGGAGGAACAAAGTTGAAAACTATAGGGGCAATTGTAAGCAATCCTGTGTTCCTAAGTTATTTGACATGCTTGTTACTGAAAAACTATGTTTTAATTGTAAATCCCTTATCTGCAACAACCAACATAGCTTTGCCAGAAAACATTCTACGTCGCAAATCTCCTTATATTCTCTAACTTCGTCATCACTGAGATTGGAAAAGGCAATGAAGTTGACGCCATTTACACTAAGTTTAGCAAAATTTGATCGGGTTGATCACAAGTTGTTGCTGTATAAACTTGTAAGAATGGGATTCCCAAAATCTTTCATTCGATGGCTTTCTTCGTTCCTAAGCGGTCGCTACCAGTTTGTAAGATTCTGCAACATACTCTCGAACAAAATTTTGGTTTACTCTGGCGTGCCCCAAGGGAGCCATATAGGTCATATCTTGTTCATATTGTTTGTCAATGATTTAGCTAAATTTCTTCCTGGTTGCGAAGTGTTACGATTTGCCGATGATTTTCGGGTAAAGATCTTCACTGTTTTAATCTCTTAAATCTGTATTTACAAAAATTTTATCTGTGGTGCAAGAAAAACTACCTTTCTCTTAATTTAGGCTCTCTCTTAAATTATGTTTAATTATAACTTTAATGGTGTTATTATCCCTCGTGTTTCTAAAGTCAAGGATCTAGGCGTAATATTAGATACTAAGCTTTCCTACATCGATCATCTTGACTATATTTGTAATGAGACCAACAAAGCCTGAGGAATGATTCGAAGATATGTGCGTGAGTTTTCCGACCCATACGTTGTAAAAAAATTGTACATAACTTTCGTTCGTGCCATATTAGAACATGCTTCTGTGGTATGGTGCCCGTACTTCTTGGTGCACATATCCAGAATCGCGTCTATCCAAAAAAATATTTTTAAGATTCGCCCTTAGAAGACTTCCTTGGTTGTAGTCTATTAGCCTTCCTCCATACATTTTAGAGCTTTTTTTTTCCGTGGGTAGGAAAAACCTTCATAGGCACTACGAGGACCGGCCGCGCGTGCTCATAGTAGTGTGAGATTCTTACTCACTAAAAAACCTCCCATTTTTCGTTAGACTACAACTAAGTTTCCTTAACAAGTAGTTCAAGCTTCTGTAGTAATCGCGTGTGGCAGGCTGCCTTCCAACGAAGGCACCTACAATACCGTCAATTTATGCGGTTTCATCTTATGCTGCTAGATCTAACGGTCTCATTCGTTGTAATCGGCGCGTAAGATTTGTCTGATCCAAAGTTCGGATAATTTCATTGTTGCAGTGTCCGCGAAGACGAGTACCAAGTTTGAGAGCAAAGTTTATTACCTCATCAGACACGGTTGCTATTCCTAGATCTCGGTGTAGATCGCTATTTCTTATGTACCATGGAGCATTAACGATTGCTCTGAGTGTCTTATTTTAAAAAGTTTCTAAAATAGATATATTGCTTGGTTTAGTACAGCCCCATAATTGTATAACGTACGTCCAAGATGGTTTCAGCACTTGCTTATACAAAAGCAGTTTGTTATATATGCTTAGTTTCGAAAATCTTCCGATAAGCCAATTCATTTCGCTTAACTTGATTTCGAGCTCGTCGCGTTTCTTTTTAACGTGCGGCTTCCATTTAAGTTTTGCGTCTAGAGTCATTCCTAGATATTTCGCTTCATTTGAGTACGGGACTTGTACCGAGTTAATGAATAAAGGTTTGTTGTTTATCTTTTTATAAGTAAAGTTAACATGCGTTGACTTAGTCTCGTTAAGGACGACTCGCCAGCTCTTCGTCCAGTCGCATATTTTGTCTAAAGCGCGCTGGAGTTGATAATTTAACAGTCGTGTCAATAGCGAGAATAGCAGTGTCGTCTGCGAACGTAGCTAAAATTGTTCCCTCATCGTGGGGAATGTCTCTTGTATAAAGCAAAAATAATATTGGGCCGAGAACGCTTCCTTGCGGGACACCCGCATTTATCTCTTTGAATTTCGAGTACTCGCTTTCGTACCTTACGCGAAAGATTCTGTCTTTAAGGTAAGACTCTAAGATTCTATAGAGTTTTTCTGGTAAGCTAAGCCTTAACTTGTACTTCAGGCCTTCGTGCCACACCTTGTCAAAGGCTTGCGATACGTCGGGAAAAGCGATAGTATATACCTTTTTCGCTTCCAGAGCTTTTTCGATTTCGTTTGTTATTTGATAGACCTCGTCGATTATTGAATGCTTTTTCCTAAATCCGAACTGGTGACCCGGAATCAATTGTCTTTCTTCAATTATTGCAACCTTTTAAGCAACAGTTTCTCGAATACCTTAGATATTATCCGCAGTAGCGAAATAGGTCTGTATGACTTTTTGTCGTTTGGACATTTTCCTGGTTTCAGAACCATTATGACCTCGGCCACTTTCCATTGCCTTGGAACGTATAAAACTCTCATGGAAGCGTTAATGATATAGAGTAGCTTGACCAAAGCTTTTTTCGGTAGCTCCTTTAGAATTTCGCTAGTAATTAAGTCGTAGCCAGGGGCTTTGTTGTTTTTCAGATTATATGTCGTTTGACGAAGTTCAGCCAATGGTTTTTATCAACAATTATATCAACACGGTTTTTATCCTATAATTATATTGTACCGCAAAAGGATTGAGCTCCTCGACCAACGGTTCCCCGTCAGACAGTTTGAATGTTTCTTCTAGGTAATCTGCAAATAAATCCGCTTTTTCTTTGTCTTCTCTTGCCCATTCGCCGTTGGCTTTTCTTAATGGCGCAGAGTGTGCTATAGGCTTCTTAAGGGACTTGACTGCTTTCCAAAGAGAGTAGTTCGAACCTTTGTCGGCAGTCAAACTTTCGGGGTAAGCAGTAGTCTCGCGACTTTTAAAATCTTGAAGTTCGTGCTTAAGTTTGTTAGAAAGGTGGTTCAAGATGGTCTTATCCGCGAACGTTGCCATCTCTTGCGCGCTCTTCTCTTTTCGCATATTAGCTTTTCTATTTCTCGCAGCGCTCTGAATAACTCTCATGAGTTTATCTAATTCGTCTTCTATTTCAAGTGGCGTTTTGAGCGGTACATTTAAAGCTATGTTTTCTTTGCAGTATTTTCTAAAGCCGTCCCAGTCGGTGTTGTTGTTAATTAATCTAGGCGCTCTATTCTTTTTCGCTAGGCTTCCGCCGATTTTCAAAAGAACTGCCGAGTGATCTGAACAGAGATCAAAGTGTTCTTCTACGTTCGTAAGGTAACGAGGTACTTCCTTGGCGATAAAGAAGTTGACGAGATCACGTATTTTATTTCTGTCGGTTGGCCAATATGTTGGCTTTCCCGTCGATAAGAAGATCACGCCACGTTTTGTACTTGCTTTAAAGTTGTCGACTTAGGGGTTTTTGGCTTATCTACTTTAGGAGGTGTTAGTCTTGGGCTCTTATTTTCACTATTTTTCTTCGGAGCTTCATGTCGTTTTTGCAACTCAATGGCAATTTCGCAACCTCGGTAGCTCGCTGGGTGACTTCCCCTGCAATTGGCGCAAACCGCGGGGGCCTGCCTGCTGACATTGCAATCCGTCGAGAGATGTTCGCCGGCGCATTTTACGCATCGCGGCTTTCTCTGGCAGTACGCTTGCGTGTGTCGAAAACCTTGGCATCGCTTACATTGGGGAACTAGCCTGTTGCCCTTCCGCTTGGGCTCGATTTTTACCTTGATGTTAAGGATTGATTTAATTTTGTAGATTTCGTTAAAATTTTCAGTTCTATCAAAAGAAAGCATAAAAACTTGCAGGCCGCGTCGGACAACAGCGGAATCTTTGCCTTCGTCCGTACGTTGCTTCTCCTTCTTTATTATGTTCACGGCGTCAAGAATTTTAAAGCCTTGGGCTTGAACGTCTTGTATTATTTTTTCCTTGGTACAGGATGGGTGTAGTCCCCTCGCGACAACCCGCAGCGGCTTTTCGGGGTGATTTTCATAAGTAAGCCATTGGATTTTCTCTAAATTTAACTTTTGTGACAGTGACCGATAGGCATCAGAGTCATCATTTTCTTGGGGTATTCCTGTCGCTTTGTTTGATATGTCCGGTGTTTCTTCTTTTTGCTGCACGGTTTCTACTTCGGGTGAAGAACCGACCATTCGTTTCTTGGTAAGCCTTTTCCTAAAGACCGGATTCGTTTCGCGTGCAAGTTCTTCCTCGTCCGTCTGGTATTCACATTGACGTTTCGGCGTTTCCTCGCATACTATATTACCACGGGGGTTCCTTAAGGCTTCATTTTCTTTACGTAACGAACTTCGCTTTTAAGCTCATGGTAGAGACGTTCCATTTCATTAAGCTTAGGACGGAGTTCGTTGTTTTCCGCTTCAAAGCATTTAATTTTCGCTGAGTTCTGATTAACTTGCGGACTTCCTTTCCCGGAGACCTTCGATCCAGCTGGTGGAGATCGAGGCACCCTTGATTTTTTCAAAAAGGGATTTGTAAACAATAAATGGCTCTCCCCAGAATCCGTAGAGCGTACCTCCGAAGAGGGTGGATTTGCCAGTGAAACTGGATTGTCACCTGGGGTAATATTATCTTTTGTTTTGTCCATTGCATAGTTTGTATGCGCTACTCGCTCGGCATACGGAGGGTGGATTTTAGTCGCCTCTTACGACAGGCATGCCTTACCCCGGGTATATTCTAACCCCTACCCGAAGGGGTAACATTTTAGAACTGAAATTGATCTGCCTAGAGACACTGGAGGTGAAAAGAACAGTTGCAAGAGTTTTATTTATTCACCGAATTCTCATTAATAAAATTGACTGAAATGAAATTCTGCGCCTTCTAAACATCAATGTCCCAACGTTCAGTTTACGCAATAATAGATTTTTTAATATTGCCCCCTCGCGCATCAGCTACGGTCGCTCTTCATCTATTAATGGCTTAATGATTTCCTACAATGCAAATGCTCATTTGATTGACTTTAAACTATTTATTCCAGCTTTATAAAGAAATTTATTGACGGCCTCTCGTGAACAATTATGATTGTTGGCTCTATTTACTTTTTTTTATTTTCTTTATTTTTTTGTTATATAATATGAATTATTTTTATTTCCTTTTTTCCATTCTTTGTAACTTATGTCTAAGGAAGATTTAAAGTCTCTGTTGGCAAATATAAAAATAAATCTTAGATCTTAAATCTTATGGTTATGGTTGCATAGTGGCATTAACAGATTGCTGAAATTAAAATATTGTGGTCAAGTAAATTACAATTTTACCTTGAAGGAAAGATAGTTTTTACAAAACATTTTATTTTTACTCCGGTTGTACTTTTTTGCTTTACCCAATCCAGTACAATTGTATTGCCCTTCCCACCCTTCAAACAAAACTAACTTATGACAGGTCTCACCTATTCCCACCTATACTATCACAAAAAATCTCAATTTAATTTTATGTTTGATTCAACCACAAAAAAATAAAATTTGGTTTTTATTTTACCCAATAAAGATCGAGCATACCTTGCATTCATCATGGGGTAAACTTCTGCATTTAGTTGAACATCAATTCGAGGCAATTTTTTGTTTGGTTAAATACATTGCATAGAATTTCGTTTGGTGGCCAAAGGTATGTATTAGGTTTAGGAAGTATAAGAAGGTTTTATTGCCAGCGACAAGTAGCTCACAATATCGAAAGCAGTTCTTTTAATCTTTTATAAAAAGCACACCAAGTTTAAAAGCCACTTTTACCCGAAACTGTTGTCGGATAGCACTGAAGGGATGGTTTGCACATAAATTTAAATATTAACCCAAAACAAATCGGTCTGCTAACAATGGGAAAGCGGAAGACTACTCCTCAAATGCGTGACAGTGACAAAGTTAAGTATTCTAAATCAATTGCAGATTCTATTGCAAACATCATCAAATCATCTAATAATAAAGTTTTTCGGCGAAAAACCAATTTAATTCTTGATCTTAAACACATAACAGAAGCAGAAGAGCGTCTAATAAATTTGATAGGCCAAAGCCATTAAAATTGTATTTTATTTAAAATGTATTTGTATAACAAATAAAGATTTATTTGTAATCATTGCTTTTCGTTGGAATTCTCAGCTTTTTCCAGCAGCAGACTTTTTATGCCGACTTTCTTGAGTTCTTCAATCAGATCACCACTTTGATGCATTTGCAGCACAATATCACAGCCACCAACGAACTCGCCGTTAATGAATACTTGTGGAATCGTTGGCCAACTTGTGTAGTCCTTAACGCCTGTAAGGTTTCATAAATGGGACTAGGATTTTAGTAAGAATATGTATTTAAACTTACTTACCTTGTCGCATTTCATCGTTCCGTAACACATCGTGCGCATCGTAAGAGACTCCATGCATTCGCAATATCTGAACAACGGCATTGCTGAATCCACAACGCGGTTGATCAGGATTTCCTTTCATGAACACCACCACTTTGTTGGTCTTCACCAATTTGTCAAGTGCTTCCTTATCAAATTTTAAATCTTGGTGAGCGCAATATGTCCTGGCAGAGAATTTAGCATTTATCCGCAAACTCTTGAGAAAGGTTTGTTTAATTACATGTTGCACGAATTTAGTCATTACTAGGAAGTGATTTTAGTTAAATATTGTTACGAAATTGCTGCACGAGAAATTATTTTCTTTTTATATGGTTATCCGCAAAAAGAAAACAAAGGAAACAGCCGTTTATTCCTATTGGCCAGCAGATGGCAACGTCTGAGAATTTTAACTTAAGGGTGAGTATACAATTTCAAAGAAGAGATAACCATAAATTACCGATTAACTGGATATTCAACATCGGAAGTGTAAAAGCTACGCCCACAAGCTGAAATTGAGGAATTTACCCATCCGCCGACATTTGTTTACAAATATGAGTAAATTCATCAATTCGTTGTTTCCATGCAATTTCGTTTTCGAGCTTTTACATCAGCTGATCTCGTAAGTTAAATTGTTGTTTTATCTTCTTACACGCATTCACCGACACAGAAATTAAAAGCTTTAAAGGCTTTATAAAAAACGTAAACAAATAGGTGTTGGAGGGTAAGAGGGACACAAGTTGAATATCTAGTTATTCAGTAATTTGTGGACATAACAAACAATTTTATACCATGTCCCCACCAGGCATTAATCCGCGATTAATATAAATCTTTATTCAATCCTTTACAAATCACGCGAGTTACCACACGAATTTTAATCCTCTTGGCAAGCGATTAAAAATAAATCCTCTCATAAATTTCATTCACCCTATTTACAAACCTTTTTTATGCACCTTCGTAACAGTTTGGGCATCTAAAAAGTAAACTGAAACTGTCCCTGTAAGACAAGTCTCTCAGAAATGCGTTTTCATTAAAATTGTATGAGTTTTGGTGTCTCCGTATTTGACGTCTACCCCTCAAAAACTTTGCATGGATTGTTGTTAGTGTGTTTTTATTTATTCACTCACGGTTTCGGCTTGGTTGTTTGTTTTCTTAAATTTTGTTCTTGTGCTTAAAAAAAGCTAAGTTTTTTTTTTTTAAATTGAGATGTGTCTTGATAAAGTCTCTATAATCCATACCCTTAAAAAATTTTGAACGCATTTGGATGTACTAAAAAAATCCTCCCTTAGCAAAAACCAAACATTGGAAGATAATTTCATTTATTTTTAATTTATGTGTGATATCTGGTGATTGTTTGCATAACAATAATATGGAAAAATCCGTTGCCGTTTACAATATTGCAATTTTCATGTAAACAATTACACAAGACAGTTCCTAAACGTTTTATTCACAGGCCTAGATATAAAGGAGCAAAAGGTATGACGTGTAGCAGTGTTTGATAATTTGTCTTATGTGGACCGAAACAGGGTTAAACAGCGCACAGTACCTAAAACTTAAGTACATAAAACTTAAGTTTAAAACTTATTGTTTATTTAAAAAACCGCAGTGAATCCATACTCAAGTCGCACGTTTACAACTCAAGATCTATTGACAGCCTGAACGTCAGTGATTTTGACAAGTGAACAAAGATTCGTATTGAAATTTTTTACGACGGAAATCTATTTTCGCTCCTAAGAAATGACATCGCCACTCTTTTTTGAGAGTCAAAATGGCAGAAAAAGAGTGCTCGTGTCAAATTAATCCTATATTTGGCCGGTGGCGCCACTTTGGGATTTATTTCTAATCGTCTCCGCTTATCCTTTTTCTATTGCCGGAGGAGATATAGTATTAGTTCATGTGGATGTTTCTTCCAACCAATAGAGTTGTTTGAGTATTGACGTCACCGAATTGACGTCTACCCCTCAAAAACTTTCCATAGATTGTTAGTGTATTTTTCTTTATTCACTCACTGTTTCGGCTTGGTTGTTTGTTTAATTAAATTTTGTTCTTGTGCTTAAAAAAAAGTATTTTTTTTTTCATTTGGAACGTGTCTTGGTAAAGTCTCGTAATACCCGAAAAGTTTGTTAAACATATTTGGATGTACTAAAAAAATTTACCTATTGGATTGTAAAGACCAAACATTGAAAGATAATTTTATTTATTTTTAGTTAATGTGTGATATCCGTTGATTGTTTGCATAACTAGAATATGGTTACTCCCCTGCAAGGTCGGGGTTAGACAGAATAGAGCTCTTCCTTCAGCTGTCAGCACCACAAGAATAAATTGGGAAAGGAACAAAAACGTGAAACCTTCGAGAATCTGAAACACCACAGGAAAAAAGTTGATGGAAAACAATGAAAAATCCTCAACTTTCGGTACGAAACTTGCGCGATTTCAACGTTAGTTTTTGGCTTAAAAAACCTCTTATTTGAGGTGTTGAATCGGTTTGAAAACATCTAAAACATATGGAGTTAACATTTAATTTAAATTTGTTTAACAAATATACACCTGAAGATGTGTTTCTGTGTAATATTATGTGGCGGCAATATTAAAAAATAACTTTTTCTTGGCTGTCTTTTTGTGCGGGCTGCGTAATATCGTTTTCACACCGAGCCCAGAATCTAGATTCTGAACAATTCGATTTCAAAATCGAATTGAGTTTTTCACACTGCGAAAATTATGTAGATTTCGTTGACGTTTCGATTAATTGAACACATGCCGTACAATTCGTTACAGTTGTCACATGTTAAATGGCTTCGAATAAGTAAAAAACTAGTGTAATAACACAACAAGCAATGGAATATACTTAAAAATCATTTCACTATTGAATTGTATAAAAAAATTAAATAGTTTCCTAACATTTACCTAGTTTCAATCCCGAATCAAAGTAGCTGGCGAGCTGTTTGTAATCATACCCGACCGGGTATATTAAGTTTGATGTATAGTTTGTAACGCAGTGAAATAATCACCGTAGACCCCTAAGACCTTTTAGAGATATGAATGGGACCGACAGGAGAATCGATTAAGCCATGTCCGTCCGTCCATCCGTCCGTATGTAAACAACTTTTAGGCCTTAAATTTTAAGGCAGAGAGCTGAAATTTTGTGGGTTGGTTGGAAGTCCAGTCCTTCAGATCAAGTTTGAAAATAAGCTGAATCCGCCCACAGACACGCCCACTACAACCCTGTATGTACGACTATCTCTAATTTAAAAAAATACATTTTGCAAATTTTAGCTATGTTACAATGGCGCTAGAGCATTAATTTTCGGTACGTAACATTGCCTTATAATTGTCTTTAAGGTAGCCAAAAAATGTTAGCTTTTTTATTGGCCACGCCTACTTTTTAAGGAATTTCAGCTTAAAATGACTGCTTTTCAATAAATATATATGAAATTTGACAAAAAATTATATGACAAAAGCTGTAGATATTAGCATTTTCTAACTTTTATGTATACATTGTATGTGCCTCCGCCCACTTTTGTGGGCGTGGCGTTAAAAAAAGATTGATTTTTTTAGTTAAAAAGGCGGAGTTTTAGGCCGAAATGTATGCAACCACCTAGTATAAAGCATTCAACAGTTATATTTTTATATCCCGCCCGCTATTTGGAGGCTTGGCAGTTTTCGTTTTGGTATGGTCGAAGCTTTTGCATACCCACTGTTGCACTTTCCCACTTGTTTTTTTTCGCGATTATCCATTTGCTAACATTTGCAAACACATGGTAGGTATAATATTAATAACTTTTCGGTTTTTGCGGGGTAATAAAATGAATAAACACCGTCATTACTGTGAATCCTTTGGCTTGCGATTGAATTATATCTGTTACGTGCACCTAGTATCTACTTGGCTTTATTGAGAAAACAATGAATTGAAGCAACATTTTTTTTTAGAAAATTTTTGAAAAAAATATTTTGAAAATAGAATTGAAATTATATTCCAATGAATTATATTCCAATTATTATTACCATCACACAAATTTTCTATTTTGACCGTAAATAACTGCATAACTAGGTATTCAACTTGCGTCCCTCTTGCCCTCCAACACCCATTTGTTTACGGTGGCTCTCCAACGGTGGCGCCACTTTGGGATTTATTTCTAATCGTCTCCGCTTATCCTTTTTCTATTGCCGGAGGAGATATAGTATTAGTTCATGTGGATGTTTCTTCCAACCAATAGAGTTGTTTGAGTATTGACGTCACCGAATTGACGTCTACCCCTCAAAAACTTTCCATAGATTGTTAGTGTATTTTTCTTTATTCACTCACTGTTTCGGCTTGGTTGTTTGTTTAATTAAATTTTGTTCTTGTGCTTAAAAAAAAGTATTTTTTTTTCATTTGGAACGTGTCTTGGTAAAGTCTCAATAATCCATACCCGAAAAGTTTGTTAAACATATTTGGATGTACTAAAAAAATTTACCTATTGGATTGTAAAGACCAAACATTGAAAGATAATTTTATTTATTTTTAGTTAATGTGTGATATCCGTTGATTGTTTGCATAACTAGAATATGGTTACTCCCCTGCAAGGTCGGGGTTAGACAGAATAGAGCTTTCCTTCAGCTGTCAGCACCACAAGAATAAATTGGGAAAGGAACAAAAACGTGAAACCTTCGAGAATCTGAAACACCACAGGAAAAAAGTTGATGGAAAACAATGAAAAATCCTCAACTTTCGGTACGAAACTTGCGCGATTTCAACGTTAGTTTTTGGCTTAAAAAACCTCTTATTTGAGGTGTTGAATCGGTTTGAAAACATCTAAAACATATGGAGTTAACATTTAATTTAAATTTGTTTAACAAATATACACCTGAAGATGTGTTTCTGTGTAATATTATGTGGCGGCAATATTAAAAAATAACTTTTTCTTGGCTGTCTTTTTGTGCGGGCTGCGTAATATCGTTTTCACACCGAGCCCAGAATCTAGATTCTGAACAATTCGATTTCAAAATCGAATTGAGTTTTTCACACTGCGAAAATTATGTAGATTTCGTTGACGTTTCGATTAATTGAACACATGCCGTACAATTCGTTACAGTTGTCACATGTTAAATGGCTTCGAATAAGTAAAAAACTAGTGTAATAACACAACAAGCAATGGAATATACTTAAAAATCATTTCACTATTGAATTGTATAAAAAAATTAAATAGTTTCCTAACATTTACCTAGTTTCAATCCCGAATCAAAGTAGCTGGCGAGCTGTTTGTAATCATACCCGACCGGGTATATTAAGTTTGATGTATAGTTTGTAACGCAGTGAAATAATCACCGTAGACCCCTAAGACCTTTTAGAGATATGAATGGGACCGACAGGAGAATCGATTAAGCCATGTCCGTCCGTCCATCCGTCCGTATGTAAACAACTTTTAGGCCTTAAATTTTAAGGCAGAGAGCTGAAATTTTGTGGGTTGGTTGGAAGTCCAGTCCTTCAGATCAAGTTTGAAAATAAGCTGAATCCGCCCACAGACACGCCCACTACAACCCTGTATGTACGACTATCTCTAATTTAAAAAAATACATTTTGCAAATTTTAGCTATGTTACAATGGCGCTAGAGCATTAATTTTCGGTACGTAACATTGCCTTATAATTGTCTTTAAGGTAGCCAAAAAATGTTAGCTTTTTTATTGGCCACGCCTACTTTTTAAGGAATTTCAGCTTAAAATGACTGCTTTTCAATAAATATATATGAAATTTGACAAAAAATTATATGACAAAAGCTGTAGATATTAGCATTTTCTAACTTTTATGTATACATTGTATGTGCCTCCGCCCACTTTTGTGGGCGTGGCGTTAAAAAAAGATTGATTTTTTTAGTTAAAAAGGCGGAGTTTTAGGCCGAAATGTATGCAACCACCTAGTATAAAGCATTCAACAGTTATATTTTTATATCCCGCCCGCTATTTGGAGGCTTGGCAGTTTTCGTTTTGGTATGGTCGAAGCTTTTGCATACCCACTGTTGCACTTTCCCACTTGTTTTTTTTCGCGATTATCCATTTGCTAACATTTGCAAACACATGGTAGGTATAATATTAATAACTTTTCGGTTTTTGCGGGGTAATAAAATGAATAAACACCGTCATTACTGTGAATCCTTTGGCTTGCGATTGAATTATATCTGTTACGTGCACCTAGTATCTACTTGGCTTTATTGAGAAAACAATGAATTGAAGCAACATTTTTTTTTAGAAAATTTTTGAAAAAAATATTTTGAAAATAGAATTGAAATTATATTCCAATGAATTATATTCCAATTATTATTACCATCACACAAATTTTCTATTTTGACCGTAAATAACTGCATAACTAGGTATTCAACTTGCGTCCCTCTTGCCCTCCAACACCCATTTGTTTACGGTGGCTCTCCAACGGTGGCGCCACTTTGGGATTTATTTCTAATCGTCTCCGCTTATCCTTTTTCTATTGCCGGAGGAGATATAGTATTAGTTCATGTGGATGTTTCTTCCAACCAATAGAGTTGTTTGAGTATTGACGTCACCGAATTGACGTCTACCCCTCAAAAACTTTCCATAGATTGTTAGTGTATTTTTCTTTATTCACTCACTGTTTCGGCTTGGTTGTTTGTTTAATTAAATTTTGTTCTTGTGCTTAAAAAAAAGTATTTTTTTTTCATTTGGAACGTGTCTTGGTAAAGTCTCAATAATCCATACCCGAAAAGTTTGTTAAACATATTTGGATGTACTAAAAAAATTTACCTATTGGATTGTAAAGACCAAACATTGAAAGATAATTTTATTTATTTTTAGTTAATGTGTGATATCCGTTGATTGTTTGCATAACTAGAATATGGTTACTCCCCTGCAAGGTCGGGGTTAGACAGAATAGAGCTTTCCTTCAGCTGTCAGCACCACAAGAATAAATTGGGAAAGGAACAAAAACGTGAAACCTTCGAGAATCTGAAACACCACAGGAAAAAAGTTGATGGAAAACAATGAAAAATCCTCAACTTTCGGTACGAAACTTGCGCGATTTCAACGTTAGTTTTTGGCTTAAAAAACCTCTTATTTGAGGTGTTGAATCGGTTTGAAAACATCTAAAACATATGGAGTTAACATTTAATTTAAATTTGTTTAACAAATATACACCTGAAGATGTGTTTCTGTGTAATATTATGTGGCGGCAATATTAAAAAATAACTTTTTTTTGGCTGTCTTTTTGTGCGGGCTGCGTAATATCGTTTTCACACCGAGCCCAGAATCTAGATTCTGAACAATTCGATTTCAAAATTGAGTTTTTCACACTGCGAAAATTATGTAGATTTCGTTGACGTTTCGATTAATTGAACACATGCCGTACAATTCGTTACAGTTGTCACATGTTAAATGGCTTCGAATAAGTAAAAAACTAGTGTAATAACACAACAAGCAATGGAATATACTTAAAAATCATTTCACTATTGAATTGTATAAAAAAATTAAAATATTTCTTGAATTTATTTTGTAAACAAACTTCATCAGCTGTTTTGTCATCGGCGATGCATTCACAATAGATGATTCCAACTAAATCGAATACAAATCTAGTACATTTGTATTCGATGGTACAAGAGTTTTGCCAAACAAACGTTTATCCAATAGGTTCTGGGGTATTGCGAAATACTTTTTAAAATTACTTGAAATCGATTCGAAAGCATAAAATGTTTTTATAAGCCAAAAAAGCTCGTTGAAATCGGGCAAATTCTGTATGAAAGGTTAAGGATTATTCATTGCTTTCCATCAATTTTTTTTAGATAGAGATAGCGCGATCATAAAAAGAAATGCAAGTGGAAGACGAGGTAAGGTATGCCTGTCGTAGGGTGCGTCCCCACAGGTCAGCTTCCAGGACAGAAAAATCCAGGGTAGGTAGACAGAAATATTTTTGGTGGGCTGATTATGGCAAGGCGATTCAATCGTCATGTCTATGCTGAACGGAACGAATGAATTGAAAAGAATGCAAAGTAATACGTTTTTGGGTGAATCCGTTCTTAGAAAAGAGCACTCTTCACGATCTAGAGGCACATTTATTAAAAGTTTTTTTTTGGGACACACAACTTTATTCTATTTTATGCACTAAATATCCTTTCCTTACGAAAACAATTTGCGCGTGGCAATGTAACTTTAAAACTAAAACCTTTCGCATGGACCTTTCATAAAATTATCTACGGTTTTCTCAACGTCTACTTTTATTGCCTCTTTATTGTCCTCTCTACATTGCCCTCTATACATAAATAGTTTCCTAACATTTACCTAGTTTCAATCCCGAATCAAAGTAGCTGGCGAGCTGTTTGTAATCATACCCGACCCAGGGTATATTAAGTTTGATGTATAGTTTGTAACGCAGTGAAATAATCACCGTAGACCCCTAAGACCTTTTAGAGATATGAATGGGACCGACAGGAGAATCGATTAAGCCATGTCCGTCCGTCCATCCGTCCGTATGTAAACAACTTTTAGGCCTTAAATTTTAAGGCAGAAAGCTGAAATTTTGTGGGTTGGTTGGAGTCCAGTCCTTCAGATCAAGTTTGAAAATAAGCTGAATCCGCCCACAGACACGTCCACTACAACCCTGTATGTACGACTATCTCTAATTTAAAAAAATACATTTTGCAAATTTTAGCTATGTTACAATGGCGCTAGCGCATCAATTTTCGGTACGTAACATTGCCTTATAATTGTCTTTAAGGTAGCCAAAAAATGTTAGCTTTTTTATTGGCCACGCCTACTTTTTAAGGAATTTCAGCTTAAAATGACTGCTTTTCAATAAATATATATGAAATTTGACAAAAAATTATATGACAAAAGCTGTAGATATTAGCATTTTCTAACTTTTATGCATACATTGTATGTGCCTCCGCCCACTTTTGTGGGCGTGGCGTTAAAAAAAGATTGATTTTTTTAGTTAAAAAGGCGGAGTTTTAGGCCGAAATGTATGCAACCACCTAGTATAAAGCATTCAACAGTTATATTTTTATATCCCGCCCGCTATTTGGAGGCTTGGCAGTTTTCGTTTTGGTATGGTCGAAGCTTTTGCATACCCACTGTTGCACTTTCCCACTTGTTTTTTTCGCGATTATCCATTTGCTAACATTTGCAAACACATGGTAGGTATAATATTAATAACTTTTCGGTTTTTGCGGGGTAATAAAATGAATAAACACCGTCATTACTGTGAATCCTTTGGCTTGCGATTGAATTATATCTGTTACGTGCACCTAGTATCTACTTGGCTTTATTGAGAAAACAATGAATTGAAGCGACATTTTTTTTTAGAAAATTTTTGAAAAAAATATTTTGAAAATAGAATTGAAATTATATTCCAATGAATTATATTCCAATTATTATTAGCATGACACAAATTTTCTATTTTGACCATAAATAACTGCATAACTAGGTATTCAACTTGCGTCCCTCTTGCCCTCCAACACCCATTTGTTTACGTTTCTTATAAAGCCTGTAATGCTAAGTTTCCACTTGTCGATTTATTGACAAACTTTGACAGTTCTCCTCTTTGTCAGCTAAAGACACAATAGGCAAAGCGTAAGCCAATTCATAAAATTCAAAGACATAAGTATTATATCCACTTGCCAATTTCTCAATATAACCTAAAAATACGTCGTTTGTGAAATACAAATCGACAAGTGGAAACTTAGGATAAAGCTTTTATAAAGCTTTAAATTTCTGTGTCGGCGAATGCGTGTAAGAAGATACAAAATCAATTTACCTCATTTACCACATTTGTATACAAATGTTAGAGGTTGGGTAAATTCATGAACTTCAGCTTGTGGTTGACACAGCTTTTACATCGTGCGAAGTTGAATATCTAGTTATTCAGGAATTTATGATTTTGGCAGTAACCCGGAATTATTTTAATAAAATAAGTGGAAAGTATCGAAAAAGTGATCCGAAGATGTGATCTCCTTGAATCCGTGTACTTTTCCTTTTGTGGTTGTTTATACTGTTTCTACAGCACAAACAAGACTTTTCTAATCCTTTCCGTATTTTATAATTAAAATATTTTAGCATTACCTAGTCTACAACTTTCTTGTTCATCAAAGCACATGGTTACAAAAAATAGTTAATTACGTTAAATAGTTAATTACGTTTAACTGTAATTTTTGTTCGTTTTCCATATAAAAAGAAACTTTATTTGGCAACCCACACTCGAAATACCAGTAGACATCAAACCGTTAAAAGCTTTATTGATTTGAGAAGTGAACAAACAATTCTATGAATAAATGGAAAAGCTCTACCATACCATACACTATAAATTACTGAACAACTAGATATTCAACTTTGGACACGTAAAAGCTTTGCCCACAAGCTGAAATACAGTTTTTCGCTTAACTATCTCACTCGCACCTCTCGTTCTAACCTTTGGTGAAATCCGTTCAGTTGGTATGAAAACAATAAAATGGTTGCAAAGGGTAGGCATGTGCGCGAACGAGATAAAGAAGTTTGTTTTCATACCAAGCGACGAAAAGTGACATTTTGGCGAAAAGCTCTATTGATGAATTAACCCATCCTCCGACATTTGTTTACAAATGTGAGTAAATTCATCAATTCGTCATTTGTATGCAATTTCATTTTAGAGCTTTTACATAAGCTGATCGTGTAAGGTAAATTGTTGTTGAATCATCTTACACATATTCACCGACACGGAAATTTAAAGCTTTATAAAAAATGAAAACAAATGGGTGTTGAAGGGTAAGACGGACGCAAGTTGATATCTAGTTATTCAGTAATTTAGCGGATTAATGTCTTACAAATTTTTAACATTAATCCGCCACAGCCCTCTTAGCACGCAGTGCTAAAATTGTCTCAAAAATAAAGTCTCCATTCCATACATCATGCCAAATCGGTGTCAAATTTTAATGTCAAGTTTGAGTCAATTTGAAGTCAAGTGCTGTTTCTAGATTGAAAAATTGTTAACACCGTTTTTTGGTGTCTATTTAATTTCAAAAATCTGACTCCATTTTTCGGTGTTAATTTTGTGTCATTAATTTGAGTCAACTTTGACACTGTTTTTGGTGTAAGTTTGACTTAAAAATTCTAACTCAGTTTTGACTTTGTTTTGTGAAATAATTGCTCTTTTTATAGGTTATTCTCAAATCAGCAATGCCACTGCACATAAAAAAACAATTCACAACAAACGTTCAATTCAGTGGTACATGCGATTTAGAGTAACACTACACTTAATATTAAATAGCAAGAGTCACAGAACTCAAAAAAAATACTTAATTAAACTCTGGATTGATTATACAACGATTGACAGACTGCAAAACGACCGATAATGAAATTCGAGGTTAAAAAGTATGCGTAGATGTACGACGTCCGGTGACGATGAGTATTCGTGGTAGGATATGTGTATATATACATGAAACTAAAAAAAAAATTGAGAGGCAAGCGTTACATACAACAAACAAGTCAAATCGGTTTCAGATAAATGGACTCGGAACTTTGTTAAGAGAGAACGTGTGTAGATGCATGATGTGTATTGGTTTTTGCGTATATGTGTGAGCATGTGGAACACGAAAAAAAACTCGTTTGTGAAGAGTTATTTGAGTTAGAAAGAAGTCAAAACGAACTCAGAAAAATTCACTCGGAAATTTGCTTAGAGGGGGGTTACAGAAATTGAAATTTATCTAAGTTACCAGAAGTTTTTAATTTGAATCGCAATAAACTGTACATTTATACCGTTTTTACACCGAGCCAGGATCTAGATTCAGAGTAAAAAAGTCCCAAATCTAATTAAAATCTATTAGAATTCCCATACATTTGTGGGATTCAGAATCTAGATCAGAATCTAGATTCGCAGAATCGAATAAAAATGTGCTAGATTTGTATTCGATTTTGTTGGAATCATCTATTGTGAATGCATCGCCGATGACAAAACAGCTGATGAAGTTTGTTTACAAAATAATTTCAAGAAATGTTTTCATTTTTTTTATACAATTCAATAGTGAAATGATTTTTAAGTATATTCCAGTGCTTGTTGAATTATTACACTAGTTTTTTTTACTTTTTCGAAGCCATTTAACTTGTGACAACTGTGACAAATTATACGGCATGTGTTCAATTAATCGAAACTTCAACGAAATCTACATAATTTTCGCAGTGTGAAAGCCTCAATTCGATTTTGAAATCGAATTGCTCAGAATCTAGATTCTGGGCTCGGTGTGAAAACGGTATTATTGTTTATTTCTTACGTTAAGAGAATATAAGAGAATGCGGTGCATAATAATAAATTGTAAATGCTAAGCAAATGTGGTGCCTAGATTTATTTTCACATTATGCAATTTTTATAGATATTTTACAAACCCCTTTGAGTGAAAGAAGTAAAACTATACACCAAAATCAAGAAGGACTATGGTACTATGTTTCCCGCAAGGGTATTTCGCTTAGGTGAGGTGTCGTTTTTGACGACCCCGCGGACCCTAGTTTGTTGTTTTGGGAACGAATCCAAACCCCGAAAGCATCCTTTTCCATCCTTTCCACGCATCCCTTTCTTCCTTCCCTTTTCATCCAACCGTAAGTGTACTCTAACCTACACAAGAGAAGTAGTAAAAACTCACAAATAATGATGAATGGACAACCTAAGGGATGTTTCTACTGCAGGTGGTACCTGCGATAGCCAAAATCCCCCCGCAGTCTTTTCGACTACGGTCGGGGCACGGATTCTGGAGGCTAAAACATTTAGTTTTTATATACCCTGCGACTCTTGCAGCTCGGTATCCGACTTGCTCGGAAATTTGAACATGAGTGAGGCTGCTACCCAGTGCAGGGTCAGCGGAAGAGGAAAAGGAAGCGCCAGATCGATAAGTCGCGCAAAGAAGCTTTACGGGCTGAAGGCGCTTCTAGTCCGGTCGGTTGTTCAGCGATTTCCATGAAGCGGGACAGTTCGGTGGAAGTCTCACCAGCTGAAGCAAAGCAGTCCCCTACGTCGGACACCGCCTCCCATTCTGCTGAACCGAAAAGCAAGAAAAAACCTAAGTTTATTATGAGTAACACAACCCTTCAGGCTCATGTGTCTGCTTGCCCCCGGTCTTCGAGTGAAGCCGGTGCTTCTCCCTTTGATGGGGGCGGTACTGGCGGACAGAAACCAGACGTCACGAGTACTCCCACGGGCATGAGTCCAGGAAGCGCACCAACTGTTAGTGCTGCCCGTGCACTGATGATGTGATCTTAACAGGCTGTAGTACTAGTGGACAGAACTGTGTCGACGCGGCAGTCATGGTGGTCAGTGTGCCACTTGAACACCACATTTTAAATGCAGAGGCGTTCTTATCGGAATGCTGCTGTCTCCTCTTTAGCAGTTCAAGCCACCAAGCCACTCAAGCCAACGCGTGCCGTCTGCTGGATCCCTGGGAAACTGGGGAAAACGGAGGTTGTGCTGAAGCGTTTGCGAACCCAGAATCATGGCCTCGACACAAAAGCCAGGATTATCCGTTCGAATAGACCCAGCCAAAATCGTCTTAATGAAGATGGTAGTTGTTTGGTCGTGGGCATGGACATGGCTTCTGCCGAGGTCATTGAATCTAGGGACGGCATGCGTTCCTATCTGCATTTTTGTAACATTCACTTCCGTTTCAATGTCAAAAAGCGATAATAATGTGCGTAGCCCTGAGCTTTCATTGCATCGAATCCTTAGTTTTGTGCCCAAGATCTAGTTGCTGCCTCTATTCCCTGCTAACGCCAAATGGGAAACCTTTGTTGTTGGTTGTGCCTATTTTCCCTACAGCTCCAGTTACAAAAAACCTGAGCGAATCGGTACCTTGGTTGAATGGCGAACTGCACAGTATTCGTAAAAACCTATTTAGTAGAAGACTGGAATCTGTATCGATCAAAACAAAAGGATTTTAAGGGACTGATCGGCAAGTCGAAAAATGAATCTTACAAAAATTTTGTGAGGAGATCGAATTTCTAAGTGAAACTAGTAGGCTTGTGAAAGTTCTTCAGAGGAACAGACCAATCTAAATCGCTTCAATACTCAAACCTGATCGCACCTTCACTGAGACCAAGGCGGAGACCTTCAGTCTTTCCCTTGAGACTCACTTTCCGGGAAATCTAATCACCACGTGCTCTTCAGTGGTTCCAGCAACGGTGGCCACTGCGAAACCAGCGAACACTACGCAGCTTAACTGTGGGGGATGGCAACTCTGGTTAAAGTCAAAGCAACAGGTATATCCAAAAGCTCTAGTGAAAAAGTGATTTTATATAAACATTAACAAATAAATTAAACTGAACTCTTAATTAATAACACAATATTCAAGTTCTGAAACCAAAAAACATAAAATTCAAAACTTAAATCTTGAACTAAAGTGCAAATGAGTGGAAAAAGACCCCTCTCCGTGATTTCCCCAGAACAAAGCGTTAACTTCTCAAAAAAACAACAAATATCAAACACAAACAAAGGGAAAATGGCAGTGGGACAAATGTCACTAGACGAACTAAAGACGTTTATGGGTGATCTTTTGGACCAGAAAAATGCTAACTTGGCCACTAAAGATGACATCAAATGCGTTCACGAAGAAATTCAACAACTTAGAAACAAAAACATTGAGCTTAACACTAAACTGGAGGAAGGGCAAGATCAGTGCAACTCACTCAGACGAGAGGTCGAATTTCTTGCAAAAAAATCTACTGAGAAGAATCTCATCGTGCGTCTTGCCAAAAGCGCCAACATAAACTTAAATCCTGGTGAAGAAGTCAACAAGTTACTAACTTCACTTGTTCCGGATAAGCCTGCGCCAATAAGCTCCATACGTGTTCTAAATTCGAAGCACCAAACAGCGAATATACTTGTTGAAACAAACTCAAAAGACTACGTGGATGAAATGCTTCACAACGCAAGTAAACTCAAGGGTACTGGTACGTACATTCATAGAGATTATCCACTTGAAAAAAGAAAAGTGCGACAATCACTTCTTCGCGTGCGAAAAGCGATAAAAAAACATTAAGCCAAGCGAGGATGTGCGAATCAAAGGCGAATCATTGATTGTTGCGGGGAAAGCATTTAATTGGTGCAGAGAAAGGGGACTGTTGACTGACAGTTCTGACGGCTGTGTGGTTCTAAATGGAATGTACCCAGGCATAAACCTTTCAAATGCGGAGCTGCTAAGGTTGACCGATAGATGGAGGAACATCGCAAGCAGAGACAACATCCAGGAAAGCAGTGCCGTGGATAACCGCCTGAAGTTAGGCAACATGAATTGAGCAGTAACTTTGCATGAGTAAGAAACGTCTGCCAGAAAGAAATAATTATTAAACCATTAAACAAAAAACCAAGTTTAGAATCTGATGTGGGTACTTTTAATTTATTATCATATAATATAGGTGGCTTAAAAAATAAGCTTCTTTTCCCGTCTTTTTTCAATTATATTAATAGTTTTGATTATATTTTTCTTTACGAAACACATGTAATGCTTGACAATTATGGAGATTTTAAGAAATATTTCCCGGAATTCGAGTTATCTTGGATTTCCGCAACACGAGTGCATAATCGTGGGCGTGCGATCGGTGGATGCCTTTTTGGCTATAAATTTAAATGCGAAAATTGTAGTTTTGTTTCGTTTGGAGAACATACAGCCTTAAAAATATCCATACTATATGAATGTTATTATGTTTTCCGATTTACTTAAATTGCAATAACTAGGATCAAGATTTTAAGAGTTTAGAATGTTTACTGAATGCGTTAGAATTACACAATGTTATGTTCGTTGGGGATTTTAATGCGCGGATTGGTGAAAAACAGATAGAAAGTGATGTGGTTTCTCTTGGGTCGCAAATTAGAATAGATCGTTACTCAAAAGATAAGGTAATTAATACAAATGGAAACAAACTTATGGAGCTCTTCCAAAGCTTCGATATATTTGTACTAAATGGCACAACAAATGGGGATATTCTGGGAGAGCTAACTTTTATTGGAGGTCCGGGTGTATCAGTGGCAGATTACTGTGGTGTAAGAGGTGATTGGCTAGGTAAAGTGCTCGATTTTCGTGTAGGTACACAAACTTTTTCCGATCATATGCCCGAGCCACTCAGTTGATCTTCTCACCGAAGCTATAAAAAACTCTGTCTCCTTTACAGAAAGGGGAACTGTAGCAAGAGGAAAACAGAAGTGGTTCTGCAAAGAATGCAAAAAAGCTAGAGCTAAAGCTTTTAGACTCCTTAAACTAGTACGAACAAGAAATGGGGAATTTTTCAGAAAAGCTTACGTAGAGGCTAATGCACAATATAAAGAGTTATGCAAAACAAAGAAAAAAGAGTACTTCTCGGGGATAGCAAGGAAGTTAAGCGATGTTAGAGATTTTTCGCACTTCTGGAAGATTGTTAACGAACTAAATGACCGTAGATTTAAAATAGGGAAGAGTTTAGATGCAAATAATTTAGCTGCTTATTTCGAAAACCTATTAAATCCAACTCTTACCGCAGAACCAATGTCCTACGCTGAAAATTTTGTGATTTTAGACTCTTTTGAACATGATGTTACGCCGGATGAAATACTCTTGGTACTGAGCAAGGCAAAAAATAATAAGGCACCTGGAGATGATGGAGTTCCTTACGAGTTCTTCAAAAATGCACCTCAAATATTTTTAGCACAGTTAGCTAAAGTTTACTCGAAAATTTTGCATACTGCTGAAGTACCTCAAAGTTTTAAAAATTCACTAATTTTCCCGATCCACAAAAAAGGTGACATTATACATAAACATTATAGCCAAAATTTTTACAGGGGTCATACTGAAAAGGATCGAAGCTTGGGTAGAAGAAAACAATTTGCTAAACGAGTTTCAAGTAGGCTTCCGCGCGGGCTACTCAACGATCGATCACCTTTTCGCTGTACAAAATATAGCAGATTACTACCTGGAAAATGGGAAAAAATTATATGCAATGTTTGTAAACTTCAAAGCCGCTTTTGACAGCAATGATCGGCGAGCACTGTTCTATAAGCTTAATGCCCTGCGTTTGTCAACTAAAATTTCAAATGTACTGAAGAATATTTATGAAAATACAATTTCGGCGGTATGGGATGGTGAGCGAAAGTCGGAATGGTTCAGAACCTTAAGTGGAGTGCGCCAAGGATGTTTGCTGTCGCCATTACTCTTTGCTTTATTCATCAACGACATAGTTGATGCCTTGCCAAACGGAATCCAAATTTCTGGCCTGAGAATAAAATACCTCCTGTATGCCGATGATTTAGTCATGTTTGCGGATTCACCTGAAAGCCTCCAACTCATGATAAACAAACTCAGCACTTACTGCAGTTTATGGAACTTGATGATTAATACATCAAAGTCAAAAGTAATGGTTTTTAGAAGAGGGAGAGGCAGGTATTGTAGGAACGAGAGATGGGTTTTACATGGTGAAAGCATCGAGGTCGTTGAGGAGTATAACTATCTGGGTATCTTACTGACACCACAGCTCAAACTAAAAAAACACTTCCAGAATAAGCTAAAGAGGTCGTTGTCAGCAATCAATTCAACTTGGAAAAGCAGATTGAAAAAGAAAGAAAAGAAAAGAAATGTTCCGCACAGTGTGAAGTTCAAAGTCTTCGAAGCAGCTTTTAGGTCTATTATGACATATGGTTGCCAGGGTATGAAGAACATGATGAGGTGGAAAAATTACAACGCATTTTTCTGGAGAAAAGCTTTAGTTTACCGCTGTCAACCCCTAATTACATGCTACTCCTAGAAACTGGTCTACCACCTATTTACCTGTTTACGCTGAAAATGCATTTTGAATACGTTAGAAAAGTACTATCCTATGAAGATAATCGCCTCCCAAAATTCTCGCGAAACATAGTATAGAAAAAGATATCAGCTGGTTAAGGAAATGGGAAGATGTTCTTTTGATGTGCGGAGCCTCAGTGCAATCCTTAAACATGGAAGACGGATCTTTGAAAGAAAACTTATTTAACGTCTTGAGGTCATTAGATGAAAAGCTGCGGTCAGATTTAATAGAGGAGGCTAAAGGCTCCTCTCGTAGATCTGAGTACCCAAAATTGGTGTATAATTTAGGTGACCTGAACTATTTCTCAGATGAGCGGAGCATATATGAGATCTCGCAAATCTTTCGAATAAGAGGAGAACTCCTCGACCTGAATTACAAGCCTTACTTTAAAGATCGCAGTTCGCTCTGTTCATTGTGTAATTTGCAGGAACAAGAAACGTCATACCATTTTCTGTCTGTGTGTCCGATTTTAAGAGAACTAGGATTTCTATACTTTGAAAAGTCAAAATTAAGCGAATCAGAAACACTAAATATTCTTAACGGGAGGGACTGGAAGCTTCTTACCAGTTATTGCACTGAAGCCTTAAGATACAGGAAAGACTTTATTGATTTCTAATTACATTATCAGATTAACCATTCCTTAACACACGCCTTGTGTATATTTCTTATTTTTGTTAACGTAAATTCCATCTCTGTTGTGGCAAGTAAAGTTCATTACATTACAACACTTTAAAATTTCCAAATATTTTTAAATTTGTTTTTTGTTACCAAAAAATTTGTTTAATTTAAATTAAATTCACTATCATGTATAAATTAAAATTGTATTAAGAATAGTTATGTTGAGTTGGCATCTGGCAGACGGTTTCAAACCAAGGCCAAATTTATTTTATTTGGTTAAAAAAAATTGTAACTTTGTACGTACATGAATTCAAATAAATTACTTACTTACTTACTTACACTACGCAGCTTAACTGATACATTGCATCTAGACTGGTGACTAATGATGCTATCAAATATGCTGTTTCATATTTTGAGAGCTTTTAGTCACCTGGTCCAGATGGAATCTACCCAGTTATTCTAAAGCAAGGTTTAGGTCAGCTGTTGCCCATGTTGAAAGGAATTTTCACTGCGAGCCTTGCCTTGGCTTACAAACCTGCCCTTTGGCGTACGGTTAAACTCGTTTTCGTACCAAAACCTGGTAAGTCAGACTATAGTCTAGTCAAAAGTTTCAGGCCCATAAGTCTGTCTTCCTTCCTGCTGAAAAGCTTAGAGAGACTGGTTGAGTTTAGTTTAGTGCCCCCCAAGGGGCAATTTATTGAGATTAATACAAGCAAACTTAAGACTAGTTACAAATTCTTACACTAAACTTAAAGCTAGGGGGGGAAAGCTGAGGATGAGACAGTAGGGGTTGCTGAATTTAAGGATCGATAGAGTGTAGGAGAATATTTTTAAGCAATGGTTTGGGGCAGTTAAGATCAAAAACTTCGGCGTACTTATTAGTTAATCGTAGCATTCTGGTAATTGGCTCGAAATGACCATAATTAGTGCGGTGAGTAGCTAGGCGAAACAAGGGTACAGATCTGAGATTGCGAGGGTTAGGTGAAAAGGAAATCAATTGTAGAAGTTGCGGGCTGTCGATGTTTCTGTTCAAAAGCTGGTGAATGAAAAGGATGTCAGCCACATCTCGACGTTTTTTTAGTGATTGCATGCCAACTAAGTTTAGTCGATGTTCATACGGCGGCAACACGAAAGGATCGGTGCAACCGAGACCACGAAGAGCGAAACGGAGAAACCGTCGCTGGACTGCCTCAATTCTTTGGGGATGAGTTTGCTGGTATGGAGACCAAACTTGACAGGCATATTCAAGAAGATGTCTAACGAAACTGATGATTCGCGCGGCTTATGATATTATCAATGTGGGGACGGAAGGTCAGTTCCTTGTCACAAATAACTCCTTAATCGCGAATCTCGGTAGTTATTGGAACAGGCTCATCATTGATGAAGTAGGTTCTTATAAGTTGGGGGAACGTTTACGGGAGTAAGTTATTGCCTGACATTTGCTGACTTTAAGGTCTAAATAACTTTTTTTACACCAAACTGCAAATTTATTTAGATCGTTTTGCAAGTCATGGAAATCAGAGGGCGCAGAAATGATTTTTGAGAGTCGCATATCATCTGCGAAGACAGAGGTGTTGGAAGAAGTCAGGACCATATTGATGTCGTTGATTGCAAGGATGAAAATGATTGGGCCGAGATGACTTCCTTGGGGGACACCGGAAGTTGCATTGATTGGGTCAGAAACTGAAGATCTAAAGAGCAATCTGTACTGTCGATCCTCTAGGTATGATTTGATCCAATAAACAAAACTAGAGGGGAAACCGAGCTTCTTAAGCTTGAAGAAAATAATTGGGAAAGCTAGTTTGTCAAAGGCATTACTAAAATCAGTGGCAATGGCGTCAACTTCCTTTCCATCTTCCAATGCGCACAGTTTCCTTGAAACAAATTCAGTAAGATTGAAAACGGTGGATTTGCCTTTTAAAAAACCGTGTTGATCTATGCAAATTATTGACTTGCACTGAGGAAGCATTTCTTGATACACGATACTTTCAAAGAGTTTGGGTGTGCACGATAGCTTAGCAATTGGCCTGTAGTTACATACATTATTTTTGTGACTCTTTTTGGGGGTGGGGATAATATAAGAGTTCTTCCATAGGAAGGGAAAGATCCCTGATGCTGTCGACAGACGAAATAAGGCAGTTAGGGGGGGTGCTAATACGGTCATGCATTTTTTAAGAACTATCGCAGGTAGACCGTCAGGACCGGGTGAATAATCATCTTTGAGCCTACTGATTTTATCTGTTACTTGGGCTAGTGTTATGTCTACGGAGAAAGGGGTTGCCTGCGGACAGTTTACCATGTAACTAAAGTAGTTGAAATCAGGGGCTAGGATCGGTTCTGAAAAGGATTGCCTGAAAAATTGTGCAAAAAAGTTGGCAATGGTTTGTTGGTCTGCGGACGAATTATTAAGAAATTTTAAAGTTGACGGGTAGCCATCAGATTTTCTTTTGGTATTGATAAATTGATAGAAACGCTTAGGATCAGAAACTATTTTAAATTCCATGCGGTGGAGGTAATCATGGTACAAAGATTTACAGAGCTCGGAGAAGCGATTTTATAAATGTTGATAATTCAGGTAATCAATTTCGGAAGGGGTTTTTAGGAATTTTAGCCAAAGCTTGTTTCTATTATTGCGTAGAGAGCGTAACTCCTTGTTATACCATGGCGGGGATGATGACAAATCTTTGTGCATTGAGTAGGGAACCGATTGTTGGAAACATTAGAAAATAATGGTAGAAAATGGAGAGTGCTAGGTCAATATGGATGTTATCGCTTATAAAATCAAAGTGAACATTGCTGAGAAGACTATTGAGTTTATTGAAATTTGCTCGTCGGAAGTTAAAAACTTGTGATTTTACCGGAGAAATCTGAGGACTCGTGTTTTGAAATGAAAAGTTCAATGACAAAGGGGGATGTAAGGAATCAAGTGTGGATAAGATGTGAGCACTCTTGGAGACGAGAAAGTTATCACAATCGGACGTAAAAATAAGGTCGAGATATCTATTTATAATGTTGGGTATACCACTCCTTTGGTAGAGGCCGGAATTCAATAGACAATCAATGAACATTAACTCGGTTTGAGACGTCGCGTTTAATGTGACGTAGTGGGATTCATCTTCTGATAAAGTCCATTTTAATCCCCGGAGATTAAAGTCACCCAACAAGATAACACTATCTCCGGGGCTTATCACGTCGGTCAAATAATCCAAAGTATCAATTATTGGCATATAAGACTCAGTTGATTGGGATGGATGAATATAACAACAGAGTATGTATAAGCAATGTCTGGGGAAAGTGATCTTGTCACTCAATGTGATCTTGATTCTCAATGTTAGGAATTGGAAAGGGAGACGGATCGAGACGATTGTTGATTGCAAACAAAACTCCTCGGCCATTAGGATCTTCCAATCTCACGGGGCCATCCTTGCGGATAACGTTGAAATCGGTGGTGAAGATTTCGAAGTTTTTGATTAATTGATTGAGCTTCGCGTGCGCAAGGTTGCGCTTCGATTGCATCGTCTTTCTGAGATGCAACATGCTTATCAGCGCGGAAACTCCTGCGAAACTGCGCTTCAAAACTTTGTTGGTAGGATTGAGTGTGCTCTTGACCAATAGAAGTACGTGCTGGGCGTTTTCGTAGATATTGAGGGTGCTTTAGATAACGCGACATTTGAAAGCATGTGCAAATCCTCCAGACTACGGTTAAAACTACGGTTGTTCTCTTTACGAGAAGGAGGAAGGTCACTGGTCTGACTCAACTAGTCCTTAAAGGTGTCAAATATTTGGGAGTAATCTTTGATAAATTAAAGGTTTTTTCAATATGATCCTTGATAAAAAACTTCTATGGTCCAAGCATGTTGAGTCCAAAACCGAAAAAGCATTGTCTACTTTCTGGCAGTGCAGAGGCGCTTTGGGCAAGACATGGGGCTTATCGCCGAAAAGGGTCATTTGGATCGATACGGCCATCGTTAGACCTCTCCTCTCAGAACCACCGGTTGTTTGGTGGAACAGGCTTTCGCGGAAACGTGTTAGTTTGGAGTTTGCCAAACTCCAAAGAACGGCTTGTCTTGGCTGCACAGGGGCCTTCCCTAGCATGCCGGGCTCTGCTCTAGATGCTTTGATGAGCACATTCAAAAATATGTGTAATTGCCAATAAGACGAAAAGTGTAAAAAAATCACAAATAATTTTCTTCCAAAATTGGGAAACATTTGAAAAATATAAAACACACACAACCAGCTTTGTTCCTACATTAAAACAAGCTCGTGCGCATGCAATTAAGTTTTGTTGTTTTTACCAAATTATGAAATGGAACATAAGCAGAACGTTATAGTTTGAAGGAGCTATTTACTCCACAGAACAAAACAGACAATATCAACAAAAATATAACGTACGAAAGGAACTGGGAAACAAAAGAGCATAGAGAGTAAAAATGGCGCTTATATCAGATCGTCAGAAAATTGAAGCATTTATATCAGTATGTGTAATTTCAAAAAAAGGAAACGTTATCAACTTTTTAGATGGTCAACCTGGGAAGAGTGCAGTTCAACCTTTTTCAAGTGCTAGATTTCAGAACTATGCAGATTGCGCCATTAGAAGAATAATTTTTTAGATTTTCCCTATTTAACCTGCGAAAACTTGTTTACACTATCAGATCTGATTCCCCTGCAAGGTTGGGGTTAGAATAGCCTTGAGGCAAGGTATGCCTGTCGTAAGAAACGACTAAAATCCACCGGAAGAAGTACTCCTTAATGTTTCAACCGATGCTGTCGATGCTGCTCCATTTTGGGCAACTTTTGGCAGTAAGGTTTAAACTTATAGATGAATCTTAAGGTTGAATTAAAATCCAGAAGCGTCTATCACACATTGTGCGGCTCACTGGTCGGCGTCTGTCTCCAAAAGGGAGGCTGTATTCACAAATGAAAATAGAAAACTTACCTATTTCTCATAAAAACGACAAGAAAAAAAAATGGCAATGAACAAAACGAAATATTTGATTACCCCAGGTGGCAGCCCAGCTATGGAAAATCCACCCTCTTCAGAGGCACGCTTTACGGATTCTGGGGAGAGCATTTATTGCTTATAAATCCTTTTGAGAAAGGGACAAAATTAAATCGATCACCACCACCTAGATCGAACATATTCGGAAAAAGCAGTCCACCGGTAAACCAGGACTCTGCGAAAATTAGGAGCTTAGAAAAGGAGAATAATGAACTCCGAGCTAAGCTTACTGAAATGGAGCGACTCTTCCACGATATGAAAATGGAAGTTGACACTCTGCGAAAAGCAAACGAGGATACTAAAAATACTCGTGTAACGAAAGACTGTGAGGTAACGAAAGAGTGTGTAACACCGAACCAAGCAGCAAGCGAATACTTTACGGACGAGGACGAACTTGCACTTAAGACAGATTCAGTGTTAAAGAAAAGATCTCCCGAAGTAATACAAAAAGAAGATAGGCCCTCTGGCTCAAACAAAGCTAAACCAGAAGCGAAAAATTGTCCACCTCCCGCAATAAACATTGTCGGGATAGCAGACTTCCAGAGATTGCGCAACCTTCTTGCAAACACGGTGAGAACAGAAAACTATAAGCTTACTTCGCACCGAAAAAACGTGTGGAAAGTAAATGTTGACAACGCCGATTCCTACCGCGCACTGTCTCTTAGACTGAATGCAGAAAGAATCGAGTGGTATACTTATCAAAATAAGTACGAAAAACCACTGCGAGTCATTGTAAGGGGGCTCCACCCATCATGCACAAAAGAAGACGTTGTAAAAGACGTAAAAAATAAAGGCCTTAAAATTATTGATGCCGTCAATATCATTAAAAAGGAAAAGCAACGCACGGAAGTAGAAAGAGACACTGTGATCTGACGCGGCCTTCCAATTTTTATGCTCTCCTTTGAAAGAACTGAGAGCATAAACGATATTTATAAACGAAAAATGATACTTAACATCAGGGTTAAAATCGAACCCATGCGAAAGGGCAATAGAACAGGCACACAAGTGCCTACTGCCAAAAGTAACCACGTTGCGTGAAATGTGCCGGAAAGCACCTGTCAACAGAGTGCATAGTTGACATAAAGGCTCCAGCAGTTTGCGCCAATTCCCACGGAAACCACCCCGCAAACTATCGAGGATGCGAAGTAGCCATAGAGCTGCAAAAGGGACGAGAACCTCTTAAGGAAAATACTAGAGATCAGAATCAAAGCCTAGGACGCCCAAAACCTGCTGAAACTCCTAAGCCAAAGACTCCAAAGACGCCAAAGCCGATCAAAAGTGCAAGATTGGCAAAGGAGGCGTCGACAAAAGGCGTAAAAGTGCGGCGGAGAAACCACCACTGGTCGGACCGAAATCATACGCATAAGTTGCGGCAAAGAAAATAAGGCAAGATCGCCCACAACAGATGCAGTGTCTCAGATCCTCGCTGTAATCTTGGAGAAACTTGAGGATCAGACTAAAATCAACAAAGTTATATTTGACAAACTGAGCAAGCTCGAGTTTAAGCCTCGAAAAAATTACAAGAGAACATGAATATGAAACAGTTATTTAATATACTAACATCGAATGCAAACGGCCTTCTGAATCAAATAGACGAACTAGAAGTATTTCTACGGGAAAACAATATTGATATTTGCATGATTACGGAAACTCACCTTAAAAACGGGTCTACACCCAAACTTAAAGGTTACAATGACTATCACGCACATCACCCTTCGCAAAATTCGAGAGAAGGATCCTCCCTCTACATTAAGAACTGCATAAAGCACTCCAAGAACACAGAAGTTGAGCTAGACTCTATGCAGATCAGTTCAGTTCAGTCTGTAAAAATTTACTGCTTAGATTATAACATTGTAAATTCCACCAGTCCGCCAGGGTATAGACTGGTGGAAGACGATCTTGATCGTATGTATAACTTCATTGGGTCCAATTTTATCATTGGGGTGACTTTAACGCGAGGCATACTTTTTGGGGTTCACGATGCAATTCAACAAGAGGCAGATTACTGTACAAAAATTGTATGAAGCGTGGGGTGGACTTTTTTTCCACGGGTAAGCCAACATATTGGCCAACCGATAGGAATAAAAAGCCTGACCTTGTCGATTTTTTCATCGCTAAAGGGTACCCCAAATACCTTACGCGAATTGAAGAGTTTTATGATCTTTGCTCAGACCACTCAGGAGTTATCTTGAAGAAAGAGCTCTTAAATTAGCTAGCAAAAACATGAACTGGGACGCCTTCAGAAAGGACTGTAAGGAGGGTGTTAGCATGAATGTGCCATTGAAAACTCCTTTCGAGTTAGAAACCGCAGTTGACAAATTCATTGAAGCAATTCAGAGCGCTGCTTGGAACAACACTTCGTCCCAAAAGAACGCAGTTAGCTCCGACGGGCATGTACGTAAAGCATATCCGCTCGAAATCGAAGGATTGATTCGTGAAAAGAGGAGAGCGCGTAGGAGATGGCAAGGCACGAGGGCTCCCCCAGACAAAACCCTCTTGAACCACCTCTCTAACAAACTGAAAGGAATGTTGCAAGATCTTAAAAATCGTGAGACCACTGAATACCTTGAAGGCTTGTCGGCGGATAGAATCTCAAACAACTCGCTGTCGAAAGCAGTTAAGTCTATCAAGAAACCTATAATCCACTCGACACCAATAAAAAAAGCTAACGGCGAATGGGCAAGAGAAGACAAAGAGAAAGCGAATTTGTTTGCTGAACATTTAGAAGAAACATTCAAGCCTTTCGACGGTCCGCCATTGGTTGACGTTCTAAACAACAACGCGGAACCTGATAGCTTTAGAATGAAAAAAGTTTCGTTTGTTGAACTCCAACAGACAATTAGCAAACTTAAAAATAATAAGGCCCCGGGCTACCAACTGATCACTGGCGAAATATTGAAAGAGCTACCAAAAAAGGCATTAGTCAAGCTACTTTATATGATAAACGCTTCTCTTAGACTTCTATACGTTCCAAGACAATGGAAAGTTGCTGAAGTTATCATGGTTCCAAAACCGGGGAAATGCGCAAATGATAAAAAATCTTATAGGCCCATATCGCTTCTGCCGATAATATCGAAAGTATTTGAGAAACTTCTGCTGAAGCGATTACAATCAATCATTGCAGAAAGACGCTTGATCCCGGATCATCAATTCGGTTTCAGACCTAACCATTCCACAATAGATCAATTCTACAGAATAACGCATGAAATTGAAAAAGAAGGGAAAAAATATTTTCAAGTGCTTTCCTCGACGTATCGCAAGCCTTCGACAAGGTATGGCGGCACGAAGGCTTGAAATATAAGCTTCGGCAAAACTTGCCGGGAGACATGTTTAAACTATTGAAAAACTATCTTGAAGAAAGACTCTTTCGTGTTAGGTGAAGTAGTGAATACTCGAGTTTCAAGCAAATTCGGGCTGGCGTACCCCAGGGAAGCTTCCTCAGTCCGACCCTGTGCCTGCTCTACACGAGAGACATACCTCTAGATGACGAGACTGTCGGGGCCACGTTTGCGGACGATACGGCCATCCTGGCAACAGGTGAATCAGTCGAGTCATCAACGAGAAACCTCCAACGAGCATTGGACAGAATTTGTGTCTGGACGAAGACTTGGCGAATCGCTCTTAACGAGAACAAGTCTACGCATGTGAATTTCACTTACAGAAGGGTTAACAATTTACCTCTGTTCATAAATTCTGCACAAGTACCTTATGCAAATGAAGCGAAGTATCTAGGGATGACACTGGACGCTAAACTAAGGTGGAAACCACACGTAAAGAAGAAGCGTGACGAGCTCGAGATAAGGCTCAGGGAAATGTATTGGCTTATCGGAAGATTTTCGAAATTAAGCAAATAAAGCAAACTGCTCTTGTACAGGCAGGTGTTAAAGCCGTCCTTGACATACGGTATACAACTTTGGGGTTGTACCAAGCCGAGCAACATGACCATGTTGCAGACTTTCCAAAACAAGACGCTAAGAGCAATTGTGAATGCTCCATGGTATATCAGGAATAGTGACATTCACAGAGACTTAGGAATAGCTACCGTGAGCGAAGAAGTAACAAACTTTGCTCGAAAGCTAAATGCTCGCCTTCATGTTCATTGCAACAATGTGAGGATCCGTACTCTCAACGAGACTCTTAACGATGTAAACAACGAGCGACGACTACAAAGAACAAGACCCTGCGGCTTAGTAGGTGCATTCACTGGATAGCAACCTACCCAATGCGATAAGCACCACGGAAGCGTAAGCTACTTGTTAAGTTAACTAAGTTGTAGTCAAGAAGTATTATGAGAGAGCGAAAATTAACTATTTACTAGGAAGTGCGTTCTGGCAGTTTCATAGTGTCTCTCATAAATGGGTGGTTTTTTCTTAGCACTTTGAAATCGGGCATAACCACTATCAGCCACTTCGGTATTATATACCTGCTATAGTGGGCGTATTGGTATCTTTGAAGGATTTTGGAGTTTTAGCTTCCATCCACCATAGTATTAAAAAAAAAAAAAAAAAATCTTTCTTCGGGTAAACTAAATACATTAATGTAAGGTGTCTGCATGGTAGTACAATCCACCAGTATTTGTATCTGAGTGCTCCATCGGATAGTAGCAAACACTAACAAAAACGTAACGTAAGGTACAACGTTTTTCGATAAACATTATGACGGCATCGTCATTTTTTGATTTAAGCGGGCATAGAACAAACTATGGACAAAATGAGCATATTTTTAGGGTTCTTAAGAAATTTAATAGTACCGTAGATCTTCATATTACTAGAGAATTGTTCAAAAGCATTTTATTGAGCATACGTTGAAGGTAGTTAGTTATTGGTTTTTTTTTATATTGTTATAATTTTAATTTAATTTAATGTATTTATCATACATTTGTGTTTATTTTTTTTCTCCATCTATAAGCTTAGCTTGTTGATGAAAAAAATATATATAAGCATTTTCATCTAAAGCCGCGGTGTCACAAGGAACAGGAACAGAAACAGAAACAGAATTTCATACATTAGCAACGCAAAAAGCATTCAGGACTTTAGGTTTCAGTTGCTAATGTATGGGAATCTGTTTCTGTTCCTGTCTTACGTTGCTTGTGACAACGCGGCTTAAGACAAAATCACGTCAAAATAAAGGTCTAACTACATTCGGCAAAAAGTAAAGTGTGTGTAGTTAAAAAGGTAACTTACTTGAAAGCATAAACTACTGAATAACTAGATATTCAAAATGCGTCCCTCTTACCTTCCAACACCCATTTGTTTACGTTTTTTATAAAGCGTTTAAAGCTTTTATAGAGCTTTAAATTTCCGTGTCGTTGAATACGTGTAAGAAGATGCAACAACAATTTATCTTACGTGATCAGCTGATGTAAAAGCTCTAAAACGAAATTGCATGGAAATGAAAAGTTTACTCACATTTGTAAACAAATGTCGGCGGATAAATTCCTCAATTTCAGCTTGTGGGCAAAGCTTTTGCATGTCCGGAGTTGAATATCTAGTTATTCCGTAAATTACACTTTTAAATGTCAATTAAAGGAAAAAGCGGTGATCTTTTTATAGAAATAAGCTCTTAGTGGTGTTTTCCACTTTTTCACTTACTTTTTGAATGTAGTTAAGCCTTAATGGTGTAATGGTGTTCTCGAATTTCAGCTTGTTTGCAAAGCTTTTAGATTGCCGAAGTTGAATATCTAGTTATGTTGCAATTTATGTCCTAACCCAACAAACAATTTTGGGTTATGTCCCTGTAGAGAAAACCCCGAACTGTGTTAGGAAGCAAACTGCAATCCCAAAAGCCAAGGAGAATAGAATGCGGTACAATCTTTTTATCTATTTGACAATTGATTTATATGTCGCAAGTGAGAGACCCTGCAAGGTCGGGTTTAAGAATAGCCTTGAGGTAAGGTATGCCTGTCGTAAGAGCCGACTAAAATCCACTGGAGGAAGTAATCTTCAGGCATAAGCGACGCTGTCCAGGAGTATAAACTCCTTGTGGGGCCACCCTTGGCAGTAAAGTTATAACTTAAAAAGATGAACCGGACCGAAGGTTTAAATAAAATCCAGCAGCGTCTGATACATATTGTGCGGCTCGTTGGTCAGCGTCTGATCCCAGAGGGGCGGCTGAACTTCAAATGACAAAAATCCAGGAGCGTCTGTCTTGGAACGAGCGGCTTTCTGGTCGGCGTCTGTTGTCCGGGTTAAGATCGGCCGAATTTAAGCCTGGTAGCTAGGTATAAAATGAGTTCCCCCCAAGCGCGAAAAGAAAACGAAAACAGCCTCGGATATTTGCTGATCCTGGTAATCCAGAGCACCCTCTGAAGCTAGGCCTGAGGGGTGTCAGCATGCGAGCGCTTGGTGGTCGGAAGGTCCTGCTCGGCATCCGACTGGGCTTAACCCGAAGAAGTTATGAGCAGCCCGTCAATCGTGCCGCTATCCATTACGGGGGCGGAGGGGGACAGCGCCAAATCAAGATGAGGGCTTATGTGGAAACTCTACAAATCGACAACGGCACCAACTCAAATGTTAACGAGGAAGGAACTTGAACTGGTTGAGGAGGCCACAAAGTATCAGCTCGATGCAACTGGCATCTCCTCAACTTAGTGGAAGGGTTCTGGAACCAAAAGACTTCGATGATGGGTGAAAGCTCTTCTGGTCTGGCATCCCGAATCACATGACTGCACAGGCGGGTGTGGGGATACTCACAAGCCCCCGGTTGAAGGATTCTGATCTTAAAGCTTAAGTTTGAACGATCGACTCTGGCTCTGGTTCAGGTTTATGCATCAAATTGATTCAGAGTATGAGTCCTTTTTGAACGAAGTTGATGCTGCCCTGAACAGAGTGGCAGAAATGGACTAGTTTCTCCTGATGGATGACTTCAATGCACATGTGGGTACGGACGACAGCACTTGGAGGAGTGCGATCGGGAGGCACGGTGACCCGGATCAAAACAGGAACGGAGTTGAAGTTGTTGGACTTTTGCTGTGCATATAGCTTGTCCATCATGAACACCTTTTTCCCACACAAAGACATTCGCAAATACACATTGTACAAGCACAGTTTAAATCAGAGGTTACTAATTGGTTTCTTTGTTGTACCATAGTGTGTTCAAAGAACGATTTGTAATGTTTGTTTTTAGGGGAGCTGATTTGTCAACTGATCACCACTTAGTGCTGTCTAAATTGTTTTTCAGTGACAGTATTCCTTTGTCACCAGGGCGAAAACCAAGACTGGTGACCTGCATACGGTGGGAAAGGTTGCAGGATGCTGACTCTGATTTCAGAGAGCGCTTTGCACAGCATGTTTCGGAGAAGTTTGAGCAAATTCCAACTGACCTTTTGCATGTAGAGGAGGCATGGCAGCTGTTTTTATCCCGGTACAATGAGGCGCGAAGGACTTCCTATATGGCAGTCAGAACAGCCAAGGAACAGTCATGAAAAAAGTTCGGCGAGAAGTTGGAGCACGATTACGGATCTGCAAACAAGATATTTTGGCAGACCATTAGCTGGCTCAGAGGAAGGAAGTTGAATATCATTCAAGTGGTTAAATCCAAGGACGGTACCCTTCTTTCAAATGAGAGCGATGTCTTGCGCAGATGAAGAGAGCACTTTTCGGAAATGCTCAACCCCCAACAGGGCACTGAAGATGGCATTCCCACTGCTGACTGCTGAGATAAGGGCGGAGAATAGTCCCACAGTAGACGAAGTCACTAAAGCAATTAAATCGCTAAAAGTTGGCAAGTCTGTTGGAGTTGATGAAATCCGGCCAGAAGTGCTCAAGGCAATAAGTGAAAAGGGTGTTAAATGGCTAACACGTGTCATTAAGGTGGCCTGGGATAGCGCGTTCCAAGAGCTGTAATCGAGCCTTTGTTACGGGAAGAGCAGTGCGGCTTTCGGCCTGGCAGAGGCACAACCGACCAGCTTCTTACTCTGAAGGTTATTCTTGAGAAGGCCTGGGAATATGGCAAACTGGTCTATGCGTGTTTTGTAGATCTGGAAAAGGCGTATGACCGAGTCCCTCGGGATACACTATGGAGAGTTTTGCAGAACTATGCGCTGAGTGGGCCTCTTCTGATAGCCATCCAGTCTTTGTATGGAAACTGCACAAGCTGTGTACGAATTAATGGCGTCAAATCCCGTCCTTTTGATGTGGGCTTTGGACTTTGCCAGGACTGTGTTCTATCGCCGCTCCTTTTCATTTTTGGCCAGCAATGCTTCGAATTGGATGGCTTCAGGATGAGCCATCTGCTTTTCGCAGATGATTTGGCCATCCTCGCATCATCCAAAGAGGAACTTTAACGAGCACGGAATAGGTTTACAGCCGTCTGTGGTGATGCTGGGATGAAAGTCAACGTGAACAAATCGGAAGTGATGGCTGTTTCCCGAACTCCTGTTCAATGTACCCTGCACATAAATATAGTTCCATTAAAACAGGTGGAGAAATTTAAGTATCTTGGTCCTTTTCACAAAAAATTGGAGGAGTGATACTGAGCTGCCGAAATGAGATTCCTGAGGTGCGTTGCTGGTGTTACTCTAAGGGATAGAGTGAGAAACGTCAGTATTCGTGGGATCTTAATGTTCAGCAGCTATTTTTCCAAGTGGAGCGATCGATTCTTCGATGGTTTGGAAACGTTGTTCGCATGCCCCTGACAGACTTCCTAGATAGGTCATGCTGATGCGAGCGCTTCGCCCTCTGGTAGGCCAAGAAACAGGTGGTGGGATCAGGTAAAGAGCCTCTCTTGGTCCGCCTGAGGATTGCGCCGGAGTCTCTTGAGTTGGTGGCGGAGGATCGAGAACGATGGAAAGACCATTAACCCCCCTTGCTCCGCGACCCTTTTAAAGGATAAGCGACATTCGATAATGATGATGATGATGATGTCGCAGGTGAGTGTTCATTCGTCTAGCGTGAGATGAGGACGTCAGCAAAACACAATCAGCAGAACGATGTTTTAAGACTCTTATGTCGTTGGGAAAATAAGACAAAATACTACACGACGAAATACTGCTATTTTTACTATTTTTATTTTTATAAATACTATTTTTTTATTTTTGTTACAATCGAACATTTATATTCTTAAATTTATTTAATAAACATGTAACATGTGTGTACGTCACCAGACTTTCGAACTCACTACCGACAACAACAAAACAGATCACTGGAGCTGCTGAATTCAAAAAATCATTGATAGAATACTTTTAATAAAAAGCAACGAATATTTACTTCAAATTTTCGTTTTTTCTCTTGCACTCTATAATCACTATCTTCTTATTCTTTCTATCTTTTACTTTCTTATCTTTTACTTTTCTTTTTATTCTTTCTATACTTCCTTTTCTGACATTTCTTGATTCCTTTCTTAGTTAATAGTATTCAGGACCTAATGTTTATTCTTAGTTAAATTTTAAATATTCATGAATTTAACCATTTTTTTAACTACTATAAAAGACGAAGTCTTACTTGTACACTGTTTAAATAAAATTGAAATTGAATTAAAATTGAATTTATTTTTTAGTACTGCTTTCTTATATCTACTTGTCAAGAATTTTTTTCAACAAAATCTAAAATAAAATAAATTTTTTTTTTATTTTTTTTTGTTATTTTTATTAACTTATATGTAAGAAATCATCCCATAGTCGCAAAGGATATTCAGTATTTTGAATTCAGAAACTTACATAATTATTTTTATATATATATTTTTAGTTTTAAATCTAAAATTTAAAACACAGCACGTATAGTTGAAAAATAATGATTTTGATATAGAAGTTATCACGGCCGGGCATTGGCCCGAAGTATATCGGATACATATGCGTATCCGCTACGAACGAGCGTTGGCCTGAGATATGAAAGCTCAGCATACTGGGGTTTACTAGCAGTTCATGGCCAATGCTTTCCCACCGTTTGGCGAAATACGATCGGCAGCAACGCCCGGCTCAGGGCGACTCTAGAAGATATGCAGGTGAACTGCATGGGAACTGCAAGTCAGCAGTCTTAGTCCGTAAGTTAAATTGTAAAGCACTTTTGGTCACTTCCAGTTGAGAGCTCAAGGAGTTAAGAATAAACATTTTATAACATGCAATTTAGTGCCTTTTATTTATACAGACCAGTTGAGGGTCTGAAGTTTTAATTTTTTTCGATATCATCAAGGAAAAATCCTTTACTGGCGCCCGAGCAGGGACCTTCCCTAAGAAATAAAAAAAAATAAAAAAAATCGATTCGTTTGAAAAGCAAGTGCTCTTTAATAAGAAAAAACGTTGCAGTGTAAAGACTTTACAAAAAGACACAATCATTTGATTAGTAAATTTCATTCAGTGAATGTCACCAATATATTGTCTCCTTAAAAATAAAAAAAATAATAATAAAAAAAAAAACCCAGTGCACTTAAGTAATTTAATTCCTTCAAAGGAAGCGTTGCCGTGTAAAGACTTTATATAAGGACATCATAATCAGTGAATAATTGAATTGCCTTGACTGGATGTCACCGATACATTATCACCTCTAAGGACAGCAGTTGCCAACGAAGATAACCCTTACAACTTTACAGAAAACTCAGCAATCCAAAGGACTTAGTGATGAAGTGGATCATATTTGTGCAGTAAGATTCATTACCTTAAGCATACATTATTTATTTAAGATAAGATAAAAGTAAAAGAAATTTTAAAATCAAGTTACTTTAAACTAAAATAAATTAACTAAGTTAACTTGCAAAAAGAAAATACAACAATCCTCACCTAATAGTCTATTTAACAGACTTAACATTACTACTTGTTGCACATACCTTTCACCCCTAAAAAGAAAAAAGTAGTACAAACCTGAATCAATTACTTAATTACTTGTTGCACATACCTTTCCTATCCAAAAGAAAAAATCACGGAAGTGAACAAGTTGCTTAATAAATAGTGAAAAGCAGGAAAAAAATAAAACAAGGCACAACCTATAAAATCTCTTGGGAACACTCTTAGATACTCTTAGATATGGATGAAATTAAGAATTCAGTGACTCAGTTAACAAAGGCGGTAAATTCAGTAATTGAACAACTGAGGGGTTTTGAAAACCGTATTAGCCAGATAGAGCAGGGGGATTCTAGACAGGCACTCCAGGGCTTATTGGGACAGCTTAGTTCTGTCGAGGCTAGGATAAGAACTGTAGAATCCATAGGTTTGGGAGGAACTAATGTTCCTCAACCATCTGAACTTCGCGAAGAACTTCGAGGTCCGAATAGTGAATCTGAACTTAAAGAAATTTCTAAGTTACCAGACTCAGTGAAGGAACTCCAAGTCTTCGAAGGCAACCCGGTTCACTATGTCTCTTGGGTACATAGTGTCGAGACTGTGTTAAATGATTACGAAATTGTTCGTAGTAAGCCCATATATCGGGCTATCCTTCAACACATAAGACAGAAGATAAGAGGCAAAGCAGATTCTGCGCTCGTATCTTACAACATTTTCGATAATGAGTGGATTGAGATAAAGAGGGTCCTCTCCCTGCACTACGCAGACAAAAGAGATATCAGGACCCTCGAACACCAGTTAAACCAACTGAAACAAGGTGGTTCCAAGGTGGATGATTTCTACGCCACCGTGAATCATCAGTTTTCGCTGATTATTAACAAGATCCGAGCGGAAACATATTCTGCTGAAACCATGGACGCGTTGGTGGAAGCCTACCGAAATAGAGCCTTGGATGTTTTTGTGCGTGGTCTTAATGGAGACCTTTCTAGGCTCCTGGTAATTCAAAAGCCAAAAACCCTCCCCGAGGCTTACTCTGCATGTCTCGAAATGCAGAACCTCAATTTCAGAAACACTTCGGTTCATGTGCAAGCATCTAACCTAATTACTTCCCCGGTACATTATAACTTCAAAAACGAGAGGCAACTCCCTTTGCCCCCGAGAAATCCGAACAGATTTAATAGCGACAGAACCGGATTTGGTCGACGACCACAACCTCATTGGAACTCGAGGTTCCAAAACAGGCAATACGCACCACCGAGACCGACGGGGCCGAAACCTCCAATAAAGATGGAATTAGGGTCAGTACAGACAGGTAACGTAAATTACATGAATCGACCCGACAACCCATTCAAACGCGAAGCCGGATCGGACAGTTACCCGAGGAAGCAGCAGCGTATGTACCATATGCTAACCGACGTTCCTGAGGCTAATGAAGAGCAGGAAGACACAGCAAACACAGCTGAATCGGACACTGAGGAAAATTTTATAGCAGGTGCCTCGTGTCCAGCGTACCATACCTAGAGTATGCCACGAAAGATGGGAAAATCTTACATTTTCTCGTCGATACTGGTGCGAATAAGAATTTTATTAGACCATCCTTAGCACCAAAACCGCACCCTGTCCAAAACCCTTTTTATATTAACAGCCCCGCTGGAAAAATCCTTATAAGACAGAAAATCAGCGGCAAATTTTTCTCTTTCGCCGGCTGCAGTTTGAGTATCACCTTTTTTATCCTTCCCAGTTTAGAGTCATTCGATGGAATTATAGGCGATGATACTCTCAAGGAACTGAAGGCCATCATAGATAGAGAAAAGAACTTGTTGATCATTCATCCAGGCATTAGAATCCCTTTAAAAAACAAATCTTCAGATGCCATAAACAATCTAGTGATCCTTAATAAAAACGTAACAGAGGATGCTAAGACCAAACTCGAAGCCATTTGTAACAAATTCTGTACCTTATTCGGCCCATTAACAAACGAAAGAGTAAAAACTGATGTGAGGGCAGAAATAAGAACGAGTACGGACGAACCGATCTACACGAAAAGTTATCCGTACCCAATCTGCATGAGAGAGGAGGTGGAGAGACAGGTTAATGAGCTCTTGGCGGAGAATATAATCCGTCCATCGAAAAGCCCGTATAATTCTCCCATATGGGTCGTACCAAAAAAACCAAAGCCCAATGGCGAGAAACAATACAGAATGGTCGTAGACTATAAGCGTCTGAATGCCGTTACCATTTCGGACACCTACCCCATTCCCGACATCAATAATACTCTGGCGAGTCTCGGGAGTGCGAAATTTTTCACTACGATTGATCTTACCTCGGGGTTTCACCAGATAGCAATGAGTGAAAAAGACATCCCTAAAACGGCGTTTTCGACGATGAATGGCAAGTTCGAATACCTAAGGTTACCCTTCGGACTTAAGAACGCCCCGTCCATCTTCCAGCGTATGATAGACGATGTCCTAAGGCCCCTTATCGGGAAGAGTTGTCTCGTATACATTGATGACATCATCATCTTCAGTAAAACTATAGATGATCATTTACGGGATATAGAAAGCGTTTTTATGAAGCTTAACGCAGCGGGCCTAAAAATTAACTTGGAAAAAACACATTTTCTGGACACGAGTGTAGAATTTCTCGGCTACCTGGTCACTTCAGACGGCATCCTGCCCAACCCACAGAAGGTTAAGGCCATAGAGGCTATTCTCCCTCCTAACACCTTAAAAGAGCTAAAGAGTTTTCTCGGACTTACCTCATACTACAGAAGATTCATCCGTGACTACGCTAAGGTAGCGAAACCTCTGACTAACATGACGCGCGGTGAATTCTCTCAAGTGAGAGCGAACCAATCTAAAAACGTATCCATTCACCTCAATGACGAAGGCCTAAGGGCTTTCGAAACACTTAAGACCCTCCTTACTTCGGCAGAAGTTTTAGCATTTCCGGATTTTGGGAAACCATTCAATTTGACGTCCGATGCCTCAGATTACGCTATTGGTGCTGTTTTGGCTCAAGGTGACCCGGGTAAGGACAGACCAATTGCGTTTGTCTCCCGCTCTTTGAGCAAAACCGAAGAAGCCTACGCGACTAATGAAAAAGAACTTCTTGCAATTGTATGGGCTTTAGACAATTTGAGAGACTTCCTTTACGGTGCGAAAAAGATTAGAATATACACCGACCACCAACCCTTAACCTTCGCGCTAAGTAATAGGAATTACAATGCGAAGCTTAAGCGTTGGAAGGCGAAAATTGAGGAGTATAACTACGAGTTGATTTACACTCCTGGTAAATCAAACTCTGTGGCTGATGCTCTCTCACGACTTCGGACGGAAGTCAACCACCCCACAGGTTCCTCTTCCTCTCGAACACTAACGGCAACCTCCGAGGCAAGCACAGACACAGCGGACGAAGAACGAATTCAAACACTTACCGAACTTGACAACGAGATACGAAGCCCGGGGATGAACGAAACATTAACTGACACTGCCACGGAAGGGTTGCATGAGGTAACAATTGACCATGAGGAATCCGGCACTATGCACAGCGCGGAACAAGATAGCTCGGATTTAATTCCGCACGTCGAGGCACCAATTAACGTATTTAGGAACCAAATAATCTTCAAAATTGGAATAGATCTTCGTTCTCACGAAGAACCCCATCCTGGTTACCATCGTTATTATATTTCGGTGAAGGAACTAAATCCTACCAACCTCAAGGAATTATTAAGGGAAAATCTTAACCCAAATGTAATTAATGGAATAAAAATCCCGGAGACTTATCTGGGAATGCTCCAGGCTGTATATCTAGAAACCTTTGAAAAATATAAAATCAGGGTGACGCAGAGAGTAGTTGAGGACATAGCAAATGAAGAGCGCAGATTCTGTATAATCGAGAATGAGCATAAAAGAGCTCATCGTAATGCCAGGGAGAATAAGGAGCAAATACTTGAGAATTTTTACTTCCCCCGCATGATGGCTTCCATAAGGAGATTTGTTGCCGCCTGCGAAATTTGTAAGATCAATAAATATGATAGACACCCCATAAGCCCGGAATTACAAGCTACACCTGTGCCTAGGTACCCATGTGAGATAGTACACATGGACATAATGGAAATTCAGGATGAAAAATTTTTAACCGTCATTGATAAGTTCTCAAAATTTACCAAATTCTTTCATATAAAAGATAAGTCAGCGATTTATATAAGATCCAAGGTGATAAAGATCCTGCACTATTTTTCAGTTCCTCTGATTTTAGTTACAGACAACGAAAGGGGGTTCCTGAGTCCAATTGTGCTAAACCTCATCAGGAGCCTGGGCGTAAAATTGTATTTGACACCATCGCATAGAAGCGAGGTCAACGGCCAAGTGGAACGAGTTCATTCCACTGTTTTAGAAATATATCGATGCCTTAGGACAGAACATCCAGATCTTAAGGTAAAAGAACTCGTTTACGTATGTGTCGATCGATACAATAATTCCGTTCATTCCGTCACCAACAAGAAGCCCACAGACGTTTTCTTTAATAGATCACAAAGGATTAATTATCAGAACCTTTTAAACATTCGTTCCAAACTTAATAAGGATCTTAGAGGGTTAATCAAAAGAAATATGGAAGCTAGGAATGTTAGGAAAAATCTAAGACGAGTGGTTCCGAGGAAATTCAATCAAGGGGATGTTGTTTATGTTGCCGTCAAAGGGATCAAAAGCAAAAATAAGCCATTATACAGGAAGGAGATTGTGGCCAAAGATAATCGTGTCACTATAACGACAATGAGCGGCAAAAAGATTCACAAAGCTCATCTAAAAAATATTAAATAACTTACAGAAAACCCTTTTCCTTTCTCTTTCATATATAATCAATAGAATCTCTTCCTTTTCCTATACACCTTGCAAAGACTCTTCTTCAGTGCATAAAAAAAAAAAAAAGAAAAAAAGGGGAATGTGCACAAGCAACAAATGTTAAACAAAAAGAAACTGTACAGAATCCTGTTTAGCTTACTTAAATATGCTTTGAAGTTAGCTCTCACGAAACAAGGGGCCAGTTCACTTTATTAATTATTTAATCATAATTGCGGTGGTGTTGACTCTCGTACCTTAGTAGGTTGTTTGAAATTTTAACCTTACAACTAAAACGGAACAATACGAATCTTCCAATCCGGAGTGACAACCCCGAAAATTTAATGGAGAGCTATTCTGTCGGCATCATATTTGGATTCAAAAAAATAATGAGTTTATTGAATAAAGAATGTACAAAGACAAATACGAAATAAAGAATAAAAAAAAAAGTAAAAAAAAAAAAAACTATAACAAATATGCAAGTCAATTTGAAACAAAAAAAGAGACCAATTGATGTAAAATACTTGATTGTTGCCTATTGTAACCTAGATTTTAAGATGAAATTGTAAGCATAACTTTAATAAACCTTGACTGTCTTACAGATTATTAGTTCTTTGCACTCCCATGCAGACTCTGCATATTTTTGCCTACGAAGCTCCGATTGTAACTATAAAAGAAGGAAACGCGTGGGTAACAAACGGGTTTTTTAAATTAATTCACGTAATCGACCTGACGAAATACGACAAATTTATTCAAGAAACTGAGCAGTTGATTTCAAAATATGTTGGGAACAAGGAAATGCAACCAATTCTGAGTTATCATCTGAATCAGATCAGGGATCGTCTTGCTGAATTAAGAGATGCAAGGACGAGGAAGGCTAGGTCGATAAATTGGATAGGAACTGCATGGAAATGGGTAGGTGGATCTCCTGACGCAACTGACTGGGACAACCTTTTGGAAAAACTGGCAACTATCGAAGACAATAGCAACCGACAGTACGTAATTAACGAGAACCTACTTGACGCAACTCAAGAAATAACCGGAAAACTTAACAAACTAACCGAACGCTACAACAACGCTATACAAAAGGGAGAGACAAACAACATAAGACACGACATATTAAACAAAATTCTTATCCTAAAAGAAGGAGTGAATGAAATCGTACGAGCTTGCCAGATGGCTAAGAGCGGTATCGTAAATAGTAACCTTTTGGACACCGAAGAGATTAACATTATCATAAACGAGCTCGAAACGCTGCCTTACCAAAACGTTGTGGAAGCCATCGAGTACGGCCGACCTTCAATCTACTGCAATGGGACATTGATGCTTTACGTCTTAGCCATACCTAAAATCGACCCAAAAATGTATCATCTGGTTACAGCTCGTGCAGCGATTAGAAACGACAGACAAATTTACTTAGAAAACTCAAGACTACTCATAAGCCACGACGAGACATACGGACTGAACGCAGACTGTCAGAACATTGGCAATACATCTGTGTGCGAAAAGAACATTCTCCGAAAATTTCCTGAAGACTCTTGTTTACCACGAATACTTAAGGGTGGAAATGCACTTTGCGACTATAAAACGACTCAAGAAGAAATAGTCGAGTTGGTTGGGGAAAACACGATTTTCCTTACAAACTTTAACGGGACCATATTGCACAATAATTCTTCCATTCCTTTAGAAGGTACCTACTTGCTTCAGTTGGAGAACGATACGGTCCAAATCAAAGAGAAGACGTACAGCAGCAGGATGGTCTACCGTCCACAGGCGCTTCCTCCTGTCCTGGCGAACGTGACGAGTAACAAAATCAAGCCCAACCTGGAATATGTTCATGGCCTTAGCGCAAGGAATATCGAACTTATTAAGAGCTTAAGGAAACATGTTAATTCATCTATTTTTACAGAAATCTTAATCATCATAGCGTTCATAGGTACCATTTGTCTGTTCTGGAGGAAAATCTACGGAAAAGTCAACATCCCGGAGCTTCGCTTATCCTACCATCGAAGACCAGTTCCACTTCCTACACCGCGATCTGCTGAAGAGGTGAACAACACCAAAAGAAATTCAGATGACTCCCCCGGCTCACCATGTGATCTGCGGGACGCAGATATTTAAAGGGGCGGCAGTTATCACGGCCGGGCATTGGCCCGAAGTATATCGGATACATATGCGTATCCGCTACGAACGAGCGTTGGCCTGAGATATGAAAGCTCAGCATACTGGGGTTTACTAGCAGTTCATGGCCAATGCTTTCCCACCGTTTGGCGAAATACGATCGGCAGCAACGCCCGGCTCAGGGTGACTCTAGAAGATATGCAGGTGAACTGCATGGGAACTGCAAGTCAGCAGTCTTAGTCCGTAAGTTAAATTGTAAAGCACTTTTGGTCACTTCCATTTGAGAGCTCAAGGAGTTAAGAATAAACATTTTATAACGTGCAATTTAGTGCCTTTTATTTATACAGACCAGTTGAGGGTCTGAAGTTTTAATTTTTTTCGATATCATCAAGGAAAAATCCTTTACTTAGATTAAAAAATAAAATATATATATGTATATATGTACACTTTTGTGTAATCTTGTGTTCAATCCCAAATATAACATAACAATTATTACATTAATATTGGCTGAATATAAATATATATTTTGTTTGCTTCTTTTCTTAACTTAAAAATTTTATCTTACTGAAATATATTTTTGTGACATTTATATTTTTTTTATTCCTTTAAGTAAGGTTCTCATGAAGACAATATATTTAATTTAATATATATTTTGCTTAGTTTTTTTTTTTCATTAAGATATTATTTGCTCAAAGACTATAAAATTTCACTATTGCATTTAAAATAAAACAGAAATAATTCCTGTAGTTTTTAAACTTTGTGCGCGATTTTAGAGCGCGATTGTTGTCACAGGGAATTATTTCAGGATGTGGGTGTTGAGATATGAAAAGTTCAGGTAGACCTTAGTTCGAGTTAAGGTAAAAGAAACGGGCCTTTCTGTAACATTAGGTGTGGGCTTCGTTTGACACTACCCGTATAATAACTTGAAAATGTGATACAACAGAGAAAAGATAAGAATGAAGCGAGGTACCCAAAGTGACCAAGAGACATGACAGCAGCACATGAAATAAGTCAGAAATTAATAAAACTAAAATTGCTCTAATACAACTTTGTGTATTAAATTAGATTTAGTTGGGAGGAAACGGAAAATAATTTTTCTAATCTACAGCTACAAAAAAGTCTTTGAGGCGCTTGTTGTGAACCTTCTTCAACTTGTTTTTTCGCGTAATGGATGTATTAACGCTGTTATGTATCTCTTTGACTTCGAATGGGCCAGTAAAGAAGGAAACCCTTTTATTCTTCCTACTCATATCTTAAAGAGGAACCTTATCACCTACTTTGAAAGACTGCGGATTTACTTTTTTATCGAAATACTCTTTCGATTCTGACTTACTCTTCTCTATGTTCTCCTTGGGTACCTACCTGATAGACTTTTTGTAGTTGTGCCTTAGAAAAAAATGTTCATGGTCGTATGTAGGAGCAGGAGTTTTTTTTACGTAAGTTGGCAATGTAGAAGTAAAACCGAAAAGCACGTCCATGGGGGCTAACTTCGTACTGCCATGTGGAGAATTATTATGCACAAACATAGCTTGACGACGCCATTCATTGGGATTGTTTATTTTCGCAAGCGATATGAAACACTCTGCTAATGAGCGCGTTCCAATGCACCGTTTGTTTGCGGATGGTAAGCAGTAGTCTCAATTTTTATGACCGTTATGAAACTTACACACTTTCTTAAAAACTTCACTGCAAAGTTAACTCCCCGGTCTGTCAATAATTATGGGACAGACCTTATGGGATACTCTATACCTGCTGATCACCTCATCAAATAATATCCTAGCTGCAGTCCCTGCTTCCGTATCTGGAAGCGGATAGCAATCCATGAAACGGGTTAAATCATCTTCAAAAGTGAGTATCAATTTGTTTCCATTTATTGTGGTGGGTAAAGGTTGTGGAGAGCAGGTCCTGATGAAAGGAGAATGTTGGGCCACAGTAGCAGCTGAAGGCACGCTTGTCATTGCATGGCGACAGCTTGTCGGTTTTGGGGTGGTTCTTGCTGCTGTAAGTCTCTCGAAAAAATAAAAAAATCGTTCCTAAAAATAATCGATCCTAAGTTCGTTCCCTATATATACCTAATTATTTGATCCCTGTGATGTTTTTGGCAGCCCTAAAGGCTACTGGGGCAATCCCTCAACCTCTGATTGAAACCGAAAATGTTTAATCGACACACTATGCGCGGCCCATATCTTGAGCTCAATCCCTACTTTCACTCGTAAGTAAACTATTTACTCTTCCATTTCAATTTTTGTTTCCCCTCCTACCCTTAGATAAATCAAAAACTCATTTACATAAATTGCAAAAAAGCTCAAATGTCAATTTTATTGAAGGTTATCGTAATATTTCGAGAATTCATTATCATTTTAATTGAACGTAGTTTATATGTACAAAAGCTCATTATACTACTTGCACTAGACAAAGAGTAGCGAAGAAAAAATCGCTATTAAATTAATCTCAAACAATCAAAATGAATCTTAATTATACGCAAAAAATATATATATAATTCGCGGTCGGGGAATATAAAAGATCCCTCCCCCTCTCTTAACAAAATTTAATTGGCATGCAAAAAAAGCAATTAATAATAAAAACAAAAGCCTTAAAAAAAACGATCTTATGCATTTGGTTTGATTAATGCAAGTTGATCTAAACCCGCAAAACAATTATAATCTCCTTTTATCAGAGATTAGCCCAATATGAAAAAAAAACTACTTACTGCTTGAGGGTGATGCTCCAGCCGATGTTCGCACATTTGCTGTTGGCGAAATAATGTTGTTTTCTAGGGCTTTTTCCCACTTAAGGCTTAGTAAATTTTTGAATAATTTTTATCTTTTAATTAATAGTTTGTAGTTAGGGGCGGTTGAACCACGCCCCTTTTCGAAGTTTGCATTACTTATAAAATGTAAAAAAATAACTATGCCATCAGCATTTTACAACGTGGGATAGGATGGGGTATTCAACGGTCAGTTTTACGGACTGTAACTTCTGCGTACACACTGTAGCACTTACTCACTGGTTTCATTAATAATTCAATGTTCATAATACCCCATCCCATAGGCTAGGAGGTATATTAAGTTTTTCACATAGTTTGCAACACGGTGAAATAATAATGGTAGACCCCCAAGACCTTAAGGGCATATGAGTTTTAAAAAAAAAACTTAATAATAAAACCAGTGAGTAAGTACTCACTCAGTACTTACTCACTAACTTACTCACTGCTTTTATATTCACTTTGTAGGTAGATTTGTTAAAAGTTTTATCGATGAAGAAACACTTGGTGGGCTTAGATTCGAATTTCCGTGGTCACTTAGAGGATAAATCACCGGTGGGGGGCGTAATAATCCGATCATGAAATGCTTTATCTGATCGTTGCGGGCGATCTCGATGTTGGTGGCACCTGCAGGGCTTAGTTAAGTAGACTGGCTGTCGTCACAAAATCAACTAAGCGTGGAGATTGTTGGATGTTAGATCGGGGCGATTAGAAATCGGATTTCATTTTGATGACATCGGTCTCCAAGGCTTTGGGTGGATGAACTCAGCATTGAGCGGCGTCGAGCTAGTTGTCACTCGAATAAAATGGATTGGCATACGATGGATCAAAATAAATTCAAATTAAAATTGCAGAGAAGAACACTAGAATTCTGCATGTGCGTCTTTCTCTGTGAATAGGTACTTAAAAAAAATACGAACGGGTAGAAGATTTTTGCGACTATCGCTCTGAGGAAACTTACTCGACTTGCGTTTTGGAGCCTCTGAGCACCTAGTGCACGAGGAAAATCTCACGTGGCTTGGAATTTGGGGACAGCAACTACTACTCCATAACCAAAAGGCGGGGTAAATATCAAACTAATTTGATAAAAAGGACATGAAATTATCATGTGCTACTTAGATTTCCACTTTTAATTAAGTGATTTGAGTTGGCTGGTAAATAACAGCCCATGTGCGGATAATCGCACAGCTCAAGTGCCCATCGTCCTCTTCAGTTCGTGGTTCTTTGATAAAAGCCCTAAGCGATGTCGAATCGAGACAGGGTAGCTTCTCTTTCAGTACTTTGGCTAGATTTCCGGTTAAAGTGCACAGACGCATCCAGAGGCAAGCAAGTTTTTAGTAATTAAACTACCTTAGCCTTTTTCCGGATAGTGTTCGGAAAAGCACTAAAACATAAGGAAAATATAAATTTGGGTTTTAATATTTTTATTCTTAGGAGACTATGAGACCGAACCATCACAAAACCATACAGTTTTAAACTATTACTATTGGATAAACCTGCATGGAAAAATGGAGGTCGTTGGTCGTTTGGCTTTGATCCATTGCCCTAAGATAAGTTGATTGTTATTGTTATTTATATTATGTTGCTCCTTATGTTAGAATTCTCTCTTCGGCCATTCTTTTAGGCCATTGTTGTTTGCTCAAAAACACTTTCTTAGAATTATTTGTAAAAAAAATCATTTTACTCCCAGCTGGCCTTTATTTACAAACCAGCGTATTTTACCAATGAGACATCTTTAAGTCTTTAAAGTGCTAAAAGAATTTTTTAAGCAAAGTGGAAATCTTCCTAGTAGAGTTAATCAGTTTTATAGTCTTCGGACAAATAACATGCATCTGGTAAATGTCCCATTTGCCTACACAACCCATTTTCCACGCTTCTACACTGTTAGTGCCGCTTCACTGTTCAACAAGTTACCTTTTTCTGTTCGGTCAACCTTAAGATATTATTCATTCCTAATAAAAGTTAAAGACTGGTTGTTTACACTAAATTATGACGTCCTTGAATCATTACTTATATAACAAGTCACTCTTGTTTCTTTTCTTTTAAATGTCAGTGAAACAAAATTTATCTCGTTTAAATATTTTCTGAATAGTTTTCTGAATTGCTTCGCTGCTTTCTGAATTGTTATTGAATTTTATTTACATTTCGCTTCTGTTTTTCATTTTGAATTTATGTACGTATTTTTTGAATAATTCCATTAAGATTGTATTTGAAATAATCGATGCTCCCCACATCAATTATATTATTATTTTGTAATTATTTGGTATCTTTCCACACTAACTTTAAGTTACGGATTGATTTCTGTTATTTTCCGCTTTTTTCAAACTGTAGATATAAAATTGTATTAAACTTAAGTTGGATTTGTATGAAAATAATAAAACTAACTTAAAACTAACTAAACTAACTAACTAAAGAATTGCATTATTATGTATATATTTGTGAACTACATTACCTTCTACTACTCTTGCACTTTGTTATAGTATTATATTAGCATATACTTAAAGCCCTTGATTGTATAAATACCACTTGCAAAACCGTATTCATTTCATTCTAATATAGTAACTTGAAGTATAAAACCGTGTCTTTTTCTCGCTCGCCTCTACAATGGTTATGGGCCCAGACCATATCCAAGTTTTGTTAATTTTTCTCTCCCGCGGCTTAGTGATTTTTCGGTGTTAAGCTGATAAAAAAGACTAAGTGACTTTAATTTCTTAAGTTGATCTAAAAAGACTGTGTGACTTTAATTTTGAACTATGAGTGCGAGTTTGTACCAAATAGATAAGCTTGACAATGAAAACTATGACGGGTGGAAAATCCACATGCGATCGGTGTTAATAAATTGTGGACTCTGGGATTCTCTTTCGAGTGTGACACCCGAGGGCGCCGGAAATGAAGTAAACGCGTGGGTCACTCAAGACCAAAAAGCTCTGTCAACTATTATGTTGTGCGTCAAATCTTCCCAGTTACAGCACGTAAAAAATTGTTCAACATCAGGTGAAGCATGGAAGAAATTGGAAGAGGTCCATCTCCCTACTGGACCGGCACGTAAGGTCACAATTTTTAAACAACTTTTAAATTTAAAAATGCATGAAAATTGTCCAATAGCTAAGCATATAAATAAGTTCTTAGACGAGCTGCTGGACGAGCTGCTAGTAGTTCTTCTTCTCTCAAGTCTGCCAAAGAGTTACGAAAATTTTGTAATTGCAATGGAATCGCAAGACGAATTGCCAAAAATGCTTGCGCTTAAGACAAAATTATTTGAAGAAGCTAAAAGGCGGGAATGTGATTCAACAGAAGGTCCATCTGAATCTGCATTTTTTTTAAATCAAAAAATGGTCAGCGTCAATCTCAGAATGATAACAAGAATAATCGAAAATGTCACAAGTGTGGAAAAAAGGCGCATTTCGCAGTAACTTGCATTTCAAACTTTTCAGCGAAAAGTAAAAAGGAAGCAGCTTTTGCTATGCTAAATATCGCGGGGGAATCAGGTGTTGGTCGAGACAGTTGGATTTTTGATAGTGGGACGACTTCGCACATGTGTTATGTGAAACAGCTATTTACGCATGTAATACCGCACATAGAAAAAATGGAGCTAGCGGGAGGTAAATGTATAATGTCAGAAGGTATTGGTGATCTCGTATTAAAGCCAGAGACATGTGACTTACACTTGAAAGATGTGTTGTATGTAAAGGGTGATTTTTTAGCTGGTTTGGTTTTGGCAACACTGGTTTTGACAGCTGACGTGTGTTTAGTACCTTCTGTCACTGTCAAACAGCTTCAGTTTGGTTTGCAATTTAACCATGGATCGTCTTACAAATGAACAACGCTTGCAAATTATTGAATTTTACTATCAAAATTCGTGCTCGGTTTGAAATGTTCATCGCGCGCTGCTTCCATTTTATGGTCGGCATTCTCGACCTTCTGAGCAGTCTATTCGGAAGATTGTTTCGGGCCGGTCAATTGGCCGCCTAGATCGTGCGATTTGACACCATTAGATTATTTTTTGTGGGGGTATGTCAAGGCTAATGTCTATAGGGACAAGCCCGCTTCGATTGACGCACTGGAAGCCAACATCCATGCATTCATTCGTGAGATACCGGCCGATTTGTGTGAAAGAGTATGCCAAAATTGGACTCAGCGGATGGGCTACCTGAGACGCAGCCGCGGTCAATATTTGCATGAAATTATCTTTAAACATTAAATTGCAAGGTTCAAACTATCGATTCAAATAAATATTTCATTAATTTTTTCGAATTTTTTGTGTTTTTTTTTTTAAAAAAAGTTCTCAACCTCTTAAAAAATCACCCTTTACCATTACTAATATGTAATTTATTGTCGATCGGTAAAGCGGTACAAAACAATTACAAAGCTAATTTTGGAAAACGGAATTCAACAATCACAGATCAGAGTGGTAGTACGATCATTCAGGCAACAAAAACGGGTGGTCTTTATACCCGACCCAGGGTATATTAAGTTTGATGTATAGCTTGTAACGCAGTGAAATAATCACCGTAGACCCCTAAGACCTTTTAGAGATATGAATGGGACCGACAGGAGAATCGATTAAGCCATGTCCGTCCGTCCGTCCGTCCACATGTAAACAACTTTTAGGCCTTAAATTTTAAGGCAGAGAGCTGAAATTTTGTGGGTTGGTTGGAAGTCCAGTCCTTCAGAGTTTTAAAATAAGCTGAATCCGCCCACACACACGCCCACTACAGGCCTGTATGTGCGACCATCTCTAATTTAAAAAAAAATACATTTTGCAAATTTTAGCTATGTTATGATGGCGCTAGCGCATCCATTTTTGGTACGTAACATTGCCTTATAATTGTCCTTAAGGTAGCCAAAAAATTTTAGCTTTTCATTGGCCACGCCCACTTTTTAAGGGATTTTAGCTTTAAATGACTGTTTTTCAATAAATATATACGAAATTTGACAAAAAATTATATGACAAAAGCTGTAGATATGAGCATTTTCTAACTTTTATGTATACATTGTATATGCCTCCGCCCACTTTTGTGGGCATGACGTTAAAAAAAGTGATTTTTTAGTTAAAAAGGCGGAGTTTTAGGCCGAAATGTATGCAACTAGTATAAAGCAGTAGTATAAAGCATTCAACAGTGATATTTTTATATCCCGAATTTGTGCATAGCGATCTATGTGGCCCTATGCCTACTTCTCTTGGCGGTTCGAAATATTTTATGACTTTTGTTGACGACTACAATCGTAAGATTTTTGTGTACTTTCTCAAAAATAAAAGCGATGTTTTTCAAATTTTTAAGTCGTTTAAAGCACTTGTGGAAAGGGAAAGCAATAAAATGATTAAATGTTTGCGAACTGATAACGGCGGCGAGTACGTTAACAACAACTTTAAAAGTTTCTTACAAGATGAGGGTATACGCATAGAACTGACCGTAGCTTACACTCCGCAGCAAAACGGAGTAGCAGAGCGGTGTAGAAGAACTTTGGTGGAAATGTGACGTTATCTATATTACGTATATCTACGTTATCTATGTCACGTATCAGATACCTCACGTTGTCTACTTATCGATTCGGGTTTCCAAAATTTTTCTTTGGGCAGAGGCAACTCATACTTCTATATATCTAAGAAATCACTCTCCCACACATATATTAAATGTCTCCACCCCATATGAGGTATGGAGTGGACAAAAGCCAAGTGTAAGGCACCTTAAAGTATTTGGTAGTAAATGTTTTATGTTAGATAAAGGACCAAAAGTATCTAAATTCGCACCAAGAGGTATTGAATGTCATATGGTAGGATATTGAGATACCTCAAAAGCATACCGGCTCTACGATCCTGTGAAACGAAAGAATTACACTGCCAGCGACGTTCGTTTCATAGGAAACACGGAGAACTTGTCGAAGGAGTTTGTTGAAGAAGCTTGTGAAAATGGAACTGATCGAGTAGATGTTTTCGATACACTGTTTAGAGAAAGACCATCAGATTCGGAAGGTGAGGTCGACGAAGATTCAGCGGATTCTGAAGACGGTGATTCTGTTTTGGAGGAAGAGAAAAGTATTTCTAAAGACGGTGATAGTGTTTTCGAGGGGGAAAAAGAGCACTTGAGTGGTAAAGACGATGATGCTGTTTTTAAGGCAGAGGAATGGGTAAGCATTGCTGAAAAGTCCTGTTCAGAGCAAGTGGAAAGTACTTCTGGAAATTCGCGGCAAGGACAAGAAGTCATATTTAGGGAGTTGAGACCAAGAAAAACTTCAGTTAAATACGTTTACATGCTTAGGAATTCGAGCTCATATAGGAACCCGCTTAGTGTGGACGAGGCGCTCAAGGGCGTTGATAAGGAAAATTGGAGGACAGCGATGGCCGAAGAGTATAAGTCCTTGATGAGTAAAGAAACGTTGGATTTAGTTGATCTAGCTCAAAATCGCCGACCTATCAGTTGCAAGTGGGTGTTTAATATTAAAAGAGATAAAAATGGTTCCATTTACCGACATAAAGCTCGTTTGGTAGCCAGAGGCTGCAATCAGCGCTTTGGGATCGATTACAGAGACACTTTCTCTCCAGTAGTTCGGTATTCCTCAATTAGACTTATTCTTGCACTATCCGCTATGTACAACCTTATTGCTCATCAGTTGGATGTTACTTCAGCGTATCTAAATGGTGACCTTCACGAAGATATATTTATGGTGTAACCTGAATGTTTTGTAGACAAAGACAATCCTAATAAAGTCTGTAAGTTAAAAAGGGCCCTATATGGGCTAAAACAATCTGGACGTCAGTGGAACCAGGTACTAGATACGTTTCTACACGGTATTGGTTTTCGTAAATGCAGTGGAGATGATTGTATGTATGTACTAAGAAAAGATGGTGGAGTTAACATTGCTGCAGTCTATGTGGACGACATACTTTTAGCATGTTCTGATCACGGTAAGCTTGATGCTATAAAGCACTGTATTGATCAGCGTTTCGAAATTGTCGATAAGGGTCCTGCTGAGCATTTTCTTGGGATCGAAATTTCAAGAGAAGAGGGTTCAATTAAAATTTCGCAAAAGCAGTTTATCAAAAGCCTTCTACATGATCTTCGTATGACGGAATGCCGACCCCGTGTAACTCCTTTGGAAGCAGCTTATAATTGTCAAAGCTGATCCAAAACTTTACCAATCTATTATTGGATCCCTTATATACCTGACTGTTTCGACTCGACCCGACATCATGCACTCTGTGTGCAAACTCGCTTAATTTAAAAGTAATCCGCATATTGAGCATATGAATTCTGTTAAACATATTCTTAAATATTGAAAAACAACGCAGAATTTACAATTATGTTTCTTTCAGAACTAAGTTCGACTACAAGGTTTTGCTGATGCAGATTGGGCAGGCAGCTGCGACGACAGAAAATCTTTTTCTGGGTTTGTGTTCTTTTTGGGTGGAGCTGCTGTCAGTTGGGAAAGCAAGAAACAACATTGTGTAGCACTTAGCAGCACGGAAGCAGAATATGTGGCGCTCTAATCTGCTGCCAAAGACATCATCCACCTCAGAAACTTTTTGACAGAACTGGGGTTTAATTCTTTGGTTGACGGCCCTACAACGATTTATGGGGACAACCTTAGCGCTCAACAGCTCGTGAAGAATCCTGTTTTCCACAATAGAACCAAGCACATAGACATTCGAATTCATCATGTGCGTGACCTTGCAGAGAAGAAATTAATTTAAGTCAACTATATACCAACTGGCGACTTACACTTGAAAGATGTGTTGTATGTAAAGGGTGATTTTTTAGCTAGTTTGGTTTTGGCAACACTGGTTTTGACAGCTGACGTGTGTTTAGTACCTTCTGTCACTGTCAAACAGCTTCAGTTTGGTTTGCAATTTAACCATGGATCGTCTTACAAATGAACAACGCTTGCAAATTATTGAATTTTACTATCAAAATTCGTGCTCGGTTCGAAATGTTCATCGCGCGCTGCTTCCATTTTATGGTCGGCATTCTCGACCTCCTGAGCAGTCTATTCGGAAGATTGTTTCGGGCCGGTCAATTGGCCGCCTAGATCGTGCGATTTGACACCATTAGATTATTTTTTGTGGGGGTATGTCAAGGCTAATGTCTATAGGGACAAGACCGCTTCGATTGACGCACTGGAAGCCAACATCCATGCATTCATTCGTGAGATACCGGCCGATTTGTGTGAAAGAGTATGCCGAAATTGGACTCAGCGGATGGGCTACCTGAGACGCAGCCGCGGTCAATATTTGCATGAAATTATCTTTAAACATTAAATTGCAAGGTTCAAACTATCGATTCAAATAAATATTTCATTAATTTTTTCGAATTTTTTGTGTTTTTTTTTTAAAAAAGTTCTCAACCTCTTAAAAAATCACCCGTTACCATTACTAATATGTAATTTATTGTCGGTCGGTAAAGCGGTACAAAACAATTACAAAGCTAATTTTGGAAAACGGAATTCAACAATCACAGATCAGAGTGGTAGTACGATCATTCAGGCAACAAAAACGGGTGGTCTTTATACCCGACCCAGGGTATATTAAGTTTGATGTATAGCTTGTAACGCAGTGAAATAATCACCGTAGACCCCTAAGACCTTTTAGAGATATGAATGGGACCGACAGGAGAATCGATTAAGCCATGTCCGTCCGTCCGTCCGTCCACATGTAAACAACTTTTAGGCCTTAAATTTTAAGGCAGAGAGCTGAAATTTTGTGGGTTGGTTGGAAGTCCAGTCCTTCAGAGTTTTAAAATAAGCTGAATCCGCCCACACACACGCCCACTACAGGCCTGTATGTGCGACCATCTCTAATTTAAAAAAAATACATTTTGCAAATTTTAGCTATGTTATGATGGCGCTAGCGCATCCATTTTTGGTACGTAACATTGCCTTATAATTGTCCTTAAGGTAGCCAAAAAATTTTAGCTTTTTCATTGGCCACGCCCACTTTTTAAGGGATTTTAGCTTTAAATGACTGTTTTTCAATAAATATATACGAAATTTGACAAAAAATTATATGACAAAAGCTGTAGATATGAGCATTTTCTAACTTTTATGTATACATTGTATATGCCTCCGCCCACTTTTGTGGGCATGGCGTTAAAAAAAGTGATATTTTAGTTAAAAAGGCGGAGTTTTAGGCCGAAATGTATGCAACTAGTATAAAGCAGTAGTATAAAGCATTCAACAGTGATATTTTTATATCCCGAATTTGTGCATAGCGATCTATGTGGCCCTATGCCTACTTCTCTTGGCGGTTCGAGATATTTTATGACTTTTGTTGACGACTACAATCGTAAGATTTTTGTGTACTTTCTCAAAAATAAAAGCAATGTTTTTCAAATTTTTAAGTCGTTTAAAGCACTTGTGGAAAGGGAAAGCAATAAAATGATTAAATGTTTGCGAACTGATAACGGCGGCGAGTACGTTAACAACAACTTTGAAAGTTTCTTACAAGATGAGGGTATACGCATAGAACTGACCGTAGCTTACACTCCGCAGCAAAACGGAGTAGCAGAGCGGTGTAGAAGAACTTTGGTGGAAATGTGACGTTATCTATATTACGTATATCTACGTTATCTATGTCACGTATCAGATACCTCACGTTGTCTACTTATCGATTCGGGTTTCCAAAATTTTTCTTTGGGCAGAGGCAACTCATACTTCTATATATCTAAGAAATCACTCTCCCACACATATATTAAATGTCTCCACCCCATATGAGGTATGGAGTGGACAAAAGCCAAGTGTAAGGCACCTTAAAGTATTTGGTAGTAAATGTTTTATGTTAGATAAAGGACCAAAAGTATCTAAATTCGCACCAAGAGGTATTGAATGTCATATGGTAGGATATTGAGATACCTCAAAAGCATACCGGCTCTACGATCCTGTGAAACGAAAGAATTACACTGCCAGCGACGTTCGTTTCATAGGAAACACGGAGAACTTGTCGAAGGAGTTTGTTGAAGAAGCTTGTGAAAATGGAACTGATCGAGTAGATGTTTTCGATACACTGTTTAGAGAAAGACTATCAGATTCGGAAGGTGAGGTCGACGAAGATTCAGCGGATTCTGAAGACGGTGATTCTGTTTTGGAGGAAGAGAAAAGTATTTCTAAAGACGGTGATAGTGTTTTCGAGGGGGAAAAAGAGCACTTGAGTGGTAAAGACGATGATGCTGTTTTTAAGGCAGAGGAATGGGTAAGCATTGCTGAAAAGTCCTGTTCAGAGCAAGTGGAAAGTACTTCTGGAAATTCGCGGCAAGGACAAGAAGTCATATTTAGGGAGTTGAGACCAAGAAAAACTTCAGTTAAATACGTTTACATGCTTAGGAATTCGAGCTCATATAGGAACCCGCTTAGTGTGGACGAGGCGCTCAAGGGCGTTGATAAGGAAAATTGGAGGACAGCGATGGCCGAAGAGTATAAGTCCTTGATGAGTAAAGAAACGTTGGATTTAGTTGATCTAGCTCAAAATCGCCGACCTATCAGTTGCAAGTGGGTGTTTAATATTAAAAGAGATAAAAATGGTTCCATTTACCGACATAAAGCTCGTTTGGTAGCCAGAGGCTGCAATCAGCGCTTTGGGATCGATTACAGAGACACTTTCTCTCCAGTAGTTCGGTATTCCTCAGTTAGACTTATTCTTGCACTATCCGCTATGTACAACCTTATTGCTCATCAGTTGGATGTTACTTCAGCGTATCTAAATGGTGACCTTCACGAAGATATATTTATGGTGTAACCTGAATGTTTTGTAGACAAAGACAATCCTAATAAAGTCTGTAAGTTAAAAAGGGCCCTATATGGGCTAAAACAATCTGGACGTCAGTGGAACCAGGTACTAGATACGTTTCTACACGGTATTGGTTTTCGTAAATGCAGTGGAGATGATTGTGTGTATGTACTAAGAAAAGATGGTGGAGTTAACATTGCTGCAGTCTATGTGGACGACATACTTTTAGCATGTTCTGATCACGGTAAGCTTGATGCTATAAAGCACTGTATTGATCAGCGTTTCGAAATTGTCGATAAGGGTCCTGCTGAGCATTTTCTTGGGATCGAAATTTCAAGAGAAGAGGGTTCAATTAAAATTTCGCAAAAGCAGTTTATCAAAAGCCTTCTACATGATCTTCGTATGACGGAATGCCGACCCCGTGTAACTCCTTTGGAAGCAGCTTATAATTGTCAAAGCTGATCCAAAACTTTACCAATCTATTATTGGATCCCTTATATACCTGACTGTTTCGACTCGACCCGACATCATGCACTCTGTGTGCAAACTCGCTTAATTTAAAAGTAATCCGCATATTGAGCATATGAATTCTGTTAAACATATTCTTAAATATTGAAAAACAACGCAGAATTTACAATTATGTTTCTTTCAGAATTAAGTTCGACTACAAGGTTTTGCTGATGCAGATTGGGCAGGCAGCTGCGACGACAGAAAATCTTTTTCTGGGTTTGTGTTCTTTTTGGGTGGAGCTGCTGTCAGTTGGGAAAGCAAGAAACAACATTGTGTAGCACTTAGCAGCACGGAAGCAGAATATGTGGCGCTCTAATCTGCTGCCAAAGACATCATCCACCTCAGAAACTTTTTGACAGAACTGGGGTTTAATTCTTTGGTTGACGGCCCTACAACGATTTATGGGGACAACCTTAGCGCTCAACAGCTCGTGAAGAATCCTGTTTTCCACAATAGAACCAAGCACATAGACATTCGAATTCATCATGTGCGTGACCTTGCAGAGAAGAAGTTAATTTAAGTCAACTATATACCAACTGGCGACATGACACCAGACATATTTACAAAAAAATTGAAGAAATGTAAGCATCAAAAATTTGTTCAAAAATTAGGACTTATATAGTTCTTCTTTGTTCTTGCATTCTTTGTATGTTCCTAAAAATCAGAGTTTTTAAATTAATTGAAAGGTGATTAAAAGAAAATGAATTTAATAATTAATTAAAATGAATTTTAGTTTTGAGAGAAGAATTGTTAGAATTGCATTATTATGTATATATTTGTTAGCTACATTACCTACTACTACTCTTGCATTTTGTTACAGTATTATATTAGCATATACTTAAAGCCCTTGATTGTATAAATACCACTTGCAAAACCGTATTCATTTCATTCTAATATAGTAACTTGAAGTACAAAGCCGTGTCATTTTCTTGCTCGCCTCTACACTTTTCACCTTTATGTCCTTAGCGTTGAAAATACCGACCTTTTTTCCTTTCATATCGTCCACTTCATAGAGCGACTTCCCGACTGCTTGAGTTATTCGACCTTTAACAAATTTCGGGCCAAATTTGGCACTCCATTCCTTATGCGCACTGCTTTGCACAAAATTTCGCCTAAATATCTCTTGCCCAGGCTCAAAACTTCGTCGGCGACCGCAAGTTAAAGGCTTTCGACTGCTTTTCAAAAGCTTTTTTAATATGCTTGTTTATTTCAAATCTAAAAATCGTCAAGCGGTCAGCCTTATCTACGGAGTTGAACTCAGGATCATTTAACTGATGGAGTTTCTGCAACAAGGGGTACATACTTACATAGGTGACCATTTCTGTACCGAACAACGCAAAGTGAGGAGTCCTCAGAGTCGATTGGTGGGTGGAGGAACACAAAGCCTGCTGTATGTCGGATATTTGCTTATCCCATTGGCAGTGGTCAGCTTTGATGTAAGATCGAACGCCAGTAAGTATATCGACTGATTGACTCGCTCGCAAGTGTTCGATTGTTGGGGCTTCTTTGGATTCCTTACATACATCGCAACACTTGATGAATGCTTTGACATCTTTGACCATTGCAGGTCAAAAAGAAAATTGTCGTAATCGACTAACGGTTTTCGCAATACAACCGTGAGCACAGTAAGTTGCCGTATGAGACTTGTATACAAGTTCTTTCGTCAGCTGGATCGGAACCCACAGACACTATTGTAGATCCGCTTTGTCTACATCGACATCTGAATGAAAGGCACGCTTGTAAAATATGTCGTCACAAATTTTAAGATAGGGAATTTTTTTCTAGTAGTTTTTTTCTAGATAGTCTTGACTCTTGCATCTAGAAAAAACTTTGGGCACCTAGGTGTGGTATAATATTGTCCAAGCCACATCTGTAGCAAAATGGATTACTCGCTGGAAGAGGACAAGACCCGGAAGAGTGTCCAGGTCCTTTGCAGTTAAAGCAAACATGTGAATGGCCACCTGATTTTCTTTCAAGCGCTTCTAAGTGATGTTCAATAGGTTGGGTTGCAAGACTGTCACTAGAATATACTTCGTGTACGTCTCCTTAAGGGAACTGATGAGGACGAGAGCGACATGAATCTCTCGATGTAAGCATTTTCTCAAACCCCCGACACTCCTCGCGAAAGATAAAATCTTCAACGGAAATGGCCTTAGAAGTACCATCAAATCGAATTCCCCAGCGGTCGAGTCCGAATTTCCGTTTCCAAATGGTTCTTTGTGAGGTTCAACGCCGCCGCAAGAAATTCCTTATTGGCTGGTAAATCAAAATAGCGGTTTCTATTAAAAGACGGCCTGTAATTCAGGGGTGGGTTAAGATCGAAATCTATTCTCGAGGTGTTTGGCCAAGGCAAGGGCTGTTGATCGAAAGGTTCGTTGGCCTGGTGGCGTTTGGAGAAGAATTCTGTTTGACCAACGGAAGGTTGAGTCGGAGGCTCAAAGCTAGCTTGACTCCTCTTAGCGTTGAGTGTTCTTTCTGTTACGCATTCCATTGCCGTTCGAATGATTGGCCTTAGGTCCAATAATTGGATCTTTGCCGAGAGCATGCTCGGCTGCAATGCTGCTCTTAAGAACTTGCTCAAGAGATGCTTATAAACTATTATGGAAAGTTCCTGAGCTTTCCTGAATAGCTCTGCTCTGAATGTGAGATGGTTGTCTGTCTCAAGTGCTAAGGCGGTGAGTAAATCAGAAGGCACATCATCTGGTTAATCGCCACTCGAGGGGATGCTGAAATCACGAATGGTCTCGATAGGATTGAGCCCGCCCTCTGGGGCAATATCCCTTGGAGGGTTGGCAATTTTCGGAGAATGAACCACGAGTGATCCAGGATTCGGAAGGTCATCCGTTCCTATTAGGCTAACATTAGGATTGGCGTCGCCTTCGGACGAGTCCCTATATTCCTTGCGGCCTGTACCATTCGGGATCCACCTGTTTCCCTGTACCAGCGGGATCCGCATATTTTTTCTTTCTCAGATTTGGATGGTTTAGATACGGCACCAAGTGGTTTACTTATCGTACAAATTAATTATATTACTAAAATTTACCGAGGACTTTAATTCGAATCTAAGCTTAATTACATACGAAAATAAAACAAATCTTTAAACTGGTAAACTAGTGTTAGTTAATTGTGGTAGGTAATAGGATATTTATATTTAATATGTAATAAGTAGGCATGTAACAGAATAAGTATATACGGAATGTTCTTTTTATGTTAACTCAAATTTTTTTTATCGGGTTCGGGGAAACTAAATGGAAATGGTGGAGAAAATCGGAATGATCAATGTTGGAAACGAACGAAACGTTAACAATTTGCGAAAGCTAAGGGCACTGTGTTCTTTGCTCTGCAACTATAGTGTAAAACCGATCAAAAGTTTTTTGAAACAGAATCTGGGTAGCTGCTAGAAGCACTAAGCTCTATCGGTTAATTGGCTTCTCACTGCTTTCCAGCTATTAAAACACAAAAATTATAAATAGAAAAAAAAAAAACTTTTTACCTGAATCTATCTCGTTTCCCTTCACTACAGTAGTAAATGATTAACTGAGATTCTGATTGGCATTTAGGTAGAATATTAAAGTATAACTGGGCCTGAGAAGGCCTCGCTCGTTAGGCGCCAATCTTGTTCAGAGCAGGTCCTGATGAAAGGAGGAAGTTGGGCTACAGAAGCAGCTGAAAGCACGCTTGGCATTGCACGGCAACAGTTCGTCGGATTGGGGTGGTTCTTGCTGCTGTAAGTCTCTCCACAAAATAAAACCAGTGAGTAAGTGCAACAGTGCGTGTGTGATAGCTTCAGTCCGTCTGTAAGGGACCGCGGTATACCTTATTCCTATTCTCCTTTCCATTCCTATTCTTCTTTTCATTCCTATTCTTCTTTCCATTCCTATTATCCTTTCCATTCCTATTATCCTTTCCATTCCTATTATCCTTTCCATTCCTGTTATCCTTTCCATTCCTATTATCCATTCCTATTATCCTTTCCATTCTTATTATCCTTTCCATTCCTATTCTCCTGTCCATTCCTATTCTCCTGCCCATTCCTATTATCCTTTCCATTCCTATTCTCCTTTCCATTCCTATTCTGCGTTCCATTCGTTTATTTTCTTGTTTTCCATCCCCGTCCCGTTACCTTTGCATAATTTTAAATAAAATAAATAGAGTGGCGCAACAGCTCGAGGTGAACCAGGGCCAACTTCTCAACAATGTATGCTGGGGTGTTAATTTCTTTACATACAAGGGGACCCACAATTTTTCGCCGAATCCGAACGTCATTTTAAGAAGTTTTTCAAGACAAATGATACTCTCGGAGTGCTTGTCAGACCCTCGCGAAGGTGGGGGCCGTGAAAAAGAGCAAGTCTTTTTTTTCAGGTGATTCAAGATGATCAGGATTCGAATATAGACCTCCACGAGACCTCCATTCGAACCACTACGCCACGGCACCCCACATAATTTTAAATAGAAAAAACAAATTATTCCTTTTGAGTTTTTGTTCACTTTTTTTAAAATAGGGGCGTAGAAATAGAAAATATCCAAGTTTGCGGCTCAAATGTACGCAAAACTAATTTTTTGGTTAAAATTCAATAATTTTCGTGGCCAAAAACTTTGTATGAACGAAATCTGAAAGAGTATCAGGTGTACTTTACTTGCTAAATTTTATTTCTTATTCTATCCTTAGTAAAGCTAAAAGCAGTCGAAATCTATGTTTTTCTGGAAATTTATAGGTTTTATGGAATTCTGCCTCTAAATGTGGGCGTGACCCAAAATTTTGTATGAATAAAATTTAAAGTATTTTCTACATAACATATTAAATAAAATTTTTTCTATCTGGAACAAAAATATAAGTTGCATTTGAACAATTGCTCTTTAATTCGATGCCAAAAAAGAAATTTTTTGGTTTGAATTGGCGTGGCCAAAAATTTTGGAAAGAAATCTAGTATATAACACGTTAAAGCTAATGTGGTAAATTTTATTTCTTATTCTTACTTAAGTTAGGCTAAAAAGCAGTCGAAATCCATGTTTTCTGGAAAATTAGAGGTTTTTCTTAAAAAGAAATTTAAAAAAAAAGTATTTTCTACATAATATATTAAGTACCAATTTTTCGATTTGGAACAAAAATATTGAATAAATTGCATTTAAAAGATTACACATTCAATCGATGCCACGCCCACATGGGATGGTCTGCGGACTTTATTTTTATTTTTTATGACTTGTAATCACTCAAGGATGCTAAATAATAAATTTCAGTTTTTCACTACGTCTTACAGTCTTGAAAGCACTGGAGGTTGTTGCACGTTGTTGTGGGCACGTTAAAATCCAATTAAAATCCAGAAGCGTCTGTCACACATTGTGCGGCTCACTGGTCGGCGTCTGTCTCCAAAGGGGCGGCTGTATTTAAAAATGAAAATAGAAGTGACTTACCTATTTTCTCATCTCGACAAGTTAAAAAAAAAATGGCGATGAACAAAACGAAAGATTTGATTACCCCAGGTGGCAGCCCAGCTATGCTGGAAAATCCACCCCCTTCGGAGGCAGGCTCTACGGATTCTGTGGAGAGCCTTTTATTGCTTATAAATCCTTTTGAGAAAAGGACAAAACTAAATCGATCGCCACCAACTAGATCGAACATATCCGGAAAAAGCAGTCCACCGGTAAACCAGGACTCTGTGAAAATTAAGAGCTTAGAAAAGGAGAATAATGAACTCCGAGCTAAGCTTACTGAAATGGAGCGACTCTTCCAAGATCTAAAAATGGAAGTTGACTCTCTGCGAAAAGAAAACGAGGATATTAAAAATACTCGTTTAACGAAAGTCTGTGAGGTAACGAAAGAGTGTGTAACACCGAACCGACCAGCAGTCGAATACTTCACGGACGAGGACGAACTTGCACTTGAGACCGATTCAGTCTTAAGGAAAAGGTCTAGCAAGAAGCGAAAGGCGAATTCCTCTCCCGAAGTAATACAAAAAGAAGATAAGCCCTCTGGCTCAAACAAGGCTAAACCAGAAGCGAAAATTCGTCCACCGCCCGCAATAAACATCGTCGGGATAGCAGACTTTGGGAGATTGCGCAACCTTCTTGCAAACACGGTGAGAACAGAAAACTATAAGCTTACCTCGCACCGAAATAACGTGTGGAAAGTAAATGTTGACAACGCCGATTCCTATCGCGCACTATCTCTTAGACTGAATGCAGAAAGAATCGAGTGGTATACTTATCAAAATAAGTACGAAAAACCACTGCGAGTCATTGTAAGGGGGCTCCACCCATCATGCACAAAAGAAGACGTTGTAAAAGACGTAAAAAACAAAGGCCTTAAAATTATTGATGCCGTCAATATCATTAAAAAGGAAAAGCAACGCACGGAAGGAGAAAGAGACACTGTGATCAGACGCGGCCTTCCAATTTTTATGCTCTCCTTTGAAAGAACTGAGAGCATAAACGATATTTATAAAATAAAAATGATACTTAACATCAGGGTTAAAATCGAAACCATGCGAAAGGGCAATAGACTGATACCACAGTGTAAGCGATGCCAAGAATTCAGGCACACAAGTGCCTACTGCCAAAAAGAACCACGTTGCGTGAAATGTGCCGGAAAACACCTGTCAACAGAGTGCCAAGTTGACATAAAGGCTCCAGCAGTTTGCGCCAATTGCCACGGAAACCACCCCGCGAACTATCGAGGATGCGAAGTAGCCATAGAGCTGCAAAAGGGACGAGAACCTCTTAAGGAAAATACTAGAGGTCAGAATCAAAGCCTAGGACGCCCAAAACCCGCTGAAACTCCTAAGCCAAAGACTCCAAAGACGCCAAAGCCGATCAAAAGTGCGAGATTGGCAAAAGAGGCGTCGACAAAAGACGTAAAAGCTCCACAAAAGAGCGGCGCCAGTCAAGTGCAGCGGAGAAACCACCACTGGTCGGACCGAAATCATACGCACAGGTTGCGGCAAACGAAAACAAGGCAAGATCGCCCACAACAGATGCAGTGTCTCAGATCCTCGCTGTAATCTTGGAGAAACTTGAGGATCAGACTAAAATCAACAAAGTTATATTTGACAAACTGAGCAAGCTCGAGTTAAAAAAAAAAAATAAATAGAGTGGCGCAACAGCTCGAGGTGAACCAGGGCCAACTTCTCAACAATGTATGCTGGTGTGTTAATTTCTTTACATACAAGGGGACCTACAATTTTTTGCCGAATCCGAACGGCACTTTGAGAAGTTTTTCAAGACAAATGATACTCGCGGAGGGCTTGTCAGACCGTCGCGGAGGTGGGGCCGTGAAGAAGAACAAGTCTTTTTTTTCAGGTGACGATGACAGAAGCTCGAGTTAAAGCCTCGAAAAAATTACAAGAGAACATGAATATGAAACAGTTATTTAAAATACTAACATGGAATGCAAACGGCCTTCTGAATAAAATAGACGAACTAGAAGTATTTCTACGGAAAAACAATATTGATATTTGCATGATTACGGAAACTCACCTTAAAAACGGGTCTACACCCAAACTTAAAGGTTACAATGACTATCACGCACATCACCCTTCGCAAAATTCGAGAGGAGGATCCTCCCTCTACATTAAGAACTGCATAAAGCACTTCAAGAACACAGAAGTTGAGCTAGACTCCATGCAGATCAGTTCAGTTTCTGTAAAAATTGACTGCTTAGATTATAACATTGCATCTTGTTATTTCCCGCCAGGATATAGACTGGTGGAAGACGATCTTGATCGTATGTATGACTTTATTGGGTCCAATTTTATAATTGGGGGTGACTTTAACGCGAAGCATACTTTTTGGGGCTCACTATGCAATTCAACAAGAGGCAGATTACTGTACAAAAATAGTATGAAGCGTGGGGTGGACTTTTTCTCCACGGGTAAGCAACATATTGGCCAACCGATAGGAATGAAAAGCCTGACCTTGTCGATTTTTTCATCGCTAAAGGGTACCCCAAATACCTTACGCGAATTGAAGAGTGTTATGATCTTTGCTCAGACCACTCAGGAGTTATCTTGAATATGGGTGGAAGACTGGCGAAAATAGAAAGAGCTCCTAGATTAGCTAGCAAAAACATAAACTGGGACGCTTTCAGAAAGGACTGTAAGGAGGGTGTTGGCTTGAATGTGCCATTGAAAACTCCTTTCGAGTTAGAAACCGCAGTTGACAAATTCATTGAAGCAATTCAGAGCGCTGCTTGGAATAACAATTCGTCCCAAAAGAACGCAGTTAGCACCGACGGGCATGTACGTAAAACATATCCGCTCGAAATCGAAGAATTGATTCGTGAAAAGAGAAGAGCGCGTAGGAGATGGCAAGGCACGAGGGCCCCCCCAGACAAGACCCTATTGAACCACCTCTATAACAAACTGAAAGGAATGTTGCAAGATCTTAAAAATCGTGAGACCACTGAATACCTTGAAGGCTTGTCGGCGGATAGGAGCTCAAACTACTCGCTGTGGGAAGCAGTTAAGTCTATCAAGAAACCTATAATCCACTCGGCACCAATAATGGGCAATGGGCAAGAGAAGACAAAGAGAAAGCGAATTTGTTTGCTGAACATTCAGAAGAAACATTCAAGCCTTTCGACGGTCCGCCGTTGGCTGACGTTCTAAACAACAACAGGGAACCTGATAGCTTTAGAATGAAAAAAGTTTCGTTAGTTGAACTCCGACAGAAAATTAGCAAACTTAAAAATAATAAGGCCCCGGGTTACGACCTGATCACTGGCGAAATATTCAAAGAGCTACCAAAAAAGGCATTAGTCAAGCTACTTTATATGATAAACGCTTCATAATTAAGCACATATAACAAACTGCTCTTGTACAGGCAGGTGTTAAAGCCGTCCTGGACATACGGTATACAACTTTGGGGTTGTACCAAGCCGAGCAACATGTCCATGTTGCAGACTTTCCAAAACAAGACACTAAGAGCAATTGTGAATGCTCCATGGTATATTAGGAATAGCGATATTCACAGAGATTTAGGAATAGCTACTGTGAGCGAAGAAGTAACAAACTTCGCTCGAAAGCTAAATGCTCGCCTTCATGTTCATTGCAACAATGAAATGATCCGTACTCTAAACGAGACTCTTAACGATGTTAACAACGAGCGACGACTACAAAGAACAAGACCCTTCGATCTAGCGACGTAGGGTGAAGCCGCATGAATGAACGGCTTAGTAGGTACATTCACTGGAAAGCAACCTATCCAATGCGACGTGAACTACTTGTTAAGTTAACTTAGTTGTAGTCAAGAAGTATCATGAGAGAGCGAAAATTTACTACTATGAAGTGCGTTCTGGCAGTTTCATAGTGTCTCTCATAAATGGGTGGTTTTTTAGCACGTGGAAATCGGGCATAACCAATATCGGCTACTTCGGTATTATGTACCTGCTATAGAGGGCGTATTGGTATCTTTGAAAGATTTTGGAGTTTTAGCCTCCATCCATCCTAGTATTAAAAAAAAAAAAAAACGTTGTTGCGGATTTGAAAAATTTTAACACTTGTATTGCTTCGGATGACAGAGACAGACAGCTTACGTACAAAATTTCAGCTTCCTAGCTCAAAATTTAAGGCCTAAAAATTGGTGAAATATGGACAGACAGACGGACGGACGGACATGGCTCATTCGACTCAAAAATCGGTCTCGATCATACGCCCTTAAGGTCTTGGGGGTCTATCGTCATTATTTCTCTATGTTACATTTTCGCCTGTGTCAAACTTAATTATACTCCATTCCTGGGGAATAGGGTATAAAAAATTATGCCTAAAACTAATCGATCCTTAGTTCGTTCCCTATATACTTAATTATTTGATCCCTGTGATGTTGTTGGTAGCCATAAAGGCTACTGGGGCAATCCCTCATCCTCTGATTGAAACCGAAAATGTTCAATCGCCACACTGTGCGCGGCCCATATCTTGAGCTCAGTCCCTACGTTCACTCGTAAGTAAACTATTTACTCTTCCATTTCCATTTTTGTTTCCCCTCCTGCCCTTAGATTAATCAAAAAACTCATTTTAATTTCAAAAAGAATTCATTAACATTTTAATTGAACGTATTTTATTTGTACAAAAGCTAATTATACAACTGGCATTAGATATAGAGTAGCGAAAGAAAAAATTTCTATTAAATTAATCTCAAACAATCAAAATGAATCGTAATTATACGCAAAAAAAATATATTGTTGTGCCTTGGCTATACGCGTTTGTGTCTTAGTAGATCAGCGATCGTTCCGCCAGGCCAGAGATTTATTTGGTAGTATTTGGGGATTCCTCCGGTATTACCCTTGGGAACTTGATGAAGATCTGTTTTTGAACCAGCGATGAACTTCAGCAACCTTTACTTCACAAGCGTAAACAATGAGAAAACGCAACACGACCGACTTCGGCAACCTTTACTTTTCCACCATAAGTAATGCGAAAACACAATGAGTTTCAGTATTCAATTATCTTTATTTTACTATCTTTGTTTTATAGTTTGCTTAAAGCGACCGTACTTGTTGACAACTCGAACACAATTCAATTTTACTCTATCGGTTACCCTACCTCGTTACAAAAATAAAAATCTGTTTTTGCTTAGCTTTCTGTTTCTTGGAAGTGCTGTCTGTGGGAACTGCTGTCGTGCTGTTTCCCGGAATATTGTTTGATGGTGGAACTGCTGACGATATGTCTGAGTTTTGCAGCTAGAGCCTACGCTCGCATAACACCTCCCCCTTTAAGACACATCTAAGGATACCTTATCCTGAGATTGGGCTTGGGTGTCCTCATTTCCACATGCTCCTGGGCGCTTTCCTCTGTGTATGTTTCTGCTGAAATTCTTAGCGTCGTCTCGGGATTCACGCGATGCTTCCTGTTGAAACATCTGTTGAACAGGGCTATGGTTGTCCTTCCTGATCCTCGGTTACACTTCCAAACTGTGTAGCTGATCAGGATTATGGAAAGAACTCCAAATGTTGATATCAATATCCCTTGAGATCTTTCGGGTATTTTCTTTAGAGCCTTCGTCCAAAAGTTTCGCTGGTTTTGGATCTCAGCCGTCAGGTCCTGCAGTTCACGGATATCTTTAGCCGTTATTTTTGACATCGGTTCCAGGTCCAATCTTATATCCTTTATTCTTGAATTCCAGCAGCAATCTTCCAAGTCACCATACGAATATTTATCTTTTATAGCTATTTCAACATTACTATTTACTGTTCTTAGCGTCATGTCATACGTTTCAAATTTGCAATTATTTCCAATCAAAATTGTACCTGATCCAAAAAGTTGGCCAGTCTCGGTTTCATTTTTACATTTACATGTGTACCTAGTTTCCTCTGTTACAGTGAATATGAAGAGGTCTTTTAATTTATGGAAAATTTCAATTTTGGAATTAACAGGTTTTGCATTACAATTATTTGCCCTGTTTCTCATGAATACATTTATCTCGCAATTCGAGTCACTTATTGTGCTTCTAAGCAATTGAGGTTTACAAACATAAGCTTTGTTAGAAATTTTACAATCATCCAATTTTTCCTTAAGACTATATTCTTCTCTATTTTTATTTATTATCAAATATTTATTTCTTAAACCTAATATAATTACTCCGTTCTTTACAATTTTAGGTACAGTAACTATCTCGTATATTTCAAAATTTTCTTTCGATACTGTTGGGATACTAATTACAACAACAATGTTTTGTTCTTTCGTAAATGCTTTAAGTTCTAATGTTTTCAAAATTTCAGAATAGTTTTCCGTGGTTGGTTCTACAGCTAAATTATTTTCATGCTCTAATTCTCTTAATTCATTGATCAGATCTATTGGCTCTATGATTCTGGGATGAAGGATACCTGCTTGTATAAATAGTAAACTGTCAATAAGCTGCTCAATTTCAAGTTCCAATTGCATAATTTTGTGGTTAATTTTACTCGATAATTCATCATAATAAGACGTTAAGAGAATGGTTCGGTTAAGATCAATTTCTTTAGCATTAACTTTGTTTAATTCATTAATAACATCGTTGATTTTCTTTAAAGTAACATTGCTATTCTTTACACTTTCTAGCACTTGCTTATTTAAATGACTCAGTACCTTGATGTTTTCTTCCATTCCGTTTTTGATCCGACTTTCGTTTTCAGAAATACTTTGGACTGCTTTATAATAGTTTTCAGCGTCTTCGCTGTCCATGGTTCCAAATAGAACCTTAAAACCTGTACCTAAAGCATTGATCAAACCGCGCCTTTCGCTTCTGGGTTTTCCGACTATTCCTAAGATTAATCTAATTCTATGGTCAATTTTAGTAATTTCTCTCTTTGCTGCTAATTGATACTCTTTGCATCCTGCTCTGGATTCAATACAGAGACTATCTATAGAATTAATTATACTTCTTACATTATTACTTGATAGATCTAAAGCGTTAACGTCTAAGTTTATTACTAAAGCTACATGGCTACGAATTTCCTTTGCGTCTCCTACATGGCTGAAATATAACCCACTGTTGTTTTGCAGGTCTCTTATGTGGACGTTTTCTGCCGAGATCCGGCTGATGATTGAGACTCTGAAAAATAGGGTTTGACGTTAGCCTTATTAAACTTCTGGGTTTTGTTTTGAAGTTTTATTATGAGGTAGTCCTCATGGACGTCAACTATAGTGAATGGACCTTTATAAGTACTCCTCTGTTTGCCTTTTCGTTCATTACGTACTAAAACCTTTTGACCCATTTTATATTCCTTTGGCTTTCCCAACTTCCTATCATACCTTACTTTAGCTTTCTCTCTGCAACTTCTAGTTTTTTCCTTTACTTCTGCTTGTATATCAAACAAGTTAGATTTTAGTTCGTCAACGTAGTCGTAAATCGACTTTTCCTGGATTAAATCTACCCCACTTGGTCTATTTACTTCATTACCAAACACAACTTCATAAGGGGTGTATCCTGTTGTATTATGGACAGTACTATTATAGCAGAATCCAGCATATGGCATGCGTTTGCTCCAATTGTCCATCTCATTTAGCTCTTTTCCAGTTGACCTCAAATATTCTAGCAATCGGCAATGTGCACGTTCGACACTGCCATTGGATTGTGGGTATGCAACGCTTGTTGTTATGTGTTTAATCCCTAATAATTGACAAAATTCGCTGAACAGTCGATTACAGAACTCGAGACCATTGTCTGAAAGAATAAATTTTGGCATTCCAAAGTTCATAATCCACTCTTCCATAATCGCACGAGCAACAGTTTTCATGTCTTTACTCTTAAGTGCCATTGCCCACTTGAACATCTTCTACATTAGGATCCCTGGTACTAAAACCATCTTCTTCTAAAAGGCTTAGTAGATCTTGCCAAGTTTCTTCCTTCTCCTGTTCTGTGACTCGAATATTTTTACTTGTTACATTTGCTGGAGCTTCTTCATTCTCCTTTTCTATAACTCTAATATATTTGCCTGACTCGTCAGCATCTATACCTGAATCGTTTCTTATTCCCACATTTCTACTTAACTCGTCTGCAACTACATTTTTCTTCCCCTTTTTGTAGACAATGGTATAGTCAAACTCCTCTAACTTTAGTCGCCACCTGACAAGTCTGCTACCTGGGTCTTTGACTCTAAATAACCACGTCAAGGGCCTGTGGTCTGTCTGTATGACGAATTTTGTACCATAAATATACGGCCTGAACTGTTTCGTTGCCCAAACGATGGCCAAACATTCCTTTTCTGTTGTTGTATAATTGACCTCGGCCTATTAAGAGTTCTGCTAGCAAAATGTATTGGTAAATCATGCCCTTCATGATTTTGGCTAAGCACGCACCGATGCCTCGATTGGAAGCATCTGTAGTGATGATAAAAGGCTGAGTGTAATCAGGGTATTGTAAAACTGGGTGCTGAGTAATTGCTTCCTTTAATTTTTCAAAGCTTTGTTGTTGTTCCGTACCCCAAACGAATGCGACATCCTTTTTTAAAAGTCTGTTCATTGGCTCAGCAATATTGCTAAAGTTTTTTACGAATTTCCGATAATAGCCTATCATTCCGAGAAAAGACTTAATACCTGGAACATTTTTAGGTGATTCCATTCGCTTTATACACTCAATTTTGTCTGGGTTTGGTTTTACCCCTTTATCAGTAATGACATGTCCCAAGTACGAAACCTCCTTTCTAAGAAATTCGCACTTGTCTGGTTGCAATTTTAGATAAGCTTTCCTGAGCTGCTCGAACACTGCAATCAATTTTTGGTTGTGCTCCTCTAAATTTTGTCCATGTATGACAATATCATCTAAATAAACCAAACATTTGATCCCTTGTAATCCAGCTAGGACATTGTTCATCAGCCGCTGAAAGCAGGCTGGTGCATTTTTCAAACCCATTGGCATTCTTGTGAATTCAAAATGCCCATATGGTGTACCAAACGCAGTTTTTTCCATATCATCTTCATCCATCGGAATCTGATGGAAACCGGACGTTAAGTCCAGGGTGGAAAAGTATTTTGCTTTTCCAAGTTGGTCCAATATCTCGCTAATGTTCGGCAGGGGGTAGTTATCCGGGATTGTAAGCTCGTTTAGCTTACGGAAATCAATAACCATACGCCACTTTTTCTTCCCACTGGCGTCTGCCTTCTTTGGAACTATCCACAATGGAGAGCTCCAAGGAGAACTACTGTCTCGAATTATGCCATCATCCTTCAGTTTATTAACCTGTTTTCGCACTTCCTCTTCATGGACCTTGGGATAACGGTAGCTCTTTGTAAACACAGGCTCCGTTTCAATACTAGTGCGTATTTTATGTTTGATGAAATCGGTCTTAGTCAACTTCTCATCTTCAATGCTAAATATGTCACTAAATTCTTTTACTATTTCTAATAATTTTTCTTTCTCCTCAGCATTTAAATGATCCGTTCTGATATTACTAACAACTCTATTTGGCCTTTTATTAGCAACATCAAAATCTCCTAAGTTTATCCCTTGGATGCTTAATCCATTTATATTGAAAGGTTTCTCCGTAGTGTTAACTATAGAAACTAAACATGTGCCTCCTTTATTTTCAGTAACGCAATTAGGTACAATAATACCTTCTCCTAATTCTTGTCTAGGTACCACTATTTCTCCTTCAAGATTTTTGTCAACAATGACAGTCCTGAATACTTCCGATCTCTCTTCGTGGAGATATCTCAAAGGAATTTTGCCAAGTTTTCCACTAATTACATTTTCCTGGTAATCAATCGTGAACCCACCCTCTCGTAGGAATTGGTTTCCGATTATTCCATCGTAATTTCCTAATAAATTATTCTCAACTACTTGAAATATTAAAACCTCCGACCTAGTGCTATTACTCTTTACGGCAAATTCTACACTCGTTTCTACTTCCCCCAAGGTTTGGCACATTTGTCCACTTATTCCTTTAAACTGCATAACTTTTCCTTCATTTACCTCATCTTTATAAACACAGTCCGCTTGAATTATCGATATCTCCGCACCCGTGTCTATAATGAGTTTCCTTAAATCTCCATTCACTCTAGCTAACACATGAGGACTTTCCGAACTATCTACTAGTCTAAGCTGCACGATTGCCTCTTTAACCGCGCAGTCTTCTAAAAATCCCTTCCTTTAAAGTGAGCATTATTCGAGGTAGACGGTTGGCTTGGAAGCTGTCGTTGGTTTGGAAGCTGTCGTTGGTTGGCAAGTTGCTCTTGTCGGAATGGATTATTCTCTACTCTGTTTTTCCTGGGCTGCCTGCAATTTCTGGCTAAATGACCAGGTTTCCCACAATTGTAGCAACATCTTGTGTCTGTATAATTAATTTTGGCTAAGGTTTTAGACGTGTAGTCATGGTGCGTATTCGTTTTGAATAAATTTATTCGCTGTTCTTCTTCACAAGCGAATTTGCTGGCTTCTGCGAGCGTTGTAGGTCGTTGAGTGATTACATATGTAGACAATCTTTCTCTTAGGCCATTAATAAACACTGTCAACGTCTCATTTTGTATATAATCTATTTGACCTGCTCTATGTTCTGCTTTGACGTCTATAAGTTTGCTTTGTAAAAGACGTCTTTGCAGGGTCTCCACGCGTTGCATGAAATGCACAACCGTTTCATCTCTATATTGTTTTATAGAGATCAGCTCTCTATGCAACTGGAGCGCACTATGAGGCTCACGAAAAACTAGTGTCAGTTCCTTCTTTAAACTCTCCCAGTCCTCGATTTCTCTGTTCATGAGTATTGTTGTGGCGTTGCCACGAATTTTGGTCTTTATAAATTTAAACAGGACATTCTTTTGGTCATCAGATGCCAGTTCGATGGCATCATTGCAAGAATCGATAAAGGTGAAAACCTCATCGCTCGTCCCATTAAATGTTGGGATGAATGCTGTCAAAACAGAAATTGGAACTGCGTCGGGCATGTTGTCACTAATATCACTACTTATGTCACTATACAAATCGTCACGGTCTAGACTGTTATCACTATTGCTCAAACTACCTAACTGATCTCTTGAAAACATTAACACTTTAATAGGAGATAGCCACTTCACAATAATAAAAATAAAAAAAATAATAAAACGGACTCACAATATGATTGCTGCTAAATCTATCGGCGTTTAATTCTGTTTACTTCTCTGGTGATAGTTATTTGCTCTGCTGATTGTTTAATCTGCTCTGCTGATGGTTATCTGCTCTGCTGATTGTTTAATCTGCTCTGCTGATGGTTATCTGCTTTGCTGATTGTTTAATCTGCTCTGCTGATGTTCGATTGAAGATCCTCTCTGCTGATCAATGATGAATCCCACCGCTGCCACCAGAAAAACGTGTTATGCCTTGGCTATACGCGTTTGTGTCTTAGTAGATCAGCGATCGTTCCGCCAGGCCAGAGATTTATTTGGTAGTATTTGGGGATTCCTCCGGTATTACCCTTGGGAACTTGATGAAGATCTGTTTTTGAACCAGCGATGAACTTCAGCAACCTTTACTTCACAAGCGTAAACAATGAGAAAACGCAACACGACCGACTTCGGCAACCTTTACTTTTCCACCATAAGTAATGCGAAAACACAATGAGTTTCAGTATTCAATTATCTTTATTTTACTATCTTTGTTTTATAGTTTGCTTAAAGCGACCGTACTTGTTGACAACTCGAACACAATTCAATTTTACTCTATCGGTTACCCTACCTCGTTACAAAAATAAAAATCTGTTTTTGCTTAGCTTTCTGTTTCTTGGAAGTGCTGTCTGTGGGAACTGCTGTCGTGCTGTTTCCCGGAATATTGTTTGGTGGTGGAACTGCTGACGATATGTCTGAGTTTTGCAGCTAGAGCCTACGCTCGCATAACAATATATATATAAAACGCGATGGAGAAAATATAAGAGCTCTCTCTCCCTCTCTTAACAAAATTTAGTCGGCATGCAAAAAAAGCAATTAATAATAACGGGTGATTTTTTAAGAGGTTGAGAACTTTTTAAAAAAAAAAAAACACAAAAAAATCGAATAAAATAATGAAATATTTATTTGAATCTATAATTTGAACCTTGCAATTTAATGTTTAAAGATAATTTCATGCAAATGTTGACCGCGGCTGCGTCTCAGGTAGCCCATCCGCTGAGTCCAATTTTGGCATACTCTTTCACACATATCGGCCGGTATCTCACGAATGAATGCATGGATGTTGGCTTCCAGTGCGTCAATCGAAGCGGGCTTGTCCCTATAGACATTAGCCTTGACATACCCCCACAAAAAATAATCTAATGTTGTCAAATCGCACGATCTAGGCGGCCAATTGACCGGCCCGAAAACTCGCCGACCATAAAATGTAAGCAGCGCGCGATGAACATTTCGAACCGAGCACGAATTTTGATAGTAAAATTCAATAATTTGCAAGCGTTGTTCATTTGTAAGACGATCCATGGTTAAATTGCAAACCAAACTGAAGCTGTTTGACAGTGACACAAGGTACTAAACACACGTCAGCTGTCAAAACCAGTGTTGCCAAAACCAAACCAGCTAAAAAATCACCCTTTAAAAACAAAAAAAGCCTTAAAAAAACGATCTTATGCATTTGGTTTGATTAATGCAAGTTGATCTAAACCCGCAAAACAATTATAATCTTCTTTTATCAGAGATTTACCCAATATGAAAGAAAACTACTCACTGTTTGAGAGCGAAATGATGTTGTTTTCTAGGGCTTTTTCCCACTTATCGCTTAGTAATTTTTCTGTAGGCATTTTTTGGGAAATTTTAATATGGAAATTGTGTTACTTTTTGTAGATAGCTTGTACTTTACAGAACCAGGAAAGCTTTTAATTAAAAATTACGTTGCAGTCAGTAAGCTTAGATTAATGTTTCTTTCTTTCAGTATCAATATTTTTTTATATTCACTTTGTAGGTAGATTATGTTAAGGGTTTTATCGATGAAGAAACACTTGTTGGGCGCAGATTCGGATTCTCTTGGTCACTTGGGGGATAAATCACCGGTGGGGGGCGTGGAAATCCGATCATGAAATGCTTCAACTGGTCGCTGCGGGCGATCTCGATGTTGGCGGCACCTGCAGGGCTTAGTAAAGAAGACTAGCTGTCTTCACAAAATCAACTAAGGGTGGAGATCGTTGAATGTTAGATCGGGGCGATTGGAAATCAGGTTTCCTTTTGGTGACATCGGTCTCCAAGGGATTGGGTGGATTTTCACTCAGCATTGAGCAGCGTCGAGCTAGTAGGTACTCGAACAAAATGGATTGGTGTACGATGAATCAAAATTAATTCAAATTAAAATTGCAGGGAAGAGCACTAGATTTCTGCATGTAAGTCTCTCTCTGCGAATAGGTACCTAAAAAAAATACGAATGGATGGAAGATTTTCGAGACTATCGCTCTGAAAAAAAGAGAGCTGCTGAGCACCTAGTGCACGAGGAAAATCTCACGTGGCGTAGGATTCGGGGACACCAACTACTACTCCGTCTGCCAAAAGACGGGGTAAATATCAAACTAATTTGATAAAAAGTACATGAAATTAGTGTGTGCTACTTAGATTTTCACTTTTAATTAAGTGATTTGAGATGGCTAAACCATCACAAGGTCCGACTGAAAACTTTTTCGAAAGGCTTGCTTGAGGCTGTGGATATCATCATTGGCGTGAGGGCATGACAAGATTTTTTGTTTACTTGGCATTATTTGCATGCTTTAGCACATTTTTTGATATCCGAAATCCTTATGTGTAAATAAGTTTTCAAGATACCCTAATGGCCACCAAATAAGGTTTTGTGATATTTTTTTAAGACTTCACGCATTTCATCCGCCTGAACTAAGAAAACAGTTTGGGTGCCATTCTTATCAAGAAGATCGATTGAACTGATTTCATCCAAATACTGGTCATTGTCGTTATCGTTATAATTTTTAAAGGAATGTACTTAAATACTATTGTAATGTGGCGACAAGAATTAAAGCGACATGAAGGAATCGCTGAATGCACCCATCGATTCACTTTACGAACGCAGCCAACTGTCATTCCAATCAGTTGACAGCAAACTCATATTCGAAGTTCGAATTTCGATTATTAAAAATTTCCCCTCCATGGAATTCAGCCGAAGAGTACCAATGGATAATTACCAAAGGGGATGTATGGAACGTACTAGAATGTGCTTAATTTCGTATAAATACACGAGGCTCGTACGGGACAGCTATATTTTAAAAGTTGACGTGTGAAAATCGATAGTAAAATAAAAAGCGATCGAATCGAAATTAAGTGTTGAATTCAAGTAGCGATTGAATTAAGAGCGATTTGAGTTTGAATAAGTTTCGTTTGATAAATAAAGTGTTTCATTGTGTAATTATAAAAGTGAAATTGAGTTTTGATCGACGAACCCCAAAAATATTACATTGGTGTCAGAAATTGAGAATAAGACCCATAATTGTGCGGTTAAATTCTGCAGTGGAATTCTCCGGAACAGTGTTATGGCATCAAACAATTTTTTTTTAAGTGGATTTTTCTAGAAATATTACGCGTCGGTGAGTTACACGTTTTATTTTCGCGGTGGAAGTCTCCAAAAATAGTGTGTAAAAACAGTGGTGGTAATTTATTGGCTAGTGAGTTTTCTGGACAAATATTTAACATAAACTGATTGGGTTGTGAAAATTGTGTTAAGTAAATTCAAATGGGTCGCAAAATTGAGCAATTGTTAACAGCTGAGTTGAAAGCAGAATTGGGCAAAGGAAATCTCCAGACTTCGGGTGTTCATGAAGTTACTTTTGGGGAAGTTCGTAAATCTGGGCGAGAAATTCGAGACGGTGGAGTGCAGCTAAAAGAATGCTGTCGAAGAACAGAAGAAAGCTCTCGGAAGCAAGATCGCTAAACTAGATAGACGGTTCGATGCGCAAAATAATTATTTGCGAAAGCAACTAAGTAAACAGATAGATACTCTGGAATGCAAACTCGGTGCCCAAAGTATGGCCTTTCAAGAAAAATTCCAATCAATGGATGAAAAAATGGAAACTATGGAAGAAAAATTCAGCAAAGCTGAGTCGCAAGTAGAAAGTGTAGAGCAGCAGTACGATTTTCTAGCAAAAGAACTCGACAACGTAAAGAATCGGAAGGTTCGGGAATATTCGATCGATAGTTCATGACGAAAAGAAATGCAGGGACCTGTATTCAATGGCCAAACATCATGGCCGATTTATAAGAGGCAGTTCGAAGCCGCCGCGATGACCAACAACTGGGTAAATGAAGACAAGTCGATTGCTCTTGTGTTCGCGCTCAGAAGAACAGCTGCCGGATTGCTGTAGACCATCAGAGAAGGATTATGATGCCATGGTGAAGGTCATCGAGATGAGGTTTGGCGACGACCACATGCAGCGAGTTAACCGGGTTCAGTTGCGCCGAAGAGTTCAAACTAGGGGTGAGATGCTTCAACAGTTGCAAGGCGGCATTGAGCGATTGGCGAATTTGTCCTATATAAAGTATATACGATCTGGCAACCGATGCTTTAACGAATGCCGTTGCGGAAGGGGAGCTACAAATGGCTGCAAGAATGGCAGGTAAGAAGACACTCGCCTTGACAATGGAAGCAGCAGACCAAGCTTCACAAGGTACCCATCGCATCAGGGAAATGGCTACGCTAGAGTGCTCATGTGAACGCATCGACATCGAAAGGCAAAACACGAACCTCGCTCGGGGAAAAATGAGATGCTGGAAATGTTACAAGCTGCGACATCTACACCGATAGTGCAGAGCTCTAGCTAGACAAGCAAGCTACCCATATTCCGCTAGGAGAAGGTTAAATGAAAAAGACTCTTGCAGGGACAACGTTCACCCTGTTGGACAAGCTTCGGGACAAGCAGTCGGGAAACGGCTTAGAACCAATCGCGGGGCAGAAGTTGATTAATGGAATCGACGCCCCCAGGATCATCATCTAAGTTTCGCAAACAAAACGCTGCAACAATAGTCCAGCAGTGGAGACAATCATCGCCAACAGAAAATGGTAACACACAGGTAACAAGGCCTCAATCATCCGAGGTAATCTTGTCCAGCTGCTGCGGTCTGAAAACGTCTACAGGATATGCGACATGAAGGCACATGAGATAACTCTAGACCTTCGACTCCAGGTGCTAAGGTATTGAACCTGCGAAATCTCCATGGTATATGGAAACGACAACTGGCGATAATAAGAAGCGATGAATTTCTGCGGCCCTCTCCAGAGACAGTACTTTGGACACGTTTGGAGGGTGATCCTGGGCACCACCGATTCTATCTCGCAGAGCAAGATATTGCAAGAGAATTTAAAAGTTACATCGTGGGAAAAATTATTGCAGAACCCAAAAACAACGTGGTGCCAGTAAGACTGATGAGCCCTAACAAGAGCACCGTTAAGCTCAGGATCGGAAGATGTATACCCGTGGCAGCCATTTCGACAGTTACCTAGGGTGAGCCTCCAAATACTGTTTCTCCATCCAAATTGACCGAGATATGTAAGACCATACTCGGAGACTGTGAACTAAATCAGGAGCAGCAAGCCGTAGCGGAAAATCTTATTGGCGAGTTTGCTGATATATTTGCGTCACAAGATGGGGACTATAGTCGAACACACTTAGTACAACACCGCATAGATACCGGAGACTCGCCAACCTGCTAGATGATGTTGGTCAAGCAAGAGGAGGCCGCCGAAATGATATTGACCATGGAAAAAGAAGGATTGATCGAAAGCTCGAAAAGTCCGTGACATTTGGTCTGTGTAACGCTGCAGCCACCTTTGAGCGTCTTATGGAACGTGTCTTACATGGAAAACCTGTCTGGTACATCTGGACGACGTCATCGTTTTGGGAAAGACGTTCACTGAACATCGCGACAACTAGAGGGAGGTGTTCTCATGACTTCGTGCAGCACACTTGAAGCTGAATCCAAAGAGTGCGCTCGTCATAGCAGAAGTTTAGTATTTGGGGCACGTGATATCGACAGATGGAGTAAAGATGAATCCAGAGAAAATCGAAGCTGTGAGAAGCTGGCCAGTTCCCAAATACAAACACCAACTAAGGAGCATTTTCGGTATTGCTACGTACTACAGGAGGTTTGTGTAGGATTTTGCCGGGTCGCATTGCGTGCGACAAGAAGAAAAGGACGAATGTTGTTCTGCCCAAAGAATAAGAGCTGAACCTGTAGAAGGCTGAAATACTGATGATCCAGACATCGAGCCAATCCTTGCATGGAAGGAATCTATGGAGAAGCCGGGTGCAAGAAATATCTCTGACAAAATTCCTACCTTTAACGCATACTGGGCGCAGTGGGACTCTCTCCAGGTTTAAGATGGTGTTTTGCGGAGAAAATGGGAAATGCCGATTGGTAAATATTTTGAGATGCAGCTCCTGGTTTCACGGTCTAAAGCCCGGGAGATTCTACACTTGGGAACCAACAAAACCCTGAAAAAGGTACGGGAACGCTTTTATTAGCTCTGACCCCCCATACATATTTCACTGTTTGACCATATATCGTGGAAATTCACTGCCAATTTTAAAAATTTTCTCAAACGTGTGTGTATAAATGTAGGAACATTAATTCGAGATTTTTGTAATTGTAGGTTTTTTTGTTCGAGATTTAATTTTTCGAGATTTTTGGTATTTGCGAGCATTCGAGATTTTTGCTCCCGAGATTTTTGCTTTCAAGATTATGGTTTTCAAGATTTTGGGGTACACCCCATTGGTAGGCGTCTACATCGCAGGTCCTTTTCCGGAAACTGAAAGCGTCAATCGTTACATCCTTGTGATTGCCGATTGCTTCAGCACGTGGCCCAAGGCATTTACGATCCCAAATCAAGAAGCGACAACCGTCGTCGAACAGATAGTGAACCCCTGGGTGTTTAGGTTCGGAGTGCCAATAGAATTACATCCCGACCAAGGAAGAAACTTCGAGTCGAAACATTCCAGGAAGTATGCGCAGCAATCGGACTACAGAAGACAAGGACCACACCCCTTCACCCACAATCAGCTGAAATGTTGGAACGTTTCAACAAGACACATCTTTCCAAAGTAAGTGGACGAGAATCAACGGGACTGGGATCGGCGAACACCTTCCTCATGGCTTACCCAAACGGTATTCATAGTACAACTGGATACACTCCATCTGAAACGAGTGTAGCTACCCATGACTGAGCTACCCAGTGAGCTCAAATTCGTATTTCCCATTGAATACCCAACATGCGAAGGGAACTACGTGGCAGACCTTACAGATAGGACTTATGACATACACCAGCGAGCTAGAAGCAATATAAAAGTTGCACGCCACCGCATGAAGACCAGATACGATGTGCGAGCAACAGCACGCGAGTTAAACGAGGGAGATCTGATATGCCTCTATATGTGACCCATCGTAAAAAGGGAAGATCGCCAAAGCTGCAGCAGGAGTGGCAACGCAAATAAATGATGTCGTCTTCCGAATCCAACGAGGACCAAGAGCGATGATGAAAGTTGTCGATGTTGATCGTTCGGGACAAACAAAGCTAAGAGTGGGGCAATGTAATGTGGCAAGAAGAAATAAAACATGCAGGAATTGCTGAATGCACCCATCAATTCACTTTATGGACACACCCAACTGCCATTCCAGTCAGCTGACTGCAAACTGATATTCAAAGCTCGAATTTCAATATCGAAAATTTTCCCCTCTTGGAATTCAGTTGAAGAGTACCAATGAAAAATTACCAAACAGGAAGTGTGGAACGTACTAGAAGGTGCTTAATTTGTATAAATTCACGGGGACAGGCTCGTTCGGGACAGTTTTTATTTTAAACGTTGACGTGTGAAAATCGATAGTAAAATAAAAAGTGAGCTACTTCGCTACTTAGAAGTAGCAAAGTTGAAAGTTAAGTGCGATTTGAATTTAAATAAGTTTTGTTTGGAAAACAAAGTGTTTCATTGTGTAATTAAAAAAGTGAAATTGTGTTAGTATTCGACGAATGCTAGGAAAAAACTATTACAATATAAACGACATTTTTTAATAATGTCTAGTCCATTGTTGGTTGTTGAGTCAGAAAGTTTCTCCAAGTCATCTTTAGAGTTTATTCGGATGCTGTCACCAGTGAATGTTTTCTTTACAAATACTTGTCCTTTCAAAACCAAAACGGTTTGGGTTTCTTTTTAGAGAAATACACAAACACAATTTGAACACATATTAAATTAATGTTTGTAGATTATGGGTGTATCTAATGGTATAAGGTTCATTGGGTATAAGGTTTAATCCCGTTTATAGAGAAATCTAGGTGAAACTAAGGGAAAAAACTTCGGAGCAACAAGAAACACGTCAATTCGTTATGACATATTATTACCTTTAAGTAGGCGTTTTTGGACAAAAACTGTTTTTTGAGCGGTAGCTTTCAACGCCTTTTCTTATGATTCTAACGAAATAAAATATGGCAGATAAATCCGGCACGAACAAAAATTTTCGAATTTAACATTCGTGTAGGTCTTATAATTTACACTGTTTTTGTAAGCTTTGGTTTTGTGACCAAAAAGTGCAAAAAAAAAAAATTCTCACGGGCGGCGCGCGTATACTTACCTACTAGGTACATATATGTTTTAACAATTTTGGCCTCAAAAATGTATGTCTTAATAAAGATTGTGCAAGGGGTTTTGTTTAGTATTACTTTAATTTTTTTAGTAATAACAGAATATTTTTACTATAAATATTAATAAAATGAAGTACACAAATATTGTTCAATAGTATAACAATTTTCACAGTGATGTGGCTTTTCCAGTGGAGAAGCAGAACAAGAAGTCCTATATGCTTGAGAGACCAGCTCCTCAAGAATTACAAACAAAAAATCAATATTTTATTTTTTTTCAGACGCATATATAAGAAACCATTAACCGATGAAAGATCACACATATTGCTTCTCAACAGCTTACATTTTTACACTTTAAGGAATAAATTCTTTTGGATGCCTAAGAAGTTGGTTTATGAATGAGAAACGCGATCACAATTAGGACGCTAATTGCCTGAAGTGGAATCGGCTAAGGTAATCTCCGATTTTAAAATTTTGTTAAAGTCAATGTGATCAATAATAATAAATAATCCGTCTGCGTAATGTGATCCCAAAAATATTGTCCCGAATTGTTGCTTTATTTAGGCTTGTGATGTAAGGGCATTTTTTCTCTATTTTTGCATGCAGTAAGTCAGCATGAGGTTAGGCAAAAACCAACTAACCGGAAAGCTAGAAAAGTTGCAACCAGCTGATCTTGAGGTGACACTTCTTGAGCTGTCACAATAAAATTGTGATGATCACAGTTTGCGCAGATAAATTTTTGTGATTTGTGACATCACTTATCACAGATCACCTTAGCCGATTCCACCCTTGACATTTATTTATTGATCATTAATCAATATCACACTTTAGAATGAACTTGGGCACATATTATTTGCTGATGTGCTGTTGTTGCTGGGTTGGATGATCTCTTGTCATCATTGCCTTCATCGCTTCCGTAAGTATCGTCTCTTGGAATAAAAACATCTTTCGTGCCATCCACCGAATCGGCAGTCAATTGCGTGTCTTGAGTATGTTCGTCTTTTCCTGCTCCATCCTCGTCATCGTCTGACAAATCCTTTGCTACAGTTTCACTCCTTAAAAGCTTTCGTTTACCACTTCCGAGTCGTGGAGTTTTCGGCATAATTTCAGGTATTGGAATGTTGACATCATCTTCCACAGATTCAATTCGATCCAAGCTAGGTTCCATTTCTCGCAGTTCATCATGATTCAGCATCATCCTCAGTTCGACACTGTGGTGATTTTTTCTCGGTGGCGGTACGTTGTCCAAGGCTAACTTATGTCCTTCAAGCAGCAGTTCTTGACTATTGCCGCAGGTATTTAGCAAAGAAATTGGCTTGTTATTGGAATTGTCAACGTGCACAAGGACAAAAGGTAGCTTTAAGGATAACTCTCCACCCATGCCGCTTAGAGTTAGTTTAACCTTGACGTAATACGACACGTAGATTGCAAATACGTTCCGATCATCAGAGTTTGAAGGTATGATTGCTGATAGCGGCGCAGCAGTAGGTGAACGGATGGCTGAGGCCGCAATTGCTCCTGTAATCTCTTCCGGTTCGGTGCTTCTCTGCAAAGTATCTTCAAGAGCAATCCAGTTTTTTGTGGGACCTAAGAGTAAAATCAAGATTTATATTAGGCTATCTCTTAAAATAAGGTAAGGCATGGTGAACTAGGCCTTTTAACCTCTTTGGGGCTTAAGAATAAATGTCGCATCGAGGCTTCCACCGGGACTGACTGTTCGGTCTACTGGCGAATTGTTATCTGAATCTGCCACGATGTTCTTAAATTTTCCATTATTAAACATGCAGACGTCAACGTGTTGAATAGCACAAACCTGCACGTAAAACGAAATAAAATAAACATTTATATATAATATGCAAAAAAATGAATCCACGATTTATTTTTAACCAAGAATAAAATAAATTAGCTCAATGACTATATTGATGGATTTAATAATATTGTTCACAGTTTGTTATTATCCCTCATCCCAGGATAGTAGGTATATTAAGTTTGTCACATAGCTTGTAACACAGTGAAATAATAATGGTAGACCCCTAAGACCTTAAGGGCATATGATTGAGACCGAATTCTGAATCGAATAAGCCATGTCCGTGGAATAAGCCATGTCCTCTCACATTTGGAGGCAGAATTAAAGAAAAACTTAAAATTTTCGAGAAGAACGTAATTCGACTGGCCTTAACACTAATTTAGGAAAAAATAAAAAAAAAATAGCAGGTTGGATAAACGAGACTTTACTCTAGATTTTGTTTGTACAAAGCTTTTAGCCATGCCCCCTTAAAGGGGTAGATTTTTCAAAAATATTGAATTTAAACCAAAAAATTGCATTTTAACGTGCATTTAATCGTGACTTGGAAACATCTGTTATGTTATCTGTATAGTTTGTAATTAGGGACGGTTGGACCACGCCCCTTTTCGAAACTTGCACTTCTTATAAAATGTAAAAAATAACAATAGCATCAGCAGTTTACATTGTAGTATATTATGGGGTATTCAACGGTCCGTTTAACGCACTGTAACTTCTGCGTACACACTGTAGCACTTACTCACTGTTTTTTTTTTTTTATTAATATGAATATGATGTGTGTACATTTAAAAGATCAAAAGTAGTAAATTCCTTATAAGTGTTTTCCTACTTTAACAATTTGTATTTAGAAATATTTTTTTTTTTGAATACTAGGGTGGACTAGGGAAGCTTAAACTCAAATAGCTCCTATTAGTTGATTAAAATTATTTATATTATTTTCTTTAATTTTTATTTTATTTAATATTATAAATAATTTTATGTATTTACCTTTTTTGTAAAAAAAATACAATTTTCAAATATACCAATATGCCCAATACAACAGGTATATAATACCGAAGTTGCTAATATTAGCTATGCTCGATATCCACGAGCTAAAAAAACACTCTTTTTATGAGAGACACTATGAAAACTGCCAGAACGCACGTCATTGTAGTAAAATTTTCGCTCGTCTTGCTTCTTCTTAACGCGTGGTTTCCACCAAAGTTTAGCGTCTAAAGTCATTCCTAGATATTTCGCTTACTTTGCATAGGGAATTCGTACAGAGTTTATGAATAGAGGTAAATTGTTCACCTTTCTGTACGTAAAATTGACATGCGTTGACTTGTTCTCGTTAAGAACGGTTCGCCAAGTCTTCCTCCAGACCCAAATTTTATCCAAACCTCTTTGGAGGCTTCTCGTTGATGACTCGACTGATTCACCTGTTGCTAGGAGGGCCGTGTCGTCAGCAAACTGTTTCGGCCATAACTGTTTCGTCATCTAGAGGTATGTCTTTCGTGCAGACCAGAAACAGGGCCGGACCGATGACGCTTCCCTGAGGTACGCCAGCTCGAATTTGCTTGAAACTCGAGTATTCAGTACCACACCTAACAAAAAAGAGTCTTTTTTCTAGATAGTTTTTCATGGTTGTAATGGCTTCAGCAGAAGTTTGTCAAAGACATTTGGGCCTATAAGTTTTTTTGTCGTTTGGACATTTCCCCGGTTTTGGAACCATAATGACTTCAGCAATTTTCCATTGTCTTGGAACGTATAATAGTCTAATAGAAGCGTTTGTGGTATAAAGTATCTAGCTTGTCTAGTGCCTTTTTCAGTGGTTCTTTGAAGATTTCGCCAGTGAGCAGGTCATATCCTGGGGCCTTATTATTTTTAAGTTATGCTTATGTCTACCGAAGTTCGGCTAATGACACTTTCTTCTTTCTGAAGCTATCAGGTTCCGCGTTCTTGTTTAAAACGTCAGCCAACGGTGGACAAACAAAGACCAGAAATGTTTTCACAGCGGAATAATCAGTCCATTTTCATACCGAATAACAGCCATTTCCCTCAAACTCGAAATCTAAATAAACCACCTCTTATACCTCAATATAATCAGTTCGCCCAGATCCAAAACCAGCCAATAGCACACCCCCACACAACAAAATGCATACTGTCCTGCAGCAATTTCGATGGAATTGTCAAGTGGCAACACTCGATACACTAGAACCCAACAATCGAATTTTAAACAGCAGCCATAAGCATCCAAAACAATGACGGTGCAGAATCTAACCCAAACAAAATGGAAGTAAACAACCTTAACACATTCCCTGTACAACGCGGTCCAGATCAAAACACTCAGTCCGAAATTTTGCCTGGCATAGATTTTTTTTTGAATACTAGGGTGGATGGAGGCTAAAACTTCAAAATCTTTCAAAGATACCAATACGCCCACTATAGCAGGTATATAATACCGAAGTAGCCGATATTGGTTATGCCCGATTTCCACGTGCTAAAAAATCACCCATTTATGAGAGACACTATGAAACTGCCAGAACGCACTTCATAGTAGTAAATTTTCGCCCTCTCATAATACTTCTTGACTACAACTAAGTTAACTTAACAAGTAGTTTACGCTTCCGTAGTGTTTATCGCATTGGGTAGGTTGCTATCCAGTGAATGCACCTACTAAGCCGTTCATTCGTGCGGCTTCACCCTACGTCGCTAGTTCGAAGGGTCTTGTTCTTTGTAGTCGTCGCTCGATGTTTACATCGTTAAGAGTCTCGTTGAGAGTACGGATCATCGCCAGGGCCGGCGCCAGCAAAACTAGCGCCCTGTGCAAGATCTACAGAAAGCGCCCTTTAATTTGCACACATCCATAAGTCGTTTCCCCATCACCCAGGATGTAGACCTTTAATGCGCTTTTTTTATTGAGGTGTCCCCGGTAGGCCTAATCCTCACTTAAAAACAAATTTGTATATTAACGCATATGTTTTTTTGTGTTTATAGAAGAAATAATTAAAATAAATAATTAAATAAAATAAATTAATACAATAAATAAATAGAAAATAAATAAATTAAAAAAAAATGTATATGTATGTACATTTAAAGGAATTAATTTTCATTCAAGGAACTTAGATTTAAGTTTAGATAATTTTATTTTAGTTTAGAAAATGATCTTAGTTCTAAGCTAACTAATTCAGAACTTAGATCATTTTTTTTTTAAATCAAAAAGGTACAAAACACAAAACATAAACAGAAATGATCATGATAGAAACCTTTAAGCTTGGAAACTTAACTTTCTAGCCCTAGCTTTGGCAAATTCTGCAATAAGATCAACATAGTCTAAAACGCAGCGAAGAAATGATCATGATAGAAACCTTTAAGCTTGGAAACTTAATTTTCTAGGACTAACTTTGGCAAATTCTGCAATAAGATCATCATAGTCTAGAGGTTTTAATAACTCCTTTTCAATAGACATTATAGATAAGCCTACCAATCTCTCTTGAGTCATCGTGGTCCTAAGATAATTTTTAATAATTCTAAGTTTAGAAAAACTGCGTTCTCCTAAAGCAACTGTCACAGGGATTGTGTTAAGAATTTGAAGAGCGATAACTAAATTGGGAGCAAGATCTTCTAGGCTTGAGCTGAATATGAAACTTAGCACATCTAAAGAGGAACTTTGTGGTGTAACGAGCGGGGAAATGAGTATTAACTCTTGATACAATTCTAATCCATCTAAATCTTGAAAACTACCAGATGTTAAAATATACTGCAAATTAAGACATGAAGAGCGTAGATTTTTATTTTTCAAACATTCGCTTATGTTACTTAAAAATGAAAAATTTATACTATATGTGTCAAGCTGCTGAAACCTTTCTGTTATGGATTCAATCGATTGATCAATTATTTTGAAATTAAAGTCTACTTTAAATTTTTGTTTCGGGTCTAAAATAGTTTCTGTACATTCATCAGCATAAAGTCTTTTCGTCCGATCGCAGTGCTGAAGATTCAGGAAACATATTTGGTATTTCAATTGAACTAGCGATGCGCTCAGTTGGCTGTACACAATCATTAAATTTTTCATTGGAACGCATTGCAATCAAACTATTTTTCGCATTTTCTAAGACTTTTATGCCTGTTGCTAGATTAACGGACGGACTTTGTGAATATTTGCTGGTTTTATTTATGTTTCCTAAAATATCAAACCAAATAAGCAGGGGACAAATAAAAGTTAAATCAAAAATTTTATTTCCTTACGATTCTGCAATATTTTTCGCTTCCGGATTTCCTATTTCAGATATTTCTATAAGGGCTTCATATATGTCTACTTAGTTTGTTTTTAAAGGCTTTAGTGCATCTATCCTGCTCTCCCATCTTGTTTCAGAAAGAGGTTTCAAATTAAGATTTGGCACTTTTTCCTTGTAAATATCCCACCGTGTTGTGGAACTTGATACAAAGTTATATAGACATTGAACTGTGTCGAAAAACTTAATAGCATATAACGAGCACCGAGCAGCATCGTTAACTACTAAATTTAAGGAATGTGAACAACATGGAACAAAAAATGCCCTTAGTTCCAGGGTTCGAACTCGATTCTGTACACCCGCTTCCTTTCCTTTCATATTGGAACCATTATCATAACTTTGGCCTCGACAATTACTAATTAAAATTCCATGCAAATCAAGTTTGTCTAAAATTAACTGTGTGAGCCCCATTCCTGTCTTATCTTCTCCCTTCAAAAACTTTGTTTTGGGTTTCTCGATTTGTAATTCTCCTCAAGTGATCTCCTAATACCAAAGCCTTTCAAAAGCCTTTCGTTTCGACCCATCTCTTCTTCCCCAATGCCAAACGTCGCCACACCGCACCACCACCACCCACCACGCAAAATAAATTCCCATATTTTTTAGGCAAATAAAAGAGAAATAAATAAAACTCATAGATTTCCCATGTTCAGGATTTCAAACTCGCACATATGTACATACCGTTTGCTTTGCAAGTGTACGATAAAAAACCCGACAACGACGGACGAGCGACATTCGATTCTATATCGATACATATCAGAATCAGTATCAGATACAGTACAGATGTAGAAGTCGAAGAGAATACTACATTTTCAAAACAAAGCTGCACCTTCTCTTTGTAAGAGAAATTCGCTACTTTTTTTCGTAAAAGAGAAATCCCATTCCCTTTCCCATATCCCATACACTGCGTCTTCTTGTGTGCAGAATCAAAAACTTGCACACTCTAGCCCATACAATTCCGCAGGAATCAGTTTTTTTTTTTTTTGACATATTTCGTATAGAAATTTTGCGAGCGAATGTGCAAGAAATAAAACCTGCACATACGGGCGAATTTTTTTGATTTGTTTTGAAGTTTTTGAACGATCGATGTACCTACTTAGATTCTTTTTTTTATGCAAGTGGATGTGCAAGAAGTATTTCTACACGAATAGGGTGTAATATTGTGAGATTAGGTAGGTAGGTAAGAAATGAATTTGTCTAGTGGGATTTTTTTTTTATTTTGAGTTAGGTAGATTCTTCTTGAAGTTGCAATATATATTGCAAGTGATATGAGTAGTAAATGTGCAAGAAATAATTCGGCACAGGTGGGATGGATATTTTTTTAGGCTTATTTGAACATATGTTTTGATTAAATTAAATGGCAGTATCCGTGCAAGGCAATATTAGTTTTCATTTTCCTAGCAATGCGCCCCAGAATTTGGCGCCCTGTGCAATTGCACATCTTGTTGCAATGAACATAAAGGCGAGCATTTAGCTTTCGAGCAAAGTTTGTTACTTCTTCGCTCACGGTAGCTATTCCTAAATCTTTGTGAATATCACTATTCCTAATATACCATGGAGCATTCACAATTGCTCTTAGTGTCTTGTTTTGGAAAGTCTGCAACATGGAGATGTTGGTCGGCTTGGTACAATCCCAAAGTTGTACACCGTATGTCCAGGACGGCTTTGACACCTGCCTGTGCAAGAGCAGTTTGTTATATATGCTTAATTTCCAAAAATCTTCCGATAAGCCAATACATTTCCCTGAGCCTAATCTCGAGCTCGTCACGCTTCTTCTTTACGTGTGGTTTCCACCTTAGTTTAGCATCCAGTGTCATCCCTAGATATTTCGCTTCATTCGCATAAGGTATTTGTGCAGAATTTATGAACAGAGGTAAATTGTTAACCCTTCTGTAAGTGAAATTCACATGCGTAGACTTGTTCTTGTTAAGAGCGATTCGCCAAGTCTTCGTCAGACACAAATTCTGTCCAATGCTCGTTGGAGGTTTCTCGTTGATGAACCGACTGATTCACCTGTTGCCAGGATGGCCGTATCGTCCGCAAACGTGGCCACGACTCTCTCGTCATCTAGAGGTATGTCTCTTGTGTAGAGCAGGAACAGGGTCGGACCGAGGACGCTTCCCTGGGGTACGCCAGCACGAATTTGTTTGAAACTCGAGTATTCACTACTTCGTCTAACACGAAAGAGTCTTCCTTCAAGATAGTTTTTTAATATTTTAAACATGTCTTCCGGCAAGTTTTGCCGAAGCTTATATTTCAAGCCTTCGTGCCGCCATACCTTGTCGAAGGCTTGCGATACGTCGAGGAAAGCACTTGAAAATATTTTTTTCCCTTCTTTTTTAATTTCATGCGTTATTCTGTAGATTTGATCTATTGTGGAATGGTTAGGTCTGAAACCGAATTGATGATCCGGGATCAAGCGTCTTTCTGCAATGATTGATTGTAATCGCTTCAGCAGAAGTTTCTCAAATACTTTTGATATTATCGGCAGAAGCGATATGGGCCTATAAGATTTTTTATCATTTGCGCATTTCCCCGGTTTTGGAACCATAATGACTTCAGCAACTTTCCATTGTCTTGGGACGTATAGAAGTCTAAGAGAAGCGTTTATCATATAAAGTAGCTTGACTAGTGCCTTTTTTGGTAGTTCTTTCAATATATCGCCAGTGATCAGGTCGTAACCCGGGGCCTTATTATTTTTAATTTTGCTTATTGTCTGTCGGAGTTCAATAACGAAACTTTTCTTTATTCTAAAGCTATCAGGTTCCGCGTTGTTGTTTAGAACGTCAGCCAACGGTAGACCGTGGGAAGGCTTGAATGTTTCTTCTTTTCTTCTAAATGTTCAGCAAACAATTTCGCTTTCTCTTTGTCTTCTTTTGCCCATTCGCCGTTAGCTTTTTTTTATTGGTGCCGAGTAGAATATATGTTTCTTGATAGACTTAACTGCTTTCCACAGCGAGTAGTTTGAGCTCCTATCCGACGACAAGCCTTCAATGTATTCAGTGGTCTCACGATTTTTGAAATCTTGCAACATTCCTTTCAGTTTGTTAGAGAGGTGGTTCAAGAGGGTTTTGTCTGGGGGAGCCCTCGTGCCTTGCTATCTTCTACGCGCTCTTCTCTTTTCACGAATCAATTCTTCGATTTCGAGCGGATATGTTGCACGTACATGCCCGTCGGTGCTTACTGCGTTCTTTTGGGACGAAGTGTTGTTCCAAGCAGCGCTCTAAATTGCTTCAATGAATTGGTCAACTGCGAATTCTAGCTCGAAAGGAGTTTTTAATGGCACATTCAAGCCAACACCCTCCTTAGCTAGCAAAAACATGAAGGCGTTCCAGTTCAAGTTTTTGCCAGCTAATCTAGAAGCTCTTTCTATTTTCGCCAGTCTTCCACCCATCTTCAAGATTACTCCTGAGTGGTCTGAGCAAAGATCATAACACTCTTCGATTCGCGTAAGGTATTTGGGGTACACTTTAGCGATGAAAAAGTCGACAAGGTCAGGCTTTTTATTCCTATCGGTTGGCCAATGTGTTGGCTTACCCGTGGAGAAAAAGTCCACCCCGCGCTTCATACTGTTTTTGTACAGCAGTCTGCCTCTTGTTGAATTGCATCGTGAACCCCAAAAAGTATGCTTCGCGTTAAAGTCACCCCCAATGATAAAACTGGACCCAATGAAGTCATACATACGATCAAGATCGTCTTCCACCAGTCTATATCCTGGCGGCAAATAACAAGATGTTATGTTGTAATCTAAGCAGTCAATTTTTACAGAAACTGAACTGATCTGCATGGAGTCTAGCTCAACTTCTGTGTTCTTGAAGTGCTTTATGCAGTTTTTAATGTAGAGGGAGGATCCTCCTCTCGAATTTCGCGAAGGGTGATGTGCGTGATAGTCATTGTAACCTTTAAGTTTGGGTCTAGACCCGCTTTTAAGGTGAGTTTCCGTAATCATGCAAATATCAATATTATTTTTCTGTAGAAATACTTCTAGTTCGTCTATTTTATTCAGAAGGCCATTTGCATTCCATGTTAGTATTTTAAATAACTGTTTCATATTCATGTTCTCTTGTAATTTTTTCGAGGCTTAAACTCAAGCTTGCTCAGTTTCTCAAATATAACTTTGTTGATTTTAGTCTGATCCTCAAGTTTCTCCATGATTACAGCGAGGATCTGAGACACTGCATCTGTTGTGGGCGATCTTGCCTTGTTTTCGTTTGCCGCAACCCCCCCCCCCCCCGTTTGTCGTCCCTTTTGCAGCTCTTTGGCTATTTCGCATCCTCGATAGTTTGCGGGGTGGTTTCCTTGGCAAATGGCGCAAACTGCTGGAGCCTTTATGTCAACTTTGCACTCTGTGCATGGGTTCGATTTTAAACCTGATGTTGAGCATCATTTTCGTTTTATAAATATCGTTTATGCTCTCAGTTCTTTCAAGGGAGAGCATGAAAAGTGGAAGGCCACGTCTGAACACAGTGTCTCTTTCTCCTTTTGTGCGTTGCTTTTCCTTTTTAATGAAATTGACGGCATCAGTTTTTTACGTCTTTTACAACATCTTCTTTTGTACATGATGGGTGGAGCCCCCTTACAATGACTCGCAGTGGTTTTTCGTACTGATTTTGATAAGTATACCACTCGATTCTTTCTGCATTCAGTCTAAGAGACAGCGCGCGATAGGAATCGGCGTTGTCACCATTTACTTTCCACACGTTATTTCGGTGCGAGGTAAGCTAATAGTTTTCTGTTCTCACCGTGTTTGCAATCTCCCGAAGTCTGTTATCCCGACGATGTTTATTGCGGGAGGTGGACGAATTTTCGCTTCTGGCTTAGCCTTGTTTGAGCCAGAGGGCTTATTTTCTTTTTGTATTACTTCGGGAGAGGAATTCGCCTTACGCTTCTTGCTAGACCTTTTCCTTAAAACTGAATCGGTCTCAAGTTCAAGTTCGTCCTCGTACGTGAAGCATTCGACTGATGGTCGGTTCGGTGTTACACACTCTTTCGTTGCCTCACAGTCTTTCGATAAGCTTTTTTTTTAATATCCTCGTTTTCTTTTTGCAGAGAGTCAACTTCCATTTTTAGATCTTGGAAGAGTCGCTCCATTACAGTAAGCTTAGCTCGGATTTCATTATTCTCCTTTTCTTAGCTCTTAATTTTCACTGAGTCCAGGTTTACCGGTGGACTGCTTTTTCAGGATACGTTCGATCTAGGTGGTGGTGATCGATTTAGTTTTGTCCTTTTCTCAAAAGGAATTTATAAGCAATAAAAGGCTCTCCCCAGAATCCGTAGAGCCTGCCTCCGAAGAGGGTGGATTTTCCAGCATAGCTGGGCTGCCACCTGGGGTAATCAAATCTTTGGTTTTGTTCATTGCCATTTTTTTTAACTTGTCGTTTTTATGAGAAATAGGTAAGTCACTTCTGTTTTCATTTTTAAATACAGCCGCCCCCTTGGAGACAGACGCCGACCAGTGAGCCGCACAAAATGTGTCTGGCATAGATGATTACTCACAATTAGACCAGTATATACCAGTACCCATACATGACCAAGAACACTATAACTACTGTGATGGGAAAGAATACGAAATTGACGAAACAAATTTTCGGTAAATAGCCTCGGACAACAGATAGGTTACCTTGAGATAAACCAACACAGCTCAAACTCATTACCCTACATAGAAATACTCTCCCCTTCAGGAAGAAAGCTAAAGTTTCTAATAGATACTGGAGTGTCAGTAAACTTAATTAATCCCGGACTTACAAACCCCGCTTCACATGGAATCATTGACCCAATAATAATAAAAACTATTTTTAGCAAACATGAACTAGACAGACAGGTTACACTCCCCGCATTCAAAGAATTGAGTTCGACCGAGAATTCCAAATTTTTAATTTTTAATTACTTTTCAAACCAAATTACATGTCAAAATTTTTTTACGTGCCAGAATATGCCAGAATAATAGTTAGTCTACCCGTTGATATCGAAAATGGAGGCATTTTCGTGAAGCCTACTCTTATAAAGCAATTTCTCAAAATGCCTGAAGGAATATATAAGTCTGAAAATTGGTACAGCAATTTGGAAGTAATTAACTTATCCGATGAAGATCAAAAGTTGTTTTTGTAGCAACCACTTAAAGTTGAAAGACTTAGCAAATTCAACGAAGTTAATACGTTCAGCGTTCAATACCCTAACCACTACGCCACAGCACCCCATACGTTCGGTGGGGTACCGTGGCGTAGTGGTTAGTGTGTGTGCTTTCCACGCCGGAGGTCTGGCTTCGAATCCTGCCATCGTCACCTGAAAAAAAAGACTTTCTCTTTTTCACGGCCCCCACCTCCGCGAGGGTCTGATAAGCCCTCCGAGAGTATCATTTGTCTTGAAAATCTTCTCAAAGTGCCGTTCGGATTCGGCAAAAAATTGTAGGTCCCCTTGTATGTAAAGAAGTTAACACACCAGCATACATTGTTGAGAAGTTGGCCCTGGTTCACCTCGAGCTGTTGCGCCACTCTATGTATTTTTTTTATTTAATACGTTCAGCATACAATACGGCCAAAATGAGGCAGAATAGAAACCAAAGGAGAACATAAAACAATTACTTAGGACTGACAATTTAAACGAAGAAGAGGAAATATTCTTTATATATATAAGAAGAGGACATATTCTTTAAGGAAGGGGACACACTCTCTTTTACAAACAAAATAAAAACAAATGACGACCTACCTGTTTACACAAAATCTTACAGATACCCAGAGGTCCATAAGGCAGAAATTAAATCCCAATACAGGAACTTTTACGAAAAAACATAATAAGACCAAGCTATTCCCCTTGGAGTAGTCCAATATGGATTGTGCCAAAAAAGCTGGACGCCTCGAAAAACCAAAACGGCGGTTAGTAGTGGATTACCGAAAATTAAACGAAAAGACTATTGGAGATCGGTATCCGATCCCCAACATAACTGACATCCTAGAAAAATTAGGAATAAGTATGTATTTCACTACCCTAGGCTTTGCCACTGGATTTTATCAAATCGAAATCGATCCCAGAGATGTTCCTAAATCTGCATTTTCAGTGGACAACGGTCACTTTGAATTTATCAGAATGCCCTTTGGGCTCGAAAACGCCGCATCCACTTTCCAAAGGGTTATGGATGACATTTTAAAGGACCTCCAAGGAACAATATGTCTAGTTTTCATGGACGATATAATTGTGTTTTCCACATCTCTTCAGGAGCATACAGAGAGTTAAAAAAAAAGTCTTTTGTCGATTGCGCGAAGCAAATTTTAAAGTGCAGCTCAACAAATCTGAGTTTTTGTGCAAAGAGTTAAGATTTCTTGGACATATTGTTACTTCAGAAGTGGTTAAGCCAAACCCTGAAAAAATTCAAGCAATCAAAGACTTTCCACTTCCTCGTTCTCAAAAGCGAATCAAATCCATTCTTGGATTACTAGGGTATTATCGCAAATTTATACGAGATTTCGCCAAGATTACTAAACCTTTTACGGAGTGTCTTAAAAAAGGAGGGCAGATAAAATTTGACGAAAGGTATCTCAGCTGTTTCGAACATTGCAAAGACATTCTCAGTAACGACCCTCTCCTCCAGTACCCAGATTTTTCTAGACCTTTTAATATGACTACTGACGCAAGTAATTTTGCCATTGGTGCGGTCTTAAGTCAAGGCCCTATAGGAAGTGATAAGCCTGTATCCTATGCATCACGTACTCTCTCAGAAACGGAATAAAGATATAGCACAATAGAGAAGGAGTTACTTGCCATCGTCTGGGTAACGAAACATTTTCGCTCATATATTTATGGACGCAAGTTTTTCATTGTGACAGACCACAAGCCCCTCACGTGGTTGTTTTCCAAAAAAACAACCACGGTGGTTTGTTTGTACAAAAAAGGAATAGCGAATAAGAACGCTGATCGAGGTAAACATAAGTGCATCTCTTCAAAACAACGTATCCGACGTAGATGCAAATTCTTGCTGATCTACAGTCCGTTCAGCCTCAGAAAACCAGGAAGATGGTATTCCGATATCTGAACGTCCCCTCAATGAATTCAGCGACCCACTGATTCTGTTAAAATGCATTTGTACAACACCAAAAATGACGTTCAGTATACCTACTTAACTTAAGGTGGCGCTACAGTCCGGGGTGGACCTGGGCCTTAGCCAACAAGCTTCGCCAGCCAGCTCTGTCTCTAGCGCCGTCTCCAGTTTCGCACGCGAAGTTGGCTGAGGTCCCCTTCCACTTGCGTGCGCCACCCGAGTCTCGGTGCTCCTCTACCGCGCCGTCCGGGCGGTGTGGATTCGAAGATTTTCCGGGCCGGGGCGTTGGTGTCCATCCGCTCTAGATGACCCAGCCATCGTAGACGTTGTGTTTTGACTCTTTTGGCTAGGTCGGTATCGCTGTACAGCCCGTACAGTTCGATTTTATATCTCCTCCTCCACACTCCGTCTATGCAGACGGGACCGTGAATCGTCCGAAGAATTTTCCTCTCGAAGCAGCCTAAAGTGTTTTCATCCGCCTTTGACAGGGTCCATGCTTCTGCACCGTAAAGCAGGACTGGGATGATGAGGGTCTTATACATGGACACTTTAGTTGCTCGAGAGAGGGCTTTGCTACTCAATTGCCTTCTTAGCCCAAAGAAACAGCGATTGGCAAGAGTTAGTCTTCGTTTGATTTCAGCGCTGGTGTCATTGTCTGAATTGATAGCGGAACCCAGGTAGACAAAGTCCCTAACTACCTCAAAGTTATAGCTGTCGATGATGATGTTTTGTCCAAGACGTCGGTGTTGGGTGTCTTTTCTTGACGTTCAGTATACTATTTAAGACCAAACGCCGTAGGATCTATATGCAATCTTTCGATGACGAAGAATCAATTACCTTTATTTTGAAAAATCACTTAAGCCCAAGAAAGGTCACAGCTGTGTTCACTGTGTACACACGATGAAACTTTCAAAAAAGTTAAAAACTTTTTTCATTGTTTTTCGATAACTGCAAGATATTTAAAATGGTTCGCTGCAGATATAGGTTAGAAGATTTAGTAGAAAGTGACAAGCAAGACGAAATTATCAACGAATACCTATCACATAAAAAGTAATAATAGAGGAATAAACGAAACGCATCAATTTTCCCGAACAAAAAGATAAAATTACAAAAATTATAAATAACAGCGAAAAATGCCAAATACTTAAATATGACAGTCGCCCTCCCAAAGTGAAATATGAAATAACAAAACCCTTAACTTACCTTTAAAAACCGTTCATATAGATGTGTACGCAATTCACAATCAACAAATTCTGACAATTATTGACAAATTTTCAAAATTTGCATCGGCTTTTCTGTTATCTGCAAAAAATAGTTTCAACATAATATTGTCATTATGGGAGTTTTTCGCACACCATGGTATTCCGAAAAGATTAGTTTGCGATTGCGGACCAGAGCTCAACTCTAGTTGGTTCAAGGATTTCTGCAATCAATATGATATAGATCTTCATTTCAGTACACCCCAAAATTATACCGGTAACTCACCTGTAGAAAGGTTTCATTCAACTCTGACAGAAATTTACAGACTCATTTACGACAAGGATAGAAAGCAAATTAGCAAAGACATTCTGAACAAATTCTGTAGATCTGGAAAAGGCGTATGACCGAGTCCCTCCGGATACACTGTGGACTTTTGCAGGACTATGCGCTGAGTGGGTCTCTTCTGAGAGCCATCCGGTCGTTGTATGGAAACAGCAGAAGCCTTGTACGGATAAATGGCGTCAAATACCGTCCTTTTGATGTGCGCGTTGGACTTCGCCAGGGCTGTGTTACGTCGCCGCTCGTTTTTATAGCATATATGGACTGGAGGGTGAAGCGCAGTCTTGGCGAGCAATGTTTCGAATTGGCTGGCATCAGGATGAGCCACCTGCTTTTCGCAGATGATTTGGCCATCCTTGCATCATCCAAAGAGGAGCTTCAACGAGCACTGGATAGGTTTGCAGCCGTCTGTGGTGATGCTGGGGTGAAAGTAAACGTGAACAAATCGGAAGTGATGGTTGTTTCCCGAGATCCTGTGCAGTGTACCCTGCACATAAATGGAGTTCCATTAAAACAGGTGGAGAAGTTTAAATATCTCGGGGTCTTTTTCACGAAAGATGGGAGGAGTGATACTGAGTTGTTCTGTAGAATTGGCCAAGCTGGAGCAATAGTAAAGGAACTGTGCCGGCCGGTCATCAGGAAAGCTGAGCTTGGAAGCAAGGAACAGGTGGCGGGATCAGGTAAAGAACCTCTCTGAGTCCCGCCTGGGAATTGCGCCGGAGTCTCTTGAGTTGTTGGCGGATCAAGAAAGATGGAAGGACCATTAAGCCACCCTCCCTCCGCGACCCTTTTAAAGAATAAGCGACATCCGAAAATGATGATGATGATGATTCTGAACGAAGCTCTTGCCACATACAACAACAGTATCCATTCAGTCAGTAGCCTGACACCAATAGAACTTTTAACCGGACGAACACCTGAATTCAGAAACACCATACGTTATGAATCTCAGCACGATTATTTGAACAAATTGCAGCATTTTCAGAAGAAATTATTCAATAAAATAAAGAATAAAATCGAGCATCATAATAAAAACATTATAAGAAATTTAAATACAAACAGGGAAGCCCCACCATCTTTTTTCGAAAATGATACGATATTTGAGTTCAACAATATTTGAGTTCGCAACAAACTTCCGCCTAGGGCGAAGAAGCTAAAAGCTCGGATAGACAAAAAAGTAATCGTTTTAACAACAGCAAATAGGAAGTCTCATAAAAATAAAATAAAAAGAAAACGAAAACACCAAAAGAAAAATAAGCCCATTTCGGAACAGGTAATAATTGAACCTCACAACCACCTCGAAGCGGATACTAACTAGCAAACTATACATAATACAATTGAAATGAATCCATAACATGGTGCCTCCAGACTCTCTCTCAAGTAAACGAATTAAAAAAAAATAAAAAATTAAAATAATAATTTGAAAAACTGTATATTATTGTATATAATTGTATATTATTGTAATTAACTAACTATTGTAACTTAAACTACAAGAAAAAACATTTGAAAAAAAATTCCCATTCTTCCCTATACCCAACCCACCCTTTCCCCATTCCCTCCCGAACGAGATATGGTAATGACTGACTTTGGCTGTGAAACAGGTAAGAGATCCGGTGAAAAAGCAAAAGATACATCAGTCCATCAACCCAACTAGTAAATCTTTACCATAAGCATTGAGAGGTTAATTCATGACGGATGCAATATTATCCCCCTTAATCGATCTTAAGAAGGATGAACATCGGATTCAAGCTCGCAACACTGCTATCCGTCCCGACTTTTGTGGGGGAGGAGTTTTGTATATAACTATACGAACTATTTTACTGTACTATACTAACTATACCTTACTACTCTTTACTATAAGCTATGACAGAATACTACTATAATATACAGTAGAATACTATACAGACAGTATACTATACTATAATAAACGCTATTACTACACTATACCTATATATTAAACATTACATACCTAAAAACACTTAGTCGAGAGAATTGTATAACAAACATAAAAACAACTCTTAAATCATATACTTAGCTTACTGTACCTTAGATTAAGACTTGCATTTACTACACCTAATTATATGAGATAAGAATAAGAAAGAACATAAGAAGGAAGAGAAGAAGAAAACAAAAAACAAGTGCGTGAAGTAGACTGAGAGTCACTTCTGTTTCGACTATCAATGACTAATGTTATACTTTAAAATCGTTCGTATTATTATAAAATAAAGTACTTAATTAAGTTCAAAAGCATGTGTTTTGTTTAAATCCATAACTACTGCCTTAAATTTTTGAGCTACGGTGCTGAAATTTCGTACGTACGTTTCGTTCACGTCATGCGAAGCAGTACAAGTGTAAACATTTTTTTAAATCCGCCCACAGACACGCCCACAATCGGTCTAAATGTGCAACTACCTCCATAGATTTCAAAACTGAACGACGTTTTAAAAGGCTGAAATTTGACATTTAGCATCTCCTAATGAATGTGAAACACAAAAAAGAAAAAAAATTATGGTTAACCTCCTCCAGTGGACGCGGCATCTATTTTAAGAGTAGCTTTTCAAATGCAGTTTACCCAATAATTTTCTTCCAAATTGAAAAAATTTCGCAAAATATTTTCTGTAGAAAATGCTTAGTTCTACATTCATTGTCTTTATACAAAACTTTGGACCACGCCCACGTTTGGAGAATTGAAGAAAACCCTGAAATTTTCCAGAAAAACGTAATTTCGACTGGCCTTGGGCCTAATTTATGAAAACATGAAACAAAAAAAGTAGCAGGTTAGGTAAACGAGACTTCATTCCAGATTTCGTTCATATAAAGTTTTTAGCCACGCCCTCTTCTAGGGGACGATTTTTCAAAAATATTGAATTTGAACCAAAAAATTGCATTTTTACGTACATTCAAGCGTAACTTGTAAATATCTTATAATTGTTAGCTTGCAATTAGGGGCGGTTGGACCACGCTCCTTTTCGAAGTTTGCAATACATTTAACAATGTGGGAGAGGATGGGGTATTCAATGGTCCGTTTTACGGACTGTAACTTCTGGGTACACACTGTAGCACTTACTCACTGGTTTGAAATTGAAAGGAAATATTCATAATTTATTTGTGTTTCTTAACATTAAAGGCTTCAAAAAAATCATAAAATATTTGAAAACCAAACAATTATAAGAGGTTATTTCGAAGAACAGACTTATTTGAATTGGAATTATAATTAGAAACATTCTAGATTAGGGTATTTTTTCATCATATTATTCATTAGATATTCATGAAAAAGTAGTTTTTTTTCAACTGCCGTTACAACGAGGTTGTTAGTATTTGGTCGGACAGCATTTATTTTTATACCCGACTCAGGGTATATTCAGTTTGATGTATTTTGTAACGCAGTGAAATAACCGCCGTAGACCCCTAAGACCTTTTAGAAATATGAATAGGACCGACATGAGAATCGATTAAGCCATGTCCGTCCGTCCGTATGTAAACAACTTTAAGGCCTTAAATTTTAAGGTAGAGAGCTGAAATTTTGTGGGTTGGCTAGAAGTCCATTGGACCATATTAAGTTTGAAAATTAGCCGATTCCGCCCGAATTTTAAAAAATACTTTTTTTGGCCACTTTTCTTTGAAGTGGCAAAAAAATTTTAGCCTTTTCGTTGACCTCGCCTACTTCTTTAAGGGATTTAAGCTTAAAATGACTGTTTTTCAATAAAAATATATGAAATTTGACTAAAAATTGTATGACAAAAGTTGTAGATATTAGCATTCAACTTCCATGTATATACAATACGGGCCCACTTTTGTGGGCGTGGCTTTAAAAAAAACGATTTTTTCAAGTTAAAAATTGCAACCACCTAGTATAAAGCATTCAGCAGTTATATTTTTGTATCCCGCCAGTTTTTGGAGGCGTGGCAGTTTTTTTTTTGGTATGGTCGGGTATTTTGTAATCCGTCGTAGATGGACTAAAGCTTTTGCATACACACTGTTGCACTTTCCCACTTGTTTAATTACCAATTACCTGCGTCTAAATAAGGTAGCTTTCAAGGTCTTCAAGGATTTCATTCTAAGTCCTTACTGCATTCAGGTAATTCGCATTAATTTTTTGCTTCTTGTAAGATCTTTCTACGTCTTCCGAAAAGCTTTCAGTCGGATTGAGATACCGACTTTGAGCTGGCCAAGTATAAACTTGAATTTTCCTTCCTTAAACCAACGCTTCATTAAATACATTCCCTTTTACAGAATGTTTTTGCAAAGAAACTGACCCATTCGTCCTTCAATTTCTACTTCAAGGCCAACACCACGACAGAATAACGTTCCCAAAACATGACATAAATAAGTCAGAAATATGGCAACCTTACTGTGGTTGAGGTTGATTTGGACTATCTTCTCGTTGTTTGTAGTCTCTACCTCAATCACAGCGTCTGTTGCCTCGCTAGCGGCGAAGGACAACAGTAGCCGCTTGTTTGCCTTTAGGTTCTTGGGCAACTCGCCGAAAGCGACAATATAGCCCCTGGAACCATTTCTCTTCTTCCTCCCTTGTGATTTCCTCCCTGTGCTTGCACAATGCGAAGGATGTCGTCTTTAACTATTACCATGTCTGGAATAGAAATCTTTCTCAGATTCCCATCTCTGCCCTTAGCCCTGTTTGATACAGCCTGTGCACCATCCAACAGCTGTAGTCCTTCTACCACTGACTTGGTAAAGTCGTTCGATAACAGCCCCTTGCGATCAATGTAAGTGATGTCTTTAGACCATTTCATTCTGCCATAGATCGGCCACTAGTTTCCATGCTTTTCAGAATATGGCTGATGATAGCTGGCTTGCTCAATCTTGATGCCACACTCAACACTATACTGTCGTCTTGGTTTCTTGGAGTCTATAACAGCTAGCTTGAATTGATTTCTTGCCTTGTTGCGACTCCCCAAGGTCATTGCGCCCCATTTCATCTTCTTCGGCATCCTTAAAGAGTCCTCGGAAGATAGTATTCTCTTCGAGGCAACCGCTTCTCTCCTATGCCTTTCGGCCTTTCATCCCTTTCTGCGTCCCTCGGCCTTCCAGACTTGCCCGGCTTATCACCCGTACCACTGAACAGGCTGCCTTAGTCGATGGGGCAATGCCGTTGGCTTTGGTCTCCCGGGTCCACTCTAGGGAAGATAATTCCTTCTGAGTGAGGGAGGATTTTGATACGGACATGGCTTATTTGATTCAGAATTCGGTCAGGATCATATGCCTCTTAGGTCTTGGGGGTCTACCATTAATATTTCAAAGTGTTACCAACTATATGATAAACTTAATTTACCTCCTAATTAAGAATAATTAATTTAAGGAATAAACAATTTCGTCAAAAGAAATTTATTTTGAAAAAAGATATAAAAAACTCTATGTCCTCATATTTTGTGAAAATAATCCCATTTAAGCTTACAAAAGTAACTGTTGTTTAACTAATCGCTCGTTTAATAAACTCGTGTCTTAGCCTCAGCAATAAATAAGATACTCTCTTCGATCTATGAAGATCCAGTAATTCGACCATCTAGTCAAAAATTTACCCGCAGTCTGACCGTATAAATTTGCTATAAAAAAATTGCGATTAGCTGTATTTTGTCTAAGAAAGATCCTTGGTTGAATGTTTTAAGAAGAGAAGGCATTGCTTCGTAGACGCATTTATTACAGAGTGCTGCATCTGCCGAATAAAGTAATAGACAATAATTTAGTCATTTTCCAATTTTAGACGGACCGCTAAGAACTGCAGAGGTAAGCACAAAGCACCTATTTTTTCATAAGTTTTACCCATTGAATGCAACTTAAAGATAGTTTCAATTACTAGCTGCCTAATTGGGTTACTGAATTTGTGCACATACATAGTTTAAAACACAAAGCTAAAGCAAGGTCCAAGCAAACAAAATATCTTAAGCCTTTAAAAAAACCCTAAATATCAACGACATTCAAAAATATGTGTAACTGCCAATAAGACGAAAAGTGTTAAAAAATCACAAATAATTTTCTTCCAAAATTGGGAAATATTTGAAAAATATAAAACACACACAACCAGCTTTGTTCCTACATTAAAACAAGCTCGTGCGCATGCAATTAAGTTTTGTTGTTTTTACCAAATTATGAAATGGAACATAAGCAGACCGTTATAGTTTGAAGGAGCTATTTAATCCACAGAACAAAACAGATAATATCAACAAAAATATAACGTACGAAAAGGAACTGGGAAACAAAAGAGCATAGAGAGTAAAAATGGCGCTTATATCAGATCGTCAGAACATTGAAACATTTATATCAGTATGTGTAATTTCAAAAAAAGGAAACGTTATCAACTTTTTAGATGGTCAACCTGGGAAGAGTGCAGTTCAACCTTTTTCAAGTGCTAGATTTCAGAACTATGCAGATTGCGCCATTAGGAGAATAATTTTTTAGATTTTCCCTATTTTACCTGCGAAAACTTGTTTACACTATCAGATCTGATTCCCCTGCAAGGTCGGTGTTAGAAAAGCCTTGAGGTAAGGTATGCCTGTTGTAAGAAACGACTAAAATCCACCGGAAGAAGTACTCCTTAATGTTTCAACGGATGCTTTCGATGCTGCTCCATTTTGGGCAACTTTTGGCAGTAAGGTTTAAACTTATAGATGAATCTGAAGGTTGAATTAAAATCCAGAAGCGTCTATCACACATTGTGCGGCTCACTGGTCGGCATCTGTCTCCAAAAGGGAGGCTGTATTCACAAATGAAAATAGAAAACTTACCTATTTCTCATAAAAACGACAAGAAAAAAATGGCAATGAACAAAACGAAATATTTGATTACCCCAGGTGGCAGCCCAGCTATGGAAAATCCACCCTCTTCAGAGGCAGGCTCTACGGATTCTGGGGAGAGCATTTATTGCTTATAAATCCTTTTGAGAAAGGGACAAAATTAAATCGATCACCACCACCTAGATCGAACATATCCGGAAAAAGCAGTCCACCGGTAAACCAGGACTCTGTGAAAATTAGGATCTTAGAAAAGGAGAATAATGAACTCCGAGCTAAGCTTACTGGAATGGAGCGACTCTTCCACGATGTGAAAATGGAAGTTGACACTCTGCGAAAAGCAAACGAGGATACTAAAAATACTCGTGTAACGAAAGACTGTGAGGTAACGAAAGAGTGTGTAACACCGAACCAAGCAGCAAGCGAATACTTTACGGACAAGGACGAACTTGCACTTAAGACAGATTCAGTGTTAAGGAAAAGATCTAGCAAGAAGCGTAAGACGAATCACTCTCCCGAAGTAATACAAAAAGAAGATAAGCCCTCTGGCTCAAACAAAGCTAAACCAGAAGCGAAAAATTGTCCACCTCCCGCAATAAACATCGTCGGGATAGCAGACTTCCAGAGATTGCGCAACCTTCTTGGAAATACGGTGAGAATAGAAAATTATAAGCTTACTTCGCACCGAAATAACGTTTGGAAATTAAATGTTGACAACGCCGATTCCTATCGCGCGCTGTCTCTTAGACTGAATGCAGAAGGAATCGAGTAGCATATTTATTAAAGTAAGTACGAAAAACCACTGCGAGTCATTGTTGCGTGAAATGTGCAAAGTTGACGTGAAGGCTCCAGCAGTTTGCGCCAACGGAAACCACCAAGCAAACTATCGAGGATGCGAAGTAGCCAGAGAGCTGCAAAAAGAACGAGAAACTCTTATAGAAAATATTCGAGGTCAGAATCCAAGCCTTGGACGTCCAATAACTGCTGAAACTCCTAAGCTAAGGACTCCAAAGACACCAAACCCAATCAAAAGTGCGAGATTGGCAAAGGAGGTGACGACAAAAGCTCCACAAAAGAGCGGCACCAGCTCAAGTGCAGCGGAGGAACCGCCACTGGTCGGACCGAAATAATACGCACAGGTTGCGTCAAACGAAAACAAAGCAAGATCGCCGACAACAGATGCAGTGTCTCAGATCCTCGCTGTAATCTTGGAAAAACTTGAGGATCAGACTAAAATCAACAAACTTATATTTGACAAACTGGGCAAGCTCGAATTTAAGCCTCTAAAAAATTACAAGAGAACATGAATATGAAACAGTTATTTAAAATACTTACATGGAATGCAAATGGCCTTCTGAATAAAATGGACGAACTACACTTCGCAGGAACACTTCACAGAAGTTGAGCTAGACTCTATGCAAATAAGTTCAGTTTCTAAAAAAATTTACTTCTTAGATTACAACATTGCATCTTGTTATTTCCCGCCGGGATATAGACTGGTGGTGCATTCGGCCGACGAGACGGTCGTGGCCACGTTTGCGGACGATACGGCCATCCTGGCAACAGGCGAATCAGTCTAGTCATCAACGAGAATCCTCCAACGAGCATTGGACAGAATTTGCGTCTGGGCGTAGACTTGGCGAATCGCTCTTAACGAGGAAAAGTCAACGCATGTAAATTTTACTTGCAGAAGGGTTAACAATTTACTACTGTTCATAAATTCTGCACAGATACCTTATGCAAATGAAACAAAATATCTAGGGACGACACTAGACGCTAAACTAAGGTGAAAACCACACGTAAGGAAGAAGCGTGACGAGCTCGAGATTAGTCTCAGGGAAATGAATTGACTTATCGGAAGATTTCCGGAATTAAGCATACGTAACAAACTGCTCTTGTGCAGGCAGGTGTTTAAGCCGTCTTGGACATACGGACGGTGTACAACTTTGAGCTTGTACCAAGCCGAGCAAAATGTCCACGTTGCAGACTTTTCAAAACAAGACACTAAGAGCAATTGTGAATGCTCCATGGTATATTAGGAATAGTGATATTCATAGAGATTTAGGAATAGCTACTGTGACCGAAAAAGTAACAAACTTTGCTCGAAAGCTAAGTGCTCGTCTTCATGTTCATTGCAACAATGAAATGATCCGTACTCTTAACGATGTAAACAACGAGCGACGACTACAAAGAACAAGACCCTTCGATCTAGCGACGTAGCGTGAAGCCCACTGATCATATTATAAGGAGATAGCTAACTTCGGTCGATGGTTCTCTTTTGGCCCCCAAGCTTCGACTGACTGTGGTCGGCATATGTATGTTCAATGCTTACCTAAAACAGGAAAAAACGTCACAAATACCTTCTCAGCTGACAAGTGTTATGACTGGGACAGGCAGAGAAAAGCTGATTGTCAAATGGTCTTTTTAATTGTCAATGGGTGTAATTCTACCTGAATTGCAATGCCACACAAGTACTTAGACTTGTTGTGGGGGTATTATCCTAGTTTACTGACCGAAGCTGATGTTTTGGTTGATACTTCAACATTTTGCCTCCTCCACAAATGAGTTCCAACCAATGTCGAACTGCTTCTCTTCCATGCTCATGTCTTGTTTCAGCTCAATGTTGATAGGTTGATTTTTTCTATCTCGACAATTGCCGTATTTCAATAAAACAGCCAGCAGACAGATCGCGACCGTTGCAGCTGCAAAGATTGAACAGAATCCAATTGTCCAATATCGATGTCGTCTAATAGTCTTCCAGTTGTACTCGTGCAGTTGATTTGGTACCACGGCTGGGTCTTGTTCATTTACCTTGATCACTACCATTACATCTTTATTCAATGGGACTATGGTTTTATTGGAAAAATATATGGGATATTGATGTAATCACCGTAGACCCCAGGAGAATCGATTAAGCCATGTCCGTCCGTCCGTCCATATGTAAACAACTTTTAGGCCTTAAATTTTAAGGCAGAGAGCTGAGATTTTGTGGGTTGGTTGGAAGTCTAGTCCTTCAGATCAAGTTTGAAAATAAGCTGAATCCGCCAACAGACACGCCCATTACAGGCCTGTATGTGCGACCATCTCTAATTTAAAAAAATACATTTTGCAAATTTTAGCTATGTTACAATGGCGCCAGCGCATCCATTTTTGGTACGTAACATTGCCTTATAATTGTCTTTAAGGTAGCCAAAAAATTTTAGCTTTTTTATTGGCCACGCCCACTTTTTAAGGGATTTTAGCTTAAAATGACTGTTTTTCAATATATATATATGAAATTTGGCAAAAAAATTTATGACAAAAGCTGTAGATATTAGCATTTTCTAACTTTTATGTATATATTGTATGCGTCTCCGCCCACTTTTATGGGCGTGGCGTTAAAAAAAGTAATTTTTTTAGTTAAAAAGGCGGAGTTTTAGGCCGAAATGTATGCAACCACCTAGTATGAAGCATTCAACAGCTATATTTTTATATCCCGCCCACTTTTTGGAGGTGTGGCAGTTTTCTTTTTGGTATGGTCGGGTATTTTGCAATCCGTCGTAGATGGATTGAAGCCTTTCCATACCCTTTGTTGCACTTTCCCACTTGTTTGTACAGTTGCTGAACAATACAATCCTCGCTGTATTCGATACTAGAAAATATTGATGGTCGAAGAATAAAGGTAGTTTCGTTGAGTTTTGGTGCTCTAGTTATGTGTTTTAGTGGTATTTCAAAGTAACGTTGTAAATTCTAGTTCACTCCCAACACTGTCCGCTGCATATTCACTTTTGGAATGTCTTCTCGCCTATCTTCTTCTTGGCTCCGGTAGTATCTTCATCTTTGGCCAAGTTTCTCTGCACACTGGGTAAGTATTTTTTCTAGACTCTTGTGTGACAAGAATTCAAACAAATGACTTCGTTTGAGAGACGCGTTCAACAGCTTGCTGTACTTTGATTCGGTTTCTCGCATTTAGCCGAGAATAATGAGATAGCGTTCGTTACATGTAAATTGATCTTATTTTCCTCAAAAAGTCTGTACCAAGACTTCATTTTGTTGATTTCTATTAAACCAGCGTTAAAATTTTTCGTGAAGTTGTTAATTTGTTTGCTGATTCTAGTTTCCGTTTCATTTACGCTGCAGATGGTGAATAGCATAATCTTCATACTTCGTTTGGCACTTCTGATCAGTTCTTTTTGATTGATATCCAGACTTTCCATAACATGGTATACTTCATCATTTACTCCAAATAATGAATGAACAGTACCTAATAGACCTCGTTCGAGTACACACTTTTCCATTCCCCTTTCGAATGATGACGCAATTCCTCGCATTGACTATCTTTTGTAATTGGTTACGCTCTGTTACGCAATACAGACAGTTGATCCTTGGTTCTATTCATATCAACTTGATCCAAAATATTCCCGCGTCTCGGTAGGTAATGGTATATTCAGCTGATGTATTCATATCAAGTGCACATAATAATAGAACTAGTAAGGCGATGGACATCGCTGATGGTGCGGTGTGTGACTTTTTTGCATTTTTTGCACTATCTCTCAGATTGCTTCAGGGTTTACGAAATTGGTGCCTTTGAACCTGCTGCCTCACGATGTTATCCTCGATTGGAAGCAAACAAACCTTGGCTATAGGGCTTTTCATTGTTCCCTTTTCTGTCTTCACTGCTACAACTTTGGTCAGTTCATCCGTTCCTTTATGGACTTCAATAACTTTTCCTAAACGCCATTTTGATGGGGTAAACAGTTAATTTTTCAGTAACACAAGTTGACCAATTTCAGTATTTTTCTGTTGCTGCTTCCATTTGTACTTCTGTTGCATTTTGGTCACATAATCTAACCAGCGATTGCGTAAGTCGTGTTTAGTTTTTTGAAGGAGTTTCCACCTTTTTATGTTAGTCTGTGTCAAGTCGAGAATCAGACCATGCTGTGGCGCTATTAATGGTGCTCCAATGATAAAATGACCAGGTGTTAGAGCGTCAAGATCTTCAATGCTGCTTGTTTATGGACAAAGTGGTCTGGAATTTAGATAGCCCTCTATTTGTATCATATGACGCGATTGAGGTGGTATTTCGTCGATTGGACGCCAGCTGCCCATAATTCACCAAAGTGGGGAGCCCCTGGTAGGATCAAGTGCCATTTGATACCGTTGTCTGCTAACTTTGACTGTAACGCGTAGATGACGTTCTTCGCCCCTACAAAGTTTACCCCATTATCGCTATATAAATGGTGGACGGCGCTTCTCCTACTGATCATCTGTCGCAATGCTGCTACAAAAAGTCTATATAGGCCTTGTGTGACCTTACACCCCGAAGCTGTGAACACGAAGTTGCGTAGTCTACTCCACAGTTGGTAAATGGCCGTGAAAATTTCTTTCTCGCGTCCTGAAGTTGACCCATGTTGGCTAGTTGTTCTGACCTTGAATCGGAAACACCTTACGCATTGTTTTATAACCGCCTTGACGGTATTGGTTCCCCAGATGATCCAAAACTTTCTCCTGATGTGGTTCAAAGCCAATCTTACCCCACCATGAAGCGTATCAATGTGAATTTGCTTGACGATTAGTTTTGTAAGCGAGCGCGATGAAGGCAAGATGATTAGATGTTTCTGGTCAGCAGATAGATTTGCGTGTTTTAGGCGTCCTCCTACTCGCAATATTCCATTTGCATCAACGAACGGGTTCAGTGACGATAGTTTGCTGCTTGATTTTAATGTCCTTTCTTTAATTAACTGATCTATATCCTTGACAAAACTTTGTTGTGCTCCTCCTATCAGTGCCTTATCCGCTTCCATTAGTTCTTCTACGGTTAAACTGCTAAGCTGCAGAGGTTCTGCTCAGATTTTCTTTCGGCAGTTATTCATGAATCGAACGCAGTATGCGCTGGTGCGTCGAAGTTCTGATAGGGACAAATATACTAGAAATATGTAATGGTCTTCTTTGTGACATTGCACTGCCACGCATGCTATATTTTTGCGAGCTTCAGGCATCTATAAATATAAATAAATAAATAGAGTGGCGCAACAGCTCGAGGTGAACCAAGGCCAACTTCTCAACAATGTATGCCGTGTGTGTAAATTTCTTCCATACAAGGGGACCTTCAGTTTTTTGCCGAATCCGAACGGCACTTTGAGAAGTTTTTCAAGACAAATGATACTCTCGGAGGGCTTGTCAGACCCTCGGGGAGGTGAGGACCGTGAAAAAGAACGAGTCTTTTTTTTCAGGTGACGATGGTAGGATTCGAACCCGAATGCTTCAGGCCTCTCCTGTACTTTAAAAGAACAAAATATACGTTATAACAACTACACGACATTTATTTACTTACAAACTGTGCTCTTCGTATAATGGAAAATAACCACACATACTCTTTTTTTGACGCTTATCTTGCCCCGCTGCACATGTGTAAGAAAGGCAAATTATTGGACGCACTAGAAGAATTTGAAATCTACAAAGCTTGCAAAACAGAGCAAGACGAACTTTTAATGATAAACTAATATTAAAACCAAACGCACTATACGACACCGCCCTTAAGCAAGCAACGGGATAGAAGGAGAAAGACATAAAATTGCACAATAGGAAAAACCAACAACGACAGCATGATGCACGAGTGAAGAGACGCCCGCGAAAACACAACAAGAGATGACTCACCGCACAAGAAGAGACTACACCAGTGGCATATTTATCGGATTTATCCCGAAACGCGTCGCGTCTTATTGAAACAAAGTTTATAATTTTAATGTTTAGTTGCGTCTTGATATTGTAAAAGTAAAGTAAATAAATGTCGTGTAATTGTTATAACGTATATTTTGTTCTTTTAAACTCCATAACGCAATTCGAAGACCAAAACAAACTATGAATTTCCTGTAAGTTTATTAAAACTTTACTAGTTGACCAGTTTTGTTCGTCTTTCTCCAACCATTCTGGACCATGCCACCATCGTGAATTGGCAACCAGTAAGTAACCCAAAGAAAGGAGATCGTCTGAGTTTTGCCAACTACAGGGACATCAGTTTTCTCAACATCGCATACAAGATCTTTTCTGCTGTACTGTGTGAACGCCTGAAGCCGTTTTTCAACAATCTGATAGGCACATATCAGTGTGGCTTTATGCTAGTGCGGCTTTATGCTAAAGTCCACCATCGATCAGATACTTACACTGCAGCAGATCTTGGAGGAAACCCAGGAATTCCAAATCGATACACACCACCTCTTCATCGATTTCAAGGCCGCGTACGACAGCATCTATAGTGACGAGCTATATACCGCAATTTCTAGTTTTGGCATCCCTGCTAAGCTCGTCAGTCTGTGCAGGATGACGATGGAAAATTCACGCTGTTCCGTCAAGGTCGGCAAGGACCTCACCAACCCTTTTGATGTCAAAAAAGGATTTATACAAGGGACGCGCTGTCATGCGACCTCTGTAACATCATACTTGAGAGAATTGTGCAGAACTCCCGCGCCAACACCAGAGATACAATCTTTCAAAAGTCCGTTCAACTACTCGAATACGCAGACGACATTGATATAATCGGTAGAACAAAGCATGATGTCAGTGAAGCCTTCGTGAGTATTGGGACGGAAACGGCTAATATGAGTTTAGCAGTCAAAGAGGGCAAAATCAAGTATATGCTGTCATCAAGAAAAGACACCCAACTCCGACGTCTTGGACAAAACATCACAATCGACAGCTATAACTTTGAGGTAGTTAGGGACTTTGTCTACCTGGATTCCGCTATCAATTCAGACATTGACACCAGACCTGAAATCAAACGAAGGATAACTCTTGCCAATCGCTGTTTCTTTGAGCTAAGAAGGCAATTGAGTAGCAAAGCCCTCTCTCGAGCAACTAAAGTGTCCATGTATAAGACCCTCATCATCCCAGTCCTGTTTTATGGTGCAGAAAGATGGCCACGGGGGCCATCCAAAGGCGGATAGAAACTTTTTAGGCTGCTTCGAGAGGAAAATTCTTCGGACGATTTACGGTCCCGTCTGCATAGACGGAAAGTGGAGGAGGAGATATAACATCGAACTTTACGGTCTGTACAGCGATACCAACCTAGCCAAAAGTGTCAAAACACAACGTCAACGATGTCTGGGTCATCTAGAGCGGATGGACACCAACGCCCCGACCCGGAAAATCCTCAAATCCATACCGCAGGTACAATGCGGTAGAGGAGCACCGAGACTCAGGTGGCGCACGCAAGTGGAAGGGGACCTCAGCCAACTTCGCGTGCGAAACTGGAGACGAAGCTTATTGGCTGAGGCCCAGGTCCACCCCGGACTATAGCGCCACCTTAAGTAAGTAAGTAAGCAGCCAAAAGAACTTCGAGGTGATATGACAGCAGAATTTTCTTTTCCAGGTACGAGCCTACATCACCTCTTAAACCTTTGCTGCTCATAGGATACTCGATTCGCCACGAATGTGTTCCATTTTTTTGGGTGTTGTTGCAACCAGTTCAGTACTTTTGTAGAATCTGTCCAGGTGAAGATTCTGGTGTTGTTCGTGTCAGTTCCTTCTTGGATATATCTCACTCATCTTGAATCCGGATTGGAGCTTCTTCTTCCCTTCCAATGCCTGAAAGCCAAAGTTTTTGAATGAGAACCTTCGCCTTTATTGTATTTAGTGCCAACCAACCAAAAGGATAGAAGAATTTTCCAACGTCACTAAGGATTGATCGTTTGGTACTGTCCTTACTGAATGATGAAATATCGATGTTAAACTGGAAGTCATTTGTACTTGAGCACCATTTTATTCCCAAGATTTTGAATGTTACGTCATTGTTAAAGTCGTGCTCCGGTTCCATTTCGATAACTTCTTCTGGTGATGCCTTAACGAGCTCCGAGCCGTTTGATGTCCATTTCCGCAAGTTGAATCCACCCTCTTGAAGCAGTTTTGTTAACTGTTAACTCAGCCAGTTGACATAAAATTTTTATTGCAGGTATGGTGCGATGCTGTGCCGTATGTGACAGTTTTTAGAACATATTCCTTTATTGGGCCGCAAGAATTTTCTCTCCACAAAATGCGCTACAAGTTTTGATCCTCCTGATCGACCAAAATTTGTCAATACTTTGTTTTTGTCTTCTCGACAACGTCAGCAGTGAATACAACGGAATATAACCTCCACTAAAGTAGCCAGAGAAACAACTCCCTTTGCATCGTAGTCCTATCATCATAATACTGTCCAGGGATTCTCCTGATGTCATTTTCGCTGAAGCGTCGAATATAGTCGTTAATAAACGACTATAAAAGCGAAACATAGTCGTTAATAAACTTGGTATATTCTTTTCGCAACTTCTCATTTTTTGCTTTAGCGCCATTTTGCGTGAATCTCCTAAAACCGTACGATCCTTGACTAATGGTAATTAAACGATGTACCGTCCTGTTTCATCTTTTCTGTGTGTCAATTTGTAGAGGGTCCCACACATTTCCTCTTCTTCGGATTTCAAGCTTATGTCGGGGACTTCTTCAACTTCCCAAAACTTTTTTAGCCCTTCATCTTCACACACTAACACCAGAGGTTAGAATGCTTGCATGCCTCTGTTCCCCTATTGTTCAATCTATTACAGGCCCAGATGGAATCCATCCAAACATCGAGTTTTGGGCCATTGGAGTTTCAAGAGGCCCTTTTATTAAACCCTCAGTAAGAAACTCTGGTAGAACGTCCGACCACGGGGCAGCCAACTTTAAGCCTTGGATAAGTGCCCATTTGCTGGTTGTAAATTGTTGTCCTGACATTTTCGATGTGATGGTAGGCATAACTAATGCTTCTACCATAAGGTTGACCCTCCCATCATGAATTGATTGAATGCTAAAATTACACGATGCAATTGCAATTACTGGGGTCGCATGGCCGTTGATTCCATTTACCGTTGATTTGTATTAAGTTAATAGTGTCTTCATCTGTCGAGCTAAGGCTTCCGTTATGATGCAAGATTGAGACCCTTGATCAATTAGGGCTCGTATTGGTTTTACTTGTCCTCTGATACAGATGTTTACCATCGCTGTAGGTAGTAGCACTATTCTTTTCGTAGCACATGCGGTAGCGCACCCCGTTGTTGTTGGTGGTATCTCATCTAACGATTGCATTGTTGTTGACGTGGTTAAATCCTCAGCTCGTGGGAAATGAAGTAATGAATGATGTTCTGCAAGGAATGATGTTCGGCATCCCTTCTTTGAAGGACATTTTTTCGCTGTATGTCCATCACGTAAACAGTTGAAGCACAGCCTGGACTTTTGAGAAACTTCTGATAGAATTTTTGGGCTCATACTCAAGAACCTTCTGCATTGGTATTATTGGTGAACTTGCATGCTACACATTTTGGCTGATTTTTGCCCAGCAATCTTTTAGCTGTTCCAATTTGAGCCCGTAGTAAACTGGAGTTGGTTGAAGTCCAGGTTTTGGATTATTCGTTGGAAACTGTTTTTTGTGAGACACAGCTTCTTAAATCTTGTTGAGCGTTCGTTGTTGCCCACTGTTTCTTCTTTCTTTCGTTCGTCATGATTATACGTGCCTGCTGTGGGCATGTTCTGAAACTTAGGCGATAAGTTTTCGCATCGTTATAAATTGAAACGATTCGTTCCGCTTTTATCGCGTCTGGGAAAAATAGGGTTTCTATGTTTCTATAACTCGGTGCGAAAAAAAATATTTTGATCACATTTTGACTGGAAGTTCTATTGGAAGGCGATAAATTGAAGTGTCAGCCAGTGAAAAACAAAGTTAAAAGAAAATATCTTGAAGTTATTGTTGGATAATTTATCTTGATTAAAAATTAAAATTTTGAATTTGTGTTGTGTGCTTGTGTGTAATATAGATATTAAACATATTAAAAAAAAGTTTGCTATTGTGGCATTGTCGGAGATAGACGAGCGACGAAATAAAATGCGAATTCAACGTCGCAGACTAAGGGACAATACTAACCCTTTCGAAATGCCTGAGGAACGATTCCGGGAGCTTTATCGTCTAAGCCGAGAAGCAACCCATATCCTTATTCGTCCACACATGAAGCAGGGACAACGGAAAACTTTTATCCCTATCCCAATTCGTGTGTGTGCCGCATTGCACTATTTTGCTTCTGGCTCTTACCAAAGAGATATTGGGCAGGACTTTTCAGCGGCTATGAGCCGCACAGTCGTGTCAAGAGTTATAGCTGAAGTCTCTTTGGTACTCCAGAACAAATTAGCAAGCAAATGGATAAGGTTTCCAAACGAGGAGGAGTCGTCTATTAAGCAAAGGTACATTGTCTATATTTTTCATGCTTCCACACAAAAATACTTATATTTTTTCAAAAAAAACATAGCTTTTTTGAAGCAACTGGGTTTCCTGCGATGATTGGGGCGGTCGATTGTACGCATGTGTGGACTGCGAAGCCCAAAATAGAATTTGAAGCGTGTTATCTCAACAGAAAGGGATACCATTCCAAAAATGTTCAATTGGTGATTTGATTAGTGATTATGATTATATTTTTTTAAATAACCAATTTTTAAAATTCAACTTCCAGATAAGTGATTTCGACCTTCGAATATTTGGTGTGTATGCCAGGTTTGGAAGTGCGAATCATGATTTCTACATATGGGAATGTTCCCAAACCAAAGGCATTTTAGAACGGCGCTATGAAGCTAGCGAGCCTAGACAATACAGCTCTTGGCTATTAGGTATGTATAATCTTATTTTATTAATCTATTTATGAAATTCAAAACTATATTTAAAAAAGTTGTAGAACAAAAGTCTTTTCATCTCGGTTTCTTACTTTATTATCCAAAAACCCCAAAGTTTGAACGTATTTTGTTCTATAATTTTTAAATACAGTTTTGAATCCAAATCATAGAAACAAGATTGTAAGAACAATGAATTCCGAGCATCCTCTGTGATTCTAAACGCCACTAACTGAAATGAGAAGTAAAATACAAACCTTTTTTTTGTACGGTTGAACTGTAATTTCTTAGCAGATTTGGTTAATTATTAAGAACTATTTTATTTTTAAAATATTTTTAACAAAACATAAAGGCTCATATGCTCATATCTTTTGTTGTTCAAGAGTGGCGGAAAATGTTATGCAGCAACTTCATTATCATCTGCTCTTGATAGATTGAACGACTGCGTGTTGTGCAGCCCGGGTAAGTACCTAAAAATGTATTGATTTAAATAATAATTATGGTCACCGTGCATTTGATCTAAAAAGTACCATAACCAAGTATTATTAGTGCAGAGAAAATAAGATACATAAATGTATAAGTTATGTATGTACATACGCATGTATAAGTTTAGTTAAATGAATCATAAAAGTGAAATTATCCATTAAATATTAGTAATAAATTATATTTAATTCATAAAAAAGCATGCAAAAACTAACAACATAAAGAAATAACAAAAACATAACAAAAAAAAATCAAGAAAAAAAACCATTCACAACGTAAAATTATAGTTCAGACATAATTTACACATTCACACATAATTATTTAAAAAAAAAAACTATTCACTTCTGAAAACTTTCAATATCGCCTCATTTTGTGCAATAATTTTTTCATTTTGTGAATGAATTTTATTATTTTGAGCAATGATGGTAGCATTTTGCTCATGTATTTTGTCAATCTTGTCTTCGAGAGTGTAGTGCATCTCCCTTGCCTCCTCAATTGCACTCCCAAAGGTTTGGGTCTTCCTCACCCTTGACGTTGATGGCTTCGTATCCATTTTCATTTCCTCGTCGGAAAGAGCCTCTATATCTGAATTCTGTAACACAATGTTATTAATATTAAGCAGGACAAAGACATTGTACTTCAACTTACGTTGACTAATAGCCTTCCCAGCTCAGGGGTGGAACCATCACCGTCGACAGCGTCCATAGTGATGATGGACACCACCTTCTCCTCAAAGCCATTGAGAGGACGCGGTCCTTTAGCAATGCTTCCACCACCGGTTTGGTTTATGAACTTTTTGTGTTCACTGGCTTGTTTTTTAGCGGCCGATTTGATGTCTGTCCAACACTGCAAGAAGAAAATTTTATACACAAAAGTTTCCAACAAATCATTTTGATGAATGAATTATTGTACAATATTTACCTTTTTCCACTGGTCCACAGATTTTGAAACGGGACCTTCTGAATTAAGCCTACAAGTAAGTCGTTCCCAGGTGCTGGTTTGGTCCTCCCGGCTGTTCAAGCCAGTGTACTGGCCCCTGGCGAAAGCTTTGTTATCAAACATGAAGTCGACCAAAATGTTTTTTTGTGTCTTCGAGAGCTTGCAGCACCTCTAAAAATAACAATTTTATTATATTTAAATAGCATTTACAAAAATATGTTCTTTTGTTTACGCTTTTTTGTTCAGCTATCCTTACTTTTCGCTTACTCGGTATAAGGCGATGAAATGTGACGTTTAAAGTGAAATATTTTTCGCATTTTGATGATACAGAACACCGTTTTATCGCACTTTCCAGTTGTTTTGTTCCGATGTGTTCCAGGCGATGAAATTATCGCCTGTCGAAGTTACAGAACCTCATGAGTGCGATAAAATGAGTTTTGTTTCAATCTCGACCGTTTCTCGATTCATTTTATCGATGCGATAATTACAGAACATGGGCACTGGTAGCACTTCATGCTGTTTTGGAAGTGTTTTTTCAATGGCATCAACTGAATCTTGACTGCCGGCTTGTAACTCGAACGATGGTTCTCATCATCAAGTTTTTTAGTGTATGCTTGATCTCGAGAAACCTTATTTCCAACTGATTGAAGTACCTCTGTGTGAAGTAATGGTGCTGCGGATTAGCAGACCTCAGATTTCCAACAGATGATTGTTTTTCTGGAAAATAACCAAATACTGCTCAAGTCGTTCCAATCTCTGCGCAAAGTACTCCACTGAGTATCGGGTTGATCCGTCCTTCTTGAAGTTGGTCCACAACCTGTGCACTTCTTCCATTATTGCGGTTTGCCTTAATGCAATTTCATTAATTTCACTAATTTTTTTCTCACTAGGTCTTTAACGATTTTAAAAAATGTTTTCTTTAATATTAAACGGCTGGCCTCGTACCAACACTTAAACTGACACTAGTTTAACACAGACTGTCTCAAACTCACTCGCTTTAAAATATCCGGCTCGAAGCACCAATGAAAAAATCGAACACTTCAATTTTATGCACGTTAGACTCAACGCGTATCCAAATTGCTTAATGCAGCCTCACATTAGGTAAATCAGAAATAAAGCTTTTACCAATCTGGCACAAAATATATGTGCGAACTAGAAATATTCACCAAAAATTGTGTTGACACTGCAATTCAACTGAGCATTGGCCCAGTAAGATAGAATGGGTGCAGTTCTACCTGAATTGCAATGCCACACAAGTAAACTTGTCGTGGGGGTATTGCCCTAGTTTTTTTATCGAAGCTGATGTTTTTGTTGATACTTCAACAACAGTTAATTTTTAAACAATAATAGCAAGACTGACAAAAAAAAAAAAATAAAAAATAAAAACAAATTAAACTAAATACAAATTTTGAATCAACAACAACAAAGCAGCCTCTTTAGCTTGGCTTTGTCCAGATTGAAATCTAATATACTACTGTGGTCGTTATAAATTGAACACATACGGCTAATTGGCTCGTTTTTGCCATAGTTAGTTCTATGCCGTGAAATGTGTAATAGTTTGATGAAATGAAGGTTGTGGGTGCATCCACAAAATCTTAAGGTAACAGCAGATAGAAGGTCAGGTAAATCTATAAGACCTTGTACTAATTGCTGATTAAAGAGTAAGTCATTATTGATACGTTTTTGAAGAAGACTTTGCATGTTAAGTAATTTAAGTCGATCAGAATATAATTGTGATGGAGTCCAAACTTGCGCTGCGTATTAAAGGTGTGTACGAACAAATCTTTTATAGAGGGAAAGAGTGAAGTAAGGACGGTTAAACTTCTTAGACTAGTTTTTTAGTTTTTAAGGACTTTTATTTAATAAATTTAAAAAAGCATACAATATTTGTTAACAAAGTCGTTTTGGTTTGGCCTGTGGCCGTCTACCAGATTGACAGTAATAATTCTATTTTTTGATTTTAATGCCACAAAGTAGGTGAAAAGTTACAAATACTAAACAAAAAAAAAGTATTGGAAATTTAGCGGTCTAAAAATTGCCTTAATGATGCGCCTTCTATAGTGTAATGCATTCACTACGTAGTTGAAGAGTAAATCCCATCCTCTTTCACCATTTAAAATGCTGACAGCTTCATTTTCCTCTAATACACGCTTACTGAAGTACCTTATGCGAAATTCGTTAAGGATAGGACATTTTGCTATGAAATGAAAACTTCTTAGACCATTTTTAATAAAGCCAAGCATGCAATTGGATTTATTGATGATATGATTAATATGTTTTTTAAAGTCAAGATTTTGACTAAAGATAACACCAACATTTTTCAGATGTTCAACAGGGCAAAGAGCTTGTTTATTAATACAGTAAGAGAATTTAGTAGCTGCACGCTTTTTAGAACAAGTGAGTAAGTGCAATAGTCTGTCTGTGACTAACTTCTATATACCCGACCCTATAAACCATGTAACACCAAATCTTAAAGTTTCTTGGCCCGAATTCATATATTATTTGTATAGGCCACGCCCCTATAAGTAGGCATGGCTTAAAATAAAAATCAATCAATTGTAATTTCGTTAGAATCATGAGAAAATGCGGCTGTATGGAACAAACTTAGCAAACAGTAATATCTTTAATATTTGTCGTTTAATTTTTTTTCGCTTTGGAGCCAACTTTCCGAGAAATCGGGTTTTTAAAGATCAAACATGTTAAAAGTGGACATGGTCAATATTGTGGGCGGGCTAATTTTTGTCTTGTTATAGGTCTTAGGCCAATATTGCTCACCAAAATCAGTAGTGGGCGTGGCCGTTGTCGGATTGAGCCAATTTTCATACTTTGTCTGTGCAACAAAAGAGAACCAAGCCGTGAACGAAGCTTCAGGTCTCTAGCTTGATTTTGAAGACCTTAAACCTTCACATATACAGGCGGACGGACATGGCTTAATCGATTCACATATCGGTCTCGATCATATCTTTAAAAGGTCTTAAGGGTCTACGTTGATTACTTCAGTGTGCTACAAACTATGCATTTAAATTAATATACCCTGGGTCGGGTATAAAAAGTGATTACTTGGCACTTAGCAGGATTTAGGGAGAGTCCATTTTAGTTACACCATGTAGCTAAGCTATTAATATCGGACTGAAGAAGTCATTCGAGTTGTTAATAGTTTTATATATTTTCATATCATCTGCATATAACAGTATTTCACTATAAATGACACTAGAAGGCGCATTATTTATAGCAAGTGTTTGGCACACGAACAGTTTAACTGTTGTTTATTTGCTTATTCTTAATTACGAACACGATTTGAAAATGAAATTTAATTTCTTTTGAAATGTTACAAGTGTGTCGTTTTATTGGCAGGCTGAAATGTATATTTGACATTGACTCTTTTGTAGGGCAAATTTCACATAAGTAAGTTTTCGTAAGCTTCTTACAATATAGGTATAGTTCACAATAATTCTTTCTATATTTTTGATTCTTCTACAGAGTTTAGGGAATTGATTGAATTCTAACAACTTATTGAATGTATATTCAACATTCTCCCGGGCCGTGGACGACTTAAAGGGAGTCCCCAAGCGCTTCCCGTTTAGCTCGCATCAGTCTTTTATTAGCACTTTTATTAGCACTATTAGTGTTTGTGCCTCGTTTGTGTCATTCGACTGAAGCCAGTCCGATGACAATGACAATGAATCAGGGGTGTGAAGGCAGAGAGTTACCTGATGATAAAAGAGATAATGATAAGTCTACTAGACAAAGGGCAACCAGCGAAGCTACAGAAGTCACCGCTCAGTCGGAGAGTCCCCTGATAGATATGACCGCACTGGGGGAAGCCATTTCCTCACAGTCCAGTAACGTCTCGACAATAGACTCCAAGACAGAGGAAAGACTTCTGGAGGACACGCTGGTCCCTAAGTCTAAAAAGAACACAGGCGAGTAAAAAGCTAGATCAGGCTATAAGAGCTCTGGCAAATTCTTGGCAAAAATGAGGGAAAGGGATCCAGCTACGCTGGCGGACAGGGATAGGCACCTTATCAAAAAGCATCCGAAAGTAGTCAAGGTTTATGAGAGACGTTTTGGATACAGAACAATTCTCAACCCTAAAACTACAAAGGCAGCCATCACATCCAATAAGAAGACTGAGAAGGGTAAGGCCAACGCCGATGACGCGAAAGAGAATAAGCTCTGTCCCACGATAGAGGTAACGTGTGCCTCTACATCACTGCGCATACAAGTGCATGTATGGATACCTCCTCCGGCTCCGGAGGAAACAGACTTACTAAAGCTTGTAGATGTGCAAAATGAGGGTCTCAGCACGAAAGGCTGGCAGGTTCTTTCAAAGACACCGAGGAAAAAAGGTGGAGGCGTGGACATGAAGATAGTGGTGGACACCAAATCTGTCAGCTATATGAAAACTGTAGCAGGGGAAGGCGAATTCGGGCTAGGGCAGTTAAAGTTTAACTCTCTACATGAAAAAGACCAGCGTCGGAAAGCTGAGGTTGGTGCAGATTAATCTGCATCACTCTCAAGCTGCCACCGACGACCTGCTGCTGTTCATCCAGTCAAATGGTGCAAAAAGAGGGTCGAAGTGGAAAGTTCTGGTGTTATTGTGCTAAGTGGCTTATTTTATAGATTAGGGGCGGCTGAAAACGAATCTGAACTTCTCCAACAAAATTTCGAATGCCAAATGTGAGAAATCGTCAAAAAACCGCTGAAAATAAGGCTTTTTTGCGTTTTTCGGCTTAAAACTTGCAAACTAAGCTTTCTACGGAAAAATTTTCTGAGGATAAAATAAAGAAGGAATTACCTACAATTTATCTAACAAACATTTTTTTGTACGCTCAATTGTTTTCACGCAAAAGAGTGTTAAACTATATAGCAAAACAGAAATTTTTCGAAAATACGAAGCAAAAAATACATACCTACATGAATAAATTCAACCCCTGCATGGTAACCGCACATCCCGCCGCGGAGTCGTAATATTTGTTTCTGGAGTAGTTTTTTTTCGATTCTGGGTATTTTTCTTGAGATACATTGCAACATTATAACGGTAATCAGTTGGTTCACGGTAATCAGTAGAAAAAATCCTTACAGGACACGCATACTTAAGAGCCATTAGAGCACATACATTAGCCCATGTCACCCTGGCAAAAATTATCTTTGAAACAGTGGACTTAACTCCGCACCTGCAAGGAAAACTCGAAGAGTTCTATGAGATAGCTATGGATCCAGTATTTTGAGATGGTAACCCTTGTTAAGCAGTTCATCGAAGCTGAAAGAGCGGGGAATCGGAACCTCCATCTCCAAGTTATCTTCCAAGTGCTCCCTTACTTCCATGCTTGCGGGCACTTTTTGTATGCTAAATGTTGCCCCCTCTATCTACAAGATATGCTCAGCTTAAAAGATAAAATGACCACTGAGGAATATGAAAAATTTACGAGTGGCGGCTTCACATGACCATTGAGCAGTCTTTAATGAGAATAATGAAAATTGCTGGAGGGCTGACTCATGGTCGCGGGGTTAGCGAAAGTATCCTTTCTAGGTGGACAAAAGGAATGAATTCCCTCCAAAATATTTGTGAAGAAATGGAGAAGATGTGTGGAGTTGCATTCATTAGTTCCGAACAACACGTGGAAATGAGAGAAACTAGGATTAAAAGGGACACGAGTGATTCGAAGAAATGAATAGACTGGTTTGTGCAACACTATCCTTTTCCTGATTTAACAGACAGGTTATATCTTGTCTTTGGTATCGTAGGAGACAGTACAATCAATTGTCATATGGCAAAGGAGATTGGACTTCTGGGCGTTGATAGAATTGTGGGTGGTGACTTTGAAACCGTCAGAAAACCGTCAGAAAAGATAGAGTTTTGCCACTTGCAACGATAAAAAATGCAATAAAAATAAGTAACGAAACCGTCTCCATCAATCAATCCTACAACCATTTTCCAACGAATAACAGTAGCGAAACGAACTGATGAAGAACTTGAAGACTTCCTAAAATACGAGCTGTGCCCTTATCCGATGTCTCTCTTTGACAACTATGGTATGAGAAAAGGAACCAAATCTACTTTATACAAAGCATTCATACCAACTGAAGAGGCAAATCTTCACGACTGTGTTCACATTATAGATGGTGGATACTTGCTGCACAAAGTCTTGTGGACCAGGGGTGAAATATTTTCATCAATTTGTGAAAGCTATGTTTCATTTGCTAAGTCGAGGTACAAGGAAAGCACTGTAGTCGTCTTTGATGGTTACCCTGAACAAGGTACTAAATATGTGGAGCGAGCGAGAAGATCACGCAAACATACTTCAATGGATGTCATATTCGATGGAACAATGATCCAATATAAAGAATAAAAACCGTCTCATCGAAATGCTACAGGAAAAATTTGCAGCAGCTGGTATAATCACAAAACAGGCACACGAGGATGCAGATAACCACAGCAATGGATCACGCCCAACATCATAGATCTGTGGTTATTGTGGGTGAAGATGTAGATTTACTGGTTATCATGATTGGTCGTTATCGGGGAGTACATTCAAATGTACTCTTTCTGAAACCGGGCAAGGGGACAGCTGCACAACGAATTTTTTCTCCTGACTGCCATCCAGACCAACCTGTCTGTGACAACATACTGTTTTTGCATGCCATAGGAGGATTTGATACCACGTCAGCCTCGTTTAAAGTGGGAAAGATGCGTTTTCTCCAAAACCTAAAAAAAACCCTGCTTTAATCAACAAAATCAAAATTTTCAAAGATCCTTCGGCGCAAGCTGAAGATATTACTCATGCTGGACTCATTTTCTTCGCTGCGTTGCACAAATTGACTGATAAGGAAGGGACAACTTTGAGCAAACTAAGGTACAAGTTTTATTGTAGGTCTGCCTATAAAACCAGAACCTATTTGGCGTCCTTACCTCCCACCGAAGCTGCTGCACAGCAACACTCCTTGAGAGTGTACTTTCAAGTACAGCAATGGCTTGGAAATGAAAAAGATCCTAAGGAATGGGGTTGGAAGAAAGCCAGTGATGGTCTACAGCAGGTGCCAATGCTACAGCCACCAGCTGCAGAAAAGGTTTTAAAATTATATCCTGCAAATGCACAACGACCTGTCAGACCAACTGTGGATGCAAAAGAGCAGGCCTCAAATGTTCCAATATGTGCCTGAACTGCGAAAACAGCTGCAACAACATGCCCATTGCAGAAATTGAAGAAGCAGCAGATGAAGACTTGTACCTCTCTAAAATACTTGAAGGTATCTATGTACATACTTCATTTCTTGACTCGCTATAGCTACTCACTTATGCTACTTTCGGATCTATTCACTAAATTATGAGGTATTCGGAATAAGGTCACTGATTATTTGTTTATCCGTTTCAGGAATACAACCGGAAGGCTGCCCTGAATAAATTATGGAACCCGTATCTAGGACTCTTATCAGTTCTTAGAGAAAAATTTATCATTGCATCTTTAAAAATCGTATAAAAGAAGATTTTCCAACATGGAATTGAAAATATATGTATATATGAATATATTTTTTGTTATTCTCGAAACATATCAAAAACAAACTACTCCAAAAATGAAAATTACGACTCCCCAGAGCGATGTGCCGTAGATTTGAAGGGATGATTCAAATTAATGATGTAAGTATTTATTTTTTGCTATTTTCGAAAAATTTCTGTTTTGCTCGATAGTTGAGCGTACAAAAAAATGTTTGTTAGATAAATTGTAGGTAATTTCTTCTTCTTTATTTAATATTCAGAAACTTTTTCCGTAGAAAGCTTAGTTTTCAAGTTATAGGCCGAAAACCACAAAAAAGCCTTATTTTCAGAGGTTTTTTGACGATTTTTCACATTTACCATTCGAAATTTTGTTGGGCAAGTTCAGATTCGTGTTCAGCAGCCCCTAATCCATAAAATAAGCCACTAAAAATAATTACACCAGAACTTTCCACTTCAAACTACCATTTGACCGGACTACGAAGAGAATATTGATGTGGCCCTAATCCAGAAACCTTTCCAAAGACAAAATCCGGGGATTAGATTCGAAAATATATTCACTCCTCCAAACCAAAAAGAAAGGTTAACTGAGAAGCTGCATATTGGCTAAAAAGGAAGCACTTAACTTTAATCTTTCCTGCCATTTCAGCAACAGCGACTTAGCAGTAGCGATATGCGACCGCAGGAGTGAGGCACAACTTATTCTGGTATCCGCATACCTGCCATACGAAGAGGACAATCCACCATTGACAGCATTATGGGATTTGGAACTCCACGCAAGGAACACCAAGGCTAACCTAGTCATCGCGGTGGATGCCAATGCCCATCATACTCACTGGGGCAGCAAAGATATAAACAAGAGGGGTGAGTCTGTTTTAGAATTTATTTTGACATCCAATCTAAAAATTTCTAACAGGAGTAGTCATCCTACTTTCCACAACAAAACTAGGGAGGACGTCACTGATCTTACTTTAGCTCACTGTACCGAGAATTTTGAAGTTAATGACTTTATGGTATCCACCAAATGCTTCTTCTCGGACCATTACAGGATAACCTTCAATATAAATTTTAGAATAGATAAAGAATTACCTTGTAAAGAAAGGACCGACCGGAGCAAATTCTCCAAACTCGTCACAAGACGATTAGCGCCTAATCAAACAGGCAACATCTCGAGTGTGACACGGTTAGAGGAATCCGTCAACATTATCACTGAGAATTCTTAGCCTCCTTCAAAAAATCCTGTCCTATAAGTCGGCCCCCCAAAAGAACCCATGCAACATGGTGGCCCGCGGAACTTCGACTTCCCAGGACAAAAACAAGGAAACTTTTCAACAAGGCTAAGCTTGCTAAGAATCATGCTGATTGGGACACTTATCGCAACAGCTTCAACGAATACAAAGGGAAAACTAGAGCAGCGAAAAGAGCATCATGGACCAACATAGGGTGTATAACTCTGAGGTATATCCCAAAGAACTGGCAAGATGTGCGTATGGTCTATATTCCTAAAGCGGGAAAACGCGACCACTGCAAACAAATGATTACAGAACTATAAGTCTTTCATCTTTTTTACTTAAGATACTGGAAATGCTGATAGATCTGCGACTTAGAAATTACCTCGAAATCAATAAGCACCTCAACAATGCACAACACGCCTATTCCAAGGGCAAATCCGTGGAAACGGCGCGCGCTGCATGACGTGACAAGTACAATCGAAAGGTCCTTATATAACAAATAATTCACATTGGCAACCTTTCTAGACCTAGAAGGAGCATTCAATAATCTAAAAACAGAAACCATTATCTCATCCCTGGAGGAATATGGCATCGATTCCCACTTGACGAATTGGGTAAAGACAATGCTTAAAAGCAGAGTCATCAACTCTAATCTGGGAGACTATTCTATTAAGAGAACGGTTGAAAGGGGAACCCCACAAGGAGGGGTCCTTTCACCCCTTCTATGGAACATCTCACTCAACAAAATTCTTAATAAAAAAATAAATAAATAAATAGAGTGGCGCAACAGCTCGAGGTGAACCAGGGCCAACTTCTCAACAATGTATGCTGGTGTGTTAATTTCTTTACATACAAGGGGACCTACAATTTTTTGCCGAATCCGAACGGCACATTGAGAAGTTTTTCAAGACAATTAATACTCTCGGAGGGCTTGTCAAACCCTCGCGGAGGTGGGGACCGTGAAAAGAACAAGTCTTTTTTTTCAGGTGACGATGGCAGGATTCGAACCCAGACCTCCGGCGTAGTAAGCACACACACTAACCACTACGCCACGGCACCCCACAACAAAATTCTTAATACTCTCGTTAAAAGAGAAATAAATGTAGGAAAATTTCTTCCAACATTCAGTGAACTAATGGAGTCTGTGTTAACAGATTCATCAAGATGGGCAGAGAACAGTGGACTTAAAGTCAGCCCGTACAAGACAGATATGGTCCTGTTTACAAGGAAGCGCAAATTGCAGGGGTCGATAACTCCTAAATTAAATTGGACCAATCTTAAACTCTCCCTGGAAGCCAAATATCTTGGCGTTTTGTTTGACTCCAAACTAAATTGGAAGCGGAACACGGAGGAGAAGAAAGATCTCACTGCTCTGTACACATGCTAACAAGCCATTGGGAAAAAGTGGGTTCTTCAACCCAAAATAACATACTGGCTTTATACAGCGGTTGTTAGACCTATTCTTACCTATGGTATGGTATGGAAGGCATGTAAAACGAAATCTTATCTCAATAATCTGAAGAAGGTACAAAGATTAGCTTACTTAGGTATCACAGGTGCATTAAGATCCGCACCTCAAACAGGTCTGGAAACAATGCTGCACCTCCAACCTCTAGAGCTTTTTACGAGAAATGTGGCGGCAAAGGCAGCTCTCAGACTAAGAGAGAATAACCTCTGGAAATCACAATGTCTAGGACACTCGAACATTCTGAACATCTTAAATTAAAATGGGTCTGTAACCCGTACGGACTATAAGAAACCTCAATTTGACTTAGACAAAAGATTCAAAGTCATTATACCAAATAGGCAAGGCTGGGTAGAGACTAAAGTTGACATCAAAGGTATAGCTATCTATACAGATGGTTCGAAAACAGAGAATGGAACAGGTTCTGGAGTTTTCTCGGAAACACTGCAAATCAACCAGTCATATCGACTAAGTGACTACTGCAGTGTTTTTCAAGCTAAGATTTATGCGGTGAAGAGAGCTGCACAGATAATTCAATCTATGGATCTTCCAGCAACAGAAATCACCATATGTGTTCATAGTCAAGCAGCACTTAAAGCCCTGGACTCCAACCTCGTATACTCTAAGTGTGTCAAGGACTGCCTCATGGCATTAAAGGATTTAAGCTTCCACACAAGTATACTCTGCTGGGTTCCTGGGCACGTTGGCGTGGCCGGAAATGAATTGGCGGACGAACGGGCAAGGAAAGGTTCTGATATGGACATAACGATGGCTGACCGACGGGTTTATCTCCCCTTCAACACAGCCAAAAGTCTTATAGACCAAAACATGATCAAACTAGCCGGTGAACGTCGGCAACAGTCTATAGATTGTATCATAACTCACAGCTCATGACCAGTACTCGACCTAAGAAGAACAACGACCCTTCTATCTCTCAGTAGAAATTTCATAATAACACTCGTTGGTGTAGTCACGGGACACTGCACCATTGGTGTCATTGCTACACGAATGGGAATCTTTGCCAACGACTTCTGCAGAAGCTGTAGGGATGAAGAAGAAAAAGAGTCTATAGAACACTTTCTCTGCCACTGCCCAGCTCTCCAAGAACGACGACTAGCCTTTTTAGGAGTCAGGTTCTTTGATAGCCTGGACGACCTGGCAGGAATATCACTTGACCTAAAAAGATTTATTAAAAGACTAGGCTGGTTCAGTTAGTAAGACATATATATTTCCAATCATGTTTGTGTTCCTCACAAGGGTAATCACAATGGGCCAATCTGGCCAGAGTGAACTTGCACTAGTTGCAAACAACCCTTTCCAACCTAACCTAACCCAACCTTGGGACATGATTTTTGGGTATAATCTTGGGTATAATTTTGGGTACATAAAAGTCTCTTTTTATAGTTTTGTCCTCAGCTTTGTTAAGATTGTCAAAAGTGCACTTAAAGCTCGCTACACAGATACTTGCGTAGCAGATCACTAATCACTAATTTTAAACAACTTTTCCGCGGCGCCATAATTATTGATTTCCATTTTTACTTGAACAATAGCTCACAACAGTTCCTTAGGACTCGCTGTGCAACTGGCACCATTCGTTTTTTCAAATCTCCTACTATTAAGCCCTCTTCGTGGGAAAGGTTTTACTCATCGTAAAAAACCCAAAAGTCAGCAGAAAACTCATTTTTAAAAATTTCCCTTGAACTCTGCGCCTGATCCTCTTTATCCTTTGCGCAAAAAAATTCCTTTGCGCATTTCAGTGTAGCGACCTGCACACGACCTTCGGTTTTAAAAAAGGCAAATTTATAACACACAATTTTGTGGCGGTCTACTTTTATTGCATGCCGATAATCGCCTTGGTGTGCAATTAAAAACTTTTACTTCGGTCCCCTTCCGTAAAAGTTTTTATACCCGACCCAGGGTATGTTTGTAACGCAGTGAAATAATCACCGTAGACCCCTAAACCCTTTTAGAGATATGAATGGGACCGACAGGAGAATCGATTAAGCCATGTCCGTCCGTATGTAAACAACTTTTAGGCCTTAAATTTTAAGGCAGAGAGCTGAAATTTTGTGGGTTGGTTGGAAGTCCAGTCCAACAGTGGGTATGCAAAAGCTTCAATCCATCTACGGCGGATTGCAAAATACCCGACCATACTGAAAAGAAAACTGCCACGCCTCCAAAAAGTGGGCGGGATAAAAAAATAAAACTGTTGAATGCTTTATACTAGGTGGTTGCATACATTTTGGCCTAAAATTCCGCCTTTTTAACTAAAAAAATCACTTTTTTAACGCCACGCCCACAAAAGTGGGCGGAGGCACATACAATATATACATAAAAGTTAGAAAATGCTAGTATCTACAGCTTTTGTCATAGAATTTTTTGTCAAATTTCATATGTATTTATTGAAAAACAGTCATTTTAAGCTAAAATCCCTTAAAAAGTGGGCGTGGTCAATGAAAAAGCTAAAATTTTTTGGCTTCTTTAAAGACAATTATAAGGCAATGTTACGTACCAAAAATGAATGCGCTAGCGCCCTTGTAACATAGTGGTTGCATACATTTGCATACATACACTAGGTGGTTGCATACATTTCGGCCTAAAACTCCATCTTTTTAACTAAAAAAATCACATTTTTAAAAGCCACGCCCACAAAAGTGGGCGGTGGCACATACAATATATACATAAAAGTTAGAATGCTAATATCTGCAGCTTTTGTCATATAATTTTTTGTCAAATTTCATATATATTTATTGAAAAACAGTAATTTTAAGCTAAAATCCCTTAAAAAGTGGGCGTGGCCGATAAAAAAGCTAAAATTTTTTGGCTACCTTAAAGACAATTATAAGGCAATGTTACGTATCAAAAATGGATGCGCTAGCGCCATTGTAACATAGCTAAAATTTGCAAAAAATTTTTAAATTAGAGATGGTTGCACATACAGGCCTGTAGTGGGCGTGTCTGTGGGCGGATTCAGCTTATTTTCAAACTTGATCTGAAGGACTGGATTTCCAACCAACCCACAAAATTTCAGCTCTCTGCCTTAAAATTTAAGGCCTAAAAGTTGTTTACATACGGACGGACATGGCTTAATGGATTCTCCTGTCGGTCCCATTCATATCCCTAAAAGGTCTTAGGAGTCTACGGTGATTATTTCACTGCGATACAAACTATACATCAAACTTAATATACCCTGGGTCGGGTATAAAAAATACATTTTGCAAATTTTAGCTATGTTGCAATGGCGCTAGCGCATTCATTTTTGGTACGTAACATTGCCTTATAATTGTCTTTAAGGTAGCCAAAAAATTTTAGCTTTTTCATTGACCACGCCCACTTTTTAAGGGATTTTAGCTTAAAATGACTGTTTTTCAATAAATACATATGAAATTTGACAAAAAATTCTATGACAAAAGCTGTAGATACTAGCATTTTCTAACTTTTATGTATATATTGTATGTGGCGTTAAAAAAAGTGATTTTTTTTAGTTAAAAAGGCGGAATTTTAGGCCGAAATGTATGCAACCACCTAGTATAAAGCATTCAACAGTTATATTTTTTTAGTCCCGCCCACTTTTTGGAGGCGTGGCAGTTTTCTTTTCAGTATGGTCGGGTATTTTGCAATCCGCCGTAGATGGATTGAAGCTTTTGCATACCCACTGTTGCACTTTCCCACTTGTTTTAGGTTTGTTTAGGCCGAAATGTATGCACCACCTAGTATAAAGCATTCAACAGTTATATTTTTATATCCCGCCCACTTTTTGGAGGCGTGGCAGTTTTCTTTTTGGTATGGTCGGGTATTTTGCAATCCGTCGTAGATGGATTGAAGCTTTTGCACTTTCCCACTTGGTTATTTTTCAGATGGGATTTTTGCAACTCCAGCAGCTCACAAAACTCGATCACCAGCGAGTTTTTTGTAATTTTTGTTCGCCATCATCCGTGTGTGAGAATGTCCGTCGCGTGCGAGAGATCTTGTCAAGGACCCATGACAAACTCACTCGTGAGCAAGTGCGGTAATGAAAGAGCAGTGGCGCACGCTCTCGCACATGAGTTTTTGGAAATCGCTCGCGTGCGTGAGCAGATTATGAGTCGTGAGGTCTTTGATGTGCGAACGTGAGTGTGCTTTTCCGTAGCCAGGTATAATTGAAGACAAAAATCATTCCACAGCTCAATTGGGCCTATCTCTAATTTTGATATCATTTATTGGAAATTTAAGAAAACACCAACTTTGGGGTACCTTGACCCATACCAACACAAATATCTCCACTAATAAAATTTATATCTTTAGGATTTAAATTAAAGAATGAACAATAATTTTGAACTGATATTTGCTCTTAAGTCGGATCCTTTTTTCCTGCCCATGACATTTTTTTGACTTTGAAGCCACTTTTCTGCCAAAAATGCGTTATTAACGTATCCGTAATTTTTTTTCGGGTGAAACTAAAAATACTTAAGAAAAATTGCTGCAACAAGTTGGGAAAAGCCGCAGCAGGTAAAATTAAGAAAGATTCGAATCATAGTTTTCAATTCCCATTATTGAAATGAATAAAAATATTTGTGAATTGGTTTATAATAATTGGTTTATACCCTATTCCACAGGGATGGAGTTTATTAAGTTTGATACAGGCGAAAATGTAACAAAGAGAAATAATAACGATAGATCCCAAAGACCTTAAGGGCATATGTCCGTCCGTCCGTATGTCACCAATTTTTAGTTCTTAAATTTTGAGCTAGATGTAAAGTTTCTGGGTCTGGAGCGTGTTGGTTAGCTGTAAATAAACCTAACCAACGAAGAACGGGACAACGGAGTTAGTGTGCTATTTCAAGCTTGGCTTTAAATGCCGTTTGCTTTACTCACCAGCAGTGGCCTGCTATGTTGGTGGGCTAGTGGCTTCGACGAAAGCTGTAAAGAACGATTGCCAGAGCAGGGCTCTAGGGGCTAAATAAAAATTAAAGTGGTCTCTTTAAAAGCTGAACGCAAAGGTACATTTATTTAAGTTTTGCTTAGGCTATTTTTACAAATATGGTGGCCTTGGTGGCCTGTTTTCCCAGTCCAAATTCACTCTTCGAAAATCGATATTTGCAGTGTCATCTTTTTGCACACTTCAGTTAAGTCTTCTTTTTGGTGCATCATTAGCGAAACATAGGTTGCTATACTTTCCTTATGGCCAAGCACTTAACCCATATTCGTTGAGTCAGTGCATCGGCGCCACCGTTCAGTGCTCCACATTCGGTCGCACATACCTTCATGCACTCGTCGTCCCATTTCGGTTATTTAAACTCCACTCATTAAGAAATTCACAGCGCATATATGGCACTGTGCTTAGCAATGTATGTTTGTGCACATGGCTTGGTGCTGACTAGCTGTCGGCTTTGCTTGTTGATACACGATCCCATACATTCTGCGGTGAATGGGCGATCGTTTATTGTATTGTAGAGAGTGGGATCCGAAATAACCATATGTACGTATGCCGGGGCGACTGACGAATTGTTCATTAATGAGTTGTGCTTTAATGGCCTCTTTATGAATGAATCTTTATGACGCTGACATTGTATAACAAGGTGGCAAATATCGTTTATCGCGGAAGTGGAATATTGAATGGAAATCAAAGCGTACGAAGGGAAAGCTGAAATTTTATACGTATTCCCCCTGTCATCCGAGGCAATACAAGTGTTAAAATTTTTCGAATCCGCCTACAATCGGTCTAAATGTGCAACTACCTGCAGTGCTCTCAAACTGTAAGACGTCGTGAAAAGCTGAAATCTGACATTTAGTATCACCTATTGATTGTAAGATATAAAAAGTAAAAACGAAATCGGCAGACAGTCCCTAGTAAGCGTGGCATCGATTTAAATAGTAAATTCAAATGCAATTTATTGAATATTTTAGTTTTAAATGGGAAAATTTTTACGATATATATTATGTAAAAAATACTTCTTTCTACATTAAGTTCATACAAAGTTATATGAAAAGTTATAAAAAAAGTAAAAAATTGTAAGTGTTATACAGTAGCCGAAATAAGTATAAAGATAGTCATTGTCAAACTGTACAATTTGACGTGAACCCCGGACATATGATAGCATAATGTTTACCAAAAATGTAGGATGGATTATCCATTCTTTTTTAAAAAAAGACAAAATTGTATGGTTACCTATATAAAAGACACAGGGTGATTTGGCATTACGAACTAAAACAGCTGCGCATAAAATGCGAAATAAGTAAAAAGACAATTAGGATTTTTATACCCTATTCCACAGGAATGGAGTATATTAAGTTTGATACAGGCGAAAATGTAACATAGAGAAATACTAACGTTAGACCTTAAGGGCATATGATCGAGACCGAATTCTGGGTTGAATGGGCGATTTCCGTCCGTCCGTCCGTATGTCACCAACTTTAAGGCCAAAAATTTTGAGCTAGAAAACTGAATAGTTTGTACGTAAGCTCTTTGTCATCCGAAGCAAAACAAGTCTCAACATTTTTGAAATCCAACAACATACACGCCCACAATCGATCTAAATGTGTATCTACCTCCAGAGCTTTCAATACTTTAAGACGTCGTGAAAAGCTGAAATTGATTATAAGACACAAAGGGTAAAAACGAAATCGGCAGACCGCCCCTAGTGGGCGTAGCATCGATTTAAAGAGCCATCCTTCAAATGCAATTTATTAAATTTTTTGTTCACAATCAAAAAAAATTTGCTTAATACATTAAGTAGCAAATACTTGGTTCTGAATTTTTTTACACATAGTTTTGGGCCACGCACACTTTTTCAAGAATTCAAGAAAAACCTAAAATTCCAGAAAAACATGGATTTCGACTGCTTCTTAGCTTTACTTAGGAAAGAATAAGAAATAAAATTTAGCACATAAAGTACACCGGGCACTATTTTAGATTTCGTTCATACAAATTTTTTGGCCCTGTCCATCTTTAGAGGTCAATTTCACAAAATTATTGAATTTGAACCAAAAAATTAAATTTTTGTGTACATTTTAGACGTAAACTTGGATATTTCTAGAATAGAATAGAATTGACTTTATTTATATGTATAACAAAAAAAAAAAAAAAAAACAATTCGTGATAACAAAATGTAAACAAAAGACTTTTATGATCTGGTTAAGAAACCGTCGGTCAGATTGACAGTTTAAAAACTGCAAATAATTAATAACATTGAAAGCTCAAAAGAGACTATCTAACTTAAAATTTTCTGAAACGATTTAAAAAACAAATTTTAACCGAAAACAACAAAAAGCTTGTGCTCTAAGTGTTAGGAAAAGGCAACCGTAATTGATTTAATACGCGAGAAGCTAGATATGAGCCAGTGGAGGTCCCATAAGTGACTGTATAAAGACGATAGGTTTTTATGGGTTCGTTGTCTGAAGGTCCCCACAAGATCAATTGAAAATTGCGCTCCCGTGGATCTACGATGACCTGGCGATACATCTTTGTAATATCACTCGTAAATAAATCGAAAATAAATCGGACTGGACCACGGGTCCAATCATTAGCACGTGTCTATTCGTTTTTTTTTTTTTTTTTTCGTTCCATTCGTCGTTTAAAGATTTTCCGCTATCAGATTTGGAGGAGCCATCAAAGACAACTCTTAGCTTTGTCGTGCTACTTCCAGGTTTGAGAATACAGTGGTGAGGAAGAAAAGAAATGGGGTTCCGAGTGATCGATAGAGTCGACAACCTCCATGTGGAGGGTCATGTACCTACTCATTCATAAATGGCACAAACTGCCTGCGCAAAGCTTTGTGGTTTTAAAGTTTCCTTTCTAGGCTGTAAAGGAGGTTCCCAGAAGGGTTCCCAGAGCCAAAGGGTCACATTTGCTATTGAAATTGAGAACTGAAATTGAAACCGACGAGAAGCGATCTTCGATTTCTCAAAATGTTTTTCAGCGTTGATCCAAAACATTTTCTTCGAATACATTTTCCGCAACGAAACTATTTAGACAATGATTCATAGCAGCTTGACACTTGCCGCTGACTATCCACCCAAAACGAGTATTTTTTTGTATCGTTACACTGTTTTCGAATCGCAGCTGACTTTCCAAAAGCAAAGTATAAAATAATTCAGCTCCAAGAACCAAGTCAATTTTCCGAGGAACTTCGAAAAATGGATCAGCTAGACTTATGTTTGATGGTATACTAATTCCATTGGTGTCTTTTTTCTCAGATGGTAGCAAACCGGTTAATTTAGGAAGTATGATGGCCTCAATGGAGGCTTTGAATTCAGTGAATCGAGATTGGATTGTAATAAATGCCTTATAAAACGCTTGCTTCTTGTTTGAAGTAATACCGGAGTACAACTGTGTGGTTTTTGTACGAATGGAACCGATGCGCTGTGCGAACTGTTCTTGGACAAAGTTTATCTATGAGCCCGAGTCTAAGAGCACACGGCAAGCAATTGGAGAACCTTGATAGTCGATAGCATAGATTACTGCTGTGGCTAAAATCGTCTTGCCTTCATTGCAAGTGGTGTAAAATTGCTGAGTGTATAACCGCGTGGGGAGAGGAGGAACGAGGAGCGTATTCGCTACCACTTGGATTATGTGAGGAGCTCTGCTCTTGGTGAAGAGTGTGGTGTTTTTGTCCACAGCAGCGACAATTGGTCGCTGTATATTTCGTCGCTTTACTTCACTCTGTGAAGTTCCTGAAAATGTATGAAAATGAGCTTTCGGTAATTTTATTATTTCAGATGATTGTTGAGCAGTTCCTTCTTCTTTAGGTAGCTTTTGTCTACGACGCCGGGCAGATGTTGAAGTAGAGTTCTTCGTTTTTCCCACGGTCATCCTTCGTTGGTTCCTCCGGGTCAACATCTTCCAACTTAGATTGCAGTGGTGAAAAAACTTCGAAGCGACCTTCCAAGGCCTTTATCCGTATATTCCGCTCCGCTAATGTTGCTGTGTTCGCCTTGTTGGTTGTTAATTCCTTGATTCGCTCTAGTGGTTCGGCACACACGTTTCGTTTGCTCCGAAAAGTTTTGGCTTTTGACATTTTTGGTTACTTAAAATTATATTGAAAAAATGATACGTCTGAATCTTGGCAATCACGTCAAGGTCACCAAGTGTTCTTGATTAATTCAACCGACTCAACGATGTTAGAAGAAAAGTGCAATAAAAAATAAGCTTAACATGTGCCTTGTTGCAAAGATGAGCAAGACTTTATTAGAGAGATATTCTAAATTAATGGCTAACATATTATAGTGTCGACTGGTAGACTATTTCCTGTGTGGGCATTGCCAGAAGGACTTACTATTGGATTGCTACAGTGCAGCAGTTAGGTAAGAGGATTACCCAATCGACACATTTTTTTTATTATTGAATTGTACAATTTTTTTAGCAAATAATCACGTAACTCTTATCGACACAACACTTGGATCAATTCAACTTCCGCGCAGCGAAAAAAACAGCAGCCGACAACTCCATCGTCTTTATCCCCCAACAAGCTCTTTCTACAGCAGCAAATTAATTAGATTAGTTCGCAACTTAAACAATAAATGAGCGGCGCCCGTGGTCACCGCCGAAACCGCAGCAGAAGCGTAAGTGTTCGCCATCGTGATTCATTGACTCATTCGCAAAGAAAAGGTGACTTGTGCTGGTACCACTTAAAGTTTGGACAAAGTGCAAAAAAGTGTCGTGAACCGTGCGCCTTCGCAGCATCGACAGCTTAAGAAAACTAGCAACCCTATTGTAGACCAATGCAAAATCTAGTAAACAACGCATTGGTCAACAAATATTAGAACTAGTTGTTTACGACGCGACTTTAAAGCGGAAATTTTTTATCGATAGCGGCGCTGATATATCGGTCATACCACGCTCGCACCAAAGATTTTCAGCAAAAAAAAAACAAGTGGGAAAGTGCAACAGTGGGTATGCAAAAGCTTCAGTCCATCTACGACGGATTGCAAAATACCCGACCATACCAAAAAGAAAACTGCCACGCCTCCAAAAAGTGGGCGGGACATAAAAATATAACTGTTGAATGCTTTATACTAGGTGGTTGCATACATTTCGGCCTAAAACTCCGCCTTTTTAACTAAAAAAATCACTTTTTTTAACCTAAAAGTTGTTTACATACGGACGGACGGATGGACATGGCTTAATCGATTCTCCTGTCGGTCCCATTTATATCTCTAAAAGGTCTTAGGGGTCTACGGTGATTATTTCACTGCGTTACAAACTATACATCAAACTTAATATACCCTGGGTCGGGTGTAAAAAACATTATTTGCGGCAAATGGGAGCAAAATCAAAACGTTTAGAAAGGCGCGATGGACTGTAGATTTAGGCCTGAGATGTGTCTTCACATAGAAATTTACAATAGCTGAAGTTACGACACCAATCATCGGAGGAGATTTAATAAGGCACTTCGGTATCGTAAGTGACCTGAAAAGAAACAGACTCATCCACAACACCACAAAGTTTGAAACAAAAGCGAGGTAACTATCATTTGATATAAGCAGTCCACCACGTTCTAGCCAAGTTTGATGAAATTCTTCACGCCAATAGACGAAAGACAACACGAAATTCGCGAGCACAACTCATCACATCGACATGAGGGGTCCACCAGTATTTTCCCGCCCCCGACGCAGAGAGACTAAAGGCCGCCCAAAATGAGTTTTGCTATCTTATGGAGAAAGGAATCTGTCGCCCATCGAAGAGTAACCGGGCCAGTCCCTTACATATGCAGAAGAAACCAAAGGGTGAGTGACGTTCGTGCGATGATAACCGCAATTTAAAAAGTATCACAGAACCAGACCGATACCCGATTTCATACATACAGGATCTACGCAACAATGCGAAAGATAAACAGATAGTTTCAGCAATATCTCTGGAACAAGCTTTTCACCAGATACCTGTCGAACCCAGCGATATTCCTAAAACGGTTATAACAACATTTGGCCTTCGGAATGTTTCTCAGACATTCCAACGACGCATACACGAGGTTCTGCGAGGATTAGAAGACTTTGCCTTTGCTTACGTCGATGACGTCATCGTTTCTTCAAGAAATACACACAAACACGAGCAGCATCTAAGAACACTCTTTCGGCGACCTAAGGATTACGGGCTAAAAATAAACCGTTCGAAGTGTGTGTTTGGTCAACGCGAAATAAAGTTTCTAGGATACCTCGTAGACTCTGAAGGAATCAGTCCACTCGGCTAAAATCGAAGCTGTAAAAGGGTTCAAAAACTTAAAGTGGCAAAGGAGCTTAAACGCTTTCTTACAATGATAAACTTCTATCGAACATTTCTACCGCGAGCCGTAGACAATCATTGTGTTCTTCAGAAACTCATCAGTGGCAACAAAAGCTAGTGGGAGGGTTACAATCCGCTTAGGCGAATCGTTGGATACCCCATCGCAATTGACCACTGTCAAGCTCCGAATTGTGTCATAAATCTTGGTTGTTAAATTTCAGTTTCATTTAACTTCAATTGTATTTAGAATTTCTCAGTTAAGAATCTTCTCCCTAAGAAAGGGGCGTGGTATCCACCTCTTCTCAATAACATCGTACTTTTGTTTATATTTTTTATCAGAAGTGGTATACACGTGTTGATTGCATTTTCACATTAAAAATTTGGTTTATACTTAAAAACGCCCCCAAAAGTGAGCGTGGCGAAAATTTATTCACTTGAATTGATAGCTTACGCACATATCTGAACATTCGATAGTGCAAGTTTTTTGGATTTAAAGTAAATATATCAAATAAGAAACGTTTATTAGAATGCATATTAAGTATGACCACGCCTACAAGGGGGGCATATTCGCTTTTTTTAAATGCCAATCACAATACACTTAAGCGAGGATATCGCATACCAAATTTTAGCTTCCTGCGACAACTTTGATGTTTCATGCTTATAAGTAAAGTGGGCGTGTCAGCGGGCGGATTTCAAAAAATTTTACACTTGTACTGCTTCGGGACCTAGAAAGAACAGATATCAAGTTTCAAGGTCATAGCTCAAAATATAAGGCCTAAAAACTACCGACAGACGGACGGACATGGCTCATTCGACCTAAGGCCCAAACAGAATAGACTTAAGCGGGATTAACCTTATGTCGAAATACATCAAAAATCCCACACAAGTTCTGCCAAAAGATTGTGTTGCCCATAATAGCCTTAAGCAAACGATTTTAAAATCTTATGAGATTTCACTGTGAACGTCTTGAAAATTTAAAATCACATTGCCTTGAAAATTTAAAATCAAAATTGAAAATTGTGTCACTTTTTCTTCAACTTTGGATGTTAATATCTCCGAAACCGATCGGCAGATCTAAAATACGTTTAAACTTTTGAGGTCAGCGTACAATTCTTGAGTTCAGCGTACAATTCCCTTCTTGCACGGATTTTTTGAAGCACGTTTAAAAATAAATATGGGCTTAAATATGACAATGAGTGAACTAATGACAAGCAAAAACTAAACTCTAAGCCAACACAAGTTAACGAAATCCTTACGAAACCCAGCATAGGGCTATTATGGTCGTGGCATACGAATCGTGTCGAATGGGAAAATTCGGAAAGCCGACTTAAGCTCATCAAAGTCTATTATGGTTGGGCCTTTACAATTCGGTCTCGATCATATGCCCTTAAGGTCTTGGGGGTCTACGGTGATTATTTCTCTATGTTACAAACTATGAATCAAACTTAATATACTTCCTATCCCATGGGATGGGGTATAAAAAGGACGTAGCGCCCATCGAATGGACAGCAGAAGCAGCATTTGACCTATGCATACGGTGACCATCCGTATAAATAATAATGAAAGTTCAGTATTCGAAGAAGATGTCGTTATAAACTATTTCGTTGACAAAAACATATTGGCGATTGAAGGCAACCCCCCAGTGGAGAATAGAAGAATATGTAGAGACCTGCAACAACGTCAACTTTTAAACATTTTCCAAGTTTATCTTCCGGCTTTGATATACTTGTCACATGGTTGAAAAATAAACAAAAACTGACCAATCAAACTAAGGCGGGAAAACAGCATTGAAGTTTTTTTCAGTCAACAAACAGTCAATATTTTCAGTTTTTACGTTTTTGCAGGTCTCTACATATTCCTCTAAAGTCCACCAGGTATCGCATTCCGATTTTTCCACGTCAAAAAATGCTCAGTGTTTTACAAGTTGTTAATTATTTGTTCAGTATTTCCTAAAAATTCTTTAAACAGTAACGTCAACATTGAGAAAAAATATCTTTTCGTTCAAACAACTCCACATATCTTAGCTAAGAAAATAGTGATTTGATGAAAAATATTCATGAGACCGACCCCGAACCCAGAGTGAAGCAATCGTCTACAATATGTTGTCACCAAACTATAATTGTCCGCTATTTCTTACCACTAAATGGTGTTCAAGTGTTGGTGCACCGGAAAATATGGGCAATTTATCCAATAAAAGCTTCAAATGAATAATAAATCAATGTAAAGTGTAAATTTAGTTTATTAAGTATTTTTATACCCCATCCCATAGGATAGGTATATTAAGTTTGTCACACGGCGAAAAAATAATGATAAACCCCAAGACATTAAGGGCATATGATCGAGACCGAATTCTGAATCGATTAAGCCATGTCCAACCGTCCGTCTGTATGTCACAAATCTTAGGCCTTAAATTTTGAGCTGAAATTTCGTACGTAAGCTTCACGTCATGCGAATAAAATACCAAGCAAAATTTTTTCAATTTGGAGCAAAAATATTGGGTAAAATGCATTTGAAAATTTACCCTTAAAATAGATGCCACGCCCACTTGAGGAGGATAACCAATTAAATTTTTCTTTCTTGCGTCTAACATTCCTGAGGAGATCCTAAATGTCAAATTTCAGCCTTTTAGGACGTGAAACAGTTTTGAAAACTCTGGAGGTAGTTGCACATTTAGACCAATTGTGGGCGTGTCTTTCGGCGGATTCCAAAAATTTTTACACTTGTACTGCTTCGCATGACGTGAACCTTACGTACGAAGTCTCAGGACCCTAGCTCAAAATTTAAGGCCTAAAAACATATGACATACAGACCGACGGACGGTCGGACGGACGGACGGATGGACATGGCTCATTCAATTCAGAATTCGGTCTCGATCATATGCCCTTAAGGTCTTGGGGGTGTACCATTATTATTTCACCGTGTTACAGACTATGTGACAAACTTAATATACCATCTATCCTATGGGATGGGGTTTAAAAATTAACAATCACATCAGCATTTTACAATGTGGGACAGGATGGGGTATTCAACGGTCTGTTTTATGAACTGTAACTTCTGCGTACGCACTGTTGCACTTACTCACTGTTTTTTTTTAAGTTTATTTTGAAGTAGGTACAGCAAATATGGAATTCCTTCGAAAGCCTAAGCTTGGCTCTCTTTAAAGCTTTTATCGTCTTTTTACACACATCCGGATCCAAAGCTTATCGAGTGAACGATCCAATACTGCCAGCGGACCAATAAAGTTCTCCTAATTGGCTGCGATGTCAACGCTCATAATATTCTATGTGGGAGCAGCAACAATAATTCAAGACGTGAGTCTCTAACTGAATTCTTAGTAAGCAATAACCTAGGATTATTGCTAAGTAAAGGTAAAATACCCACCTTTCAAAACGCGTTTAAGGAGGAGATGTTAGACCTTATAATATAATTACTTACAAACACCTAAACTAAATCTACAACTGGAGAGTCTCAAAGGAACCCTTCTTTTTAGATCACAAACGCATTTTGTTTAACATTAGGATCAACTCCCAGGTCAGAAGGGTTTTCAGATACAGATCTCCCAGGACCACTAACTGGGGACTATATAGAACTTTGAAACTTCGAACTTCGTTGGATCGTGAATCTAACCCAAGACCTTCCAATCGTCGGTCAAAGGTGCTACCATCTGCACCACAGCCCACTTCCTTTTCGCGTGTCCAAATAGCCTTCATGTTCTCTCTGCATACATAATGCACATAAACCACCAACATGTAATTATATAGAACTTCGCTCAGAATTGAACTAATTAGGCTACATCTGAGCACAAATACTCCAGGGGAACAGGATAACTCAGTTGAGGATCTCATTGAAAAGAAAGAATCACGAATGAATCTGTATCGTGGTGGAACCCCGAACAACAGAGCTAAAAGTTCAGGTGACTGGAACAATTATAAGGAATCCCTTACCAATTATAGTAAAGAGCTAAGAAAATCTAAACGGAGGTTGTGAAAAAACTTTTGTGAGAACCTTGAAAGACTCACCGGTGAGGGCAAGAGTTCATAAAGTGCCTTCAAGAGTAAATCAAGACTTTGATGGACTACTCAAAAATTCTGAACGTAACCTTACTCACAACTTCAAAGATACTCTAGAATTACGGGCAAAGACTTATTTGCCAACAATTCTGAAAGAAGCCCAACCTACTTTTCCTACAACAAAGCTAGACGTTCCGCTATAATAAAAGTATTACGTTTGACAAGGTAGAATGGGCTATCCAAAGTTTTAAGCCACATAAGGCTCCCGGGATGGATGGTATCTTTCCTGCTTTCTTCTCCTCTATTCTCCCAATAGACTAAAGGCGTATCTAGTTGAGCTTACTGTCAGAATACATTCCCAAAAACGGAGAGAAGTAAAGGTGATATTTATCCCAAAAGCAGGTAACAAACCACCGGATATCCTCAAATCATACAGGTCAATAAGCTTATCGTCTGTACCTCTTAAAGTAACGGAAAATCTGATTGAGCTAGAAATCAAAAGTAATGTTCTAAAACAAGCGCCACTGCAAAAACTACAATTCGCCTATCGGAAAGGATTACCCACAGTCACTGGCCCACACAAGTTAACAGAAGCGGTGGATATAACCCTTGCGGCCTAAGAGGTCGCTGTAGGTGTCTTTATGGACATCGAAGGAGCTTTCAATAATGCAAATCAAGACTTTCTGACCAATGACCTAAAGAGAATAAAAGTTAATAGTAAATAGAGTGGCAACAGCTCTAGATGAACCAGGGTCAACTTCTCAACAATTATTTTCCGAATCCGAACGGCACTTTGAGAAGTTTTTCAAGACTAAGGGTTTGTTAAGCCTCTCATTACTCTGTCAAAAAATTAATTCTCTCGTTATTAAATCCTCTCAAAGAAAGGCTCATAGCAGCCAACTTAGGTTATGTGAGGAGTTCTTTCCCCACTTCTGTGGTCAATACTCGTAGATGATCTACTTACTGTACTTAATAGAATGCATTCTACACCATTGAATATGCTGATGATCTAGTCATTCTTATGAGAGGTAAAGATGAAGATACAAGGTAATCTCATGCAGAAAGCCTTGAATATAACATGGGATTGCTGTGAGGGTGAAGGAATCTCTATAAATCTCAACAAAGCTAACATTATTCGCTTCAAAAGAAGAAGACTGAACAAGTTTCAAACCCTTAAAGTAAAAGATACTTATACAAAAATAAAATTCCCGAAAAGAGAATAATGAACTAGCAATCCACATTGGCTGAATGATGGCGCCCTAAAATGGTATACTGAAGGGTCGATGTCACTGATCAGAGTATATAGAGATAGCCGACTCTGCAACCCGCAAAAACACCGGGAACGAAATACAGGGAACGAAACGGAACGTAGTGCAATCTGCCATGGGATTTGCCTTTGATTTCCTGTCTGTATGAAACACTCGCCAGCTGAGAGTGTAGTTGTGTGCCAGGCAAAGTACAGAACACATATGCCGTCCCCAGTCAGTCGAAGCTTGGGGGCACAAAGAGAATTCTTGTGCCGAGTTGGCTATCTCCTTATAGTCTGATCAGTGTCGATGTCAAGCAGTGGAATTATTAGAGCTGGTATGGTAGGGCCGAGGTGCCATAAACGCTTACCCCTCTGCAAAGAATCCACAATTATTCTAGCCAAACTTTTTGCAATTAACGAGGCAGCCCACTGCATTTATAATAGAAATCTCACGAGCATCAAGGTCTCACTATTCTCAGAGAGCCAGGCAGTTTTAACAGCTGGGAATGTTACCAAATTCTAAAAACATTGGCAAGGAAAAACAGTTTAAAACTGATTTGGGTGCCAGGACATGAAAACTGTAAGGGTACTGAAAAGGCCGACGTGCAAGCTAAATGGGGAGCTTTATGTCTCCTTCAGCCTTCATAGGACCTTTTCCCCTCTTTGGCTTCACTTTGACAGATATTTATCATTTATCATCAAAAAGCTGGACTACCAGTATCTCTTTACAAAAATAAAATAACCCGGAAGGTCAAAAACACTCAAAAAAATTACTCAGGTACAACCCCAAAAGAGCCAAGAAAGCACTAGAACTCAACAGATGTGATCTGAGACTGCTATATGGAGCTGTGACTGGACATGCAGCATGTATGTAACTACTACCAATTCAAACTAGGCCACAGAAGCACTGAAACCTGTAGAGAACCACTGTGGAGAAACGAAAGAGACTATGGAATATCTTTTGGTAGATTGTCCTGGTAGATTTCCTTATCGAATTCGTAAGGAAAGCCGTAAAACCCTAGATCAAAGGAAAGGGGTACAATAGATCTTTTAGGTCGCAGTATATGTGGGTTTTAACTGGCAAACTTCACATTCAATTCAACTCAATTCATAGTTCAAAAGAGAAAATATGATATTTAGTCTAGTGAACTACTTAGACTTACCCTAACTTTACGCACAGTTTTTCGGCTGTCGTTTCGGATATTGACATTCACAATTACATCTTCTCCGTGGGTATACCAAGCTTTGTCCAAACTCGCTCGAAGGCTTACTCGCCCTTCCTGTAATAGGAATGGTTTATCCACCGCGCCTTGTGGTCCACCGCTCTCATACTAAAATTTAAAGAATGAAATTATAACATTTTACACCTTTTAAAATTAATTTTTCTTTAATTCACCTCTTGAAAGGACTTGCTGTAATTGTAGAAGGGATCATTAGGACATTTTTCAATTTCGCTTTTGCTCCGACCAAAGCGACCACTGAACCGAAACGATTTTGGCGAAAGTCTCAGTTTCGGAAAGGAATCTCCCCGTTCCGATTTTCGTGGTTTCATGCTACATGTAGTTGGAGTACTGCTTAAATTGATTGCATTTGCGTAAACAGGTACATGAACCTCCGGTGCATTAGCGTCACAGGTTGGCGTTTTTAGCGGAAGATTATCTGCTGGACTTGCCTGTTTTAATTGGAGTTGACGATGTTGGGCATCTACTGGAGGCGGGGGTGACAGCAAGTGATCACTTGAAACTGGAGGGGATGTTTGACTGTTTATAAGGGCTGCGAAATTTTCAGGAGCACTGCCGTGACGAACATCCGTTCGATAAATTACTCGAACCCCCATCTTGACGGAAGCCCGCCGATGAAATTTTTCATCCGTCTTATCAGCTGCAATACAGAATATGGTAGATTTAAGAATCAAGTCTTATTGTTGATTGTGCTTCATTTTAAGCTATTTAGAATTGGAAGGAACTGACTAACGGAAGGAACTACCCCGGAACCGTTATGCATATTAAACTCACACTAAGGTTATGCTTCGTCGGATCGACTTATACCAACCTTAATATGTACCAACTACTCTAAGAACTTGGGCCTCCTTGAGATTGCATTTTTAGCGGTCCGTCCAAAAATGGAAAAAGGAGCTCTTATGGTATCACTCCGTTGTACGTCCGTCCGCACCTGTAACTTTTAAACGGTAAGTCGTAGATAGATGAAATTTGGGACACTTATAAAGCCCGTTAAAAAATGGACGCAAGGGAAATTTTTTATAAACACACTATAACGGGTTACAATCCGCTTAGGCGAATGATTGTATACCCCATCACAGTTGACCACTGTCAAGCTCCGAATCACGTCATAAATCTTGGTTGTTAAATTTCAGTTTCTATTAATTATACCCCCTCCCATAGGATAGGAGGTATATTAAGTTTGATTCATATTTTGTAACATAGAGAAATAATCACCGTAGACCCCCAAGACCTTAAGGGCATATGATCGAGACCGAATTGTAAGTCGAATGAGCCATGTCCGTCCGTCCGTCTGTCGGTAGTTTTTAGGCCTTAAATTTTGAGCTAGGAACTTGAAACTTGATTCCTGTTCTTTTTGGTCCCAAAGCAGTACAAGTGTAAAATTTTTTGAAATGCGCCCACTGAACCGTTCACTTTACTTATTAGCATGAAAAATCAAAGTCGTCGTAGGAAGCTAAAATTTGGTATGCGAAGTCCTCGCTTAAAGACTTGCGCCACAAAATCTTCGGATATGTGCGTAAGCTATCAATTCAATTGAATAAATGTTTTCCACGCCCACCTTTGGGGGCGTTTTTAAGTAAAAAACACATTTTTTATATAAAACTGCAATCAACAACAAAAAAATATGATGAAAACAATTATTTTATTGACAAGGGCTGGATGCCACGCCTCTTTTTCAAGAAAGCACATTCTCAACGGACAAATTCTTAACACAATTAAAGTTAATAGAAACTGAAATTTAACAACCAAGATTATTGATGCATGTTGGAGCTTGACAAAGGTCAATTGGGATGGGGTATCCAACGATTCGGCTAGGCGGATTGTAACCGGTCGGTAAAAATTTGTCGGTTTAGGGGTGTGGCATCAACCCCTTTTCAATAACATCGTTTTTTTGTTCATACTTTTATCAGAAGTGATATAAACGTGTTGATTGCATTTTCATATTAAAAATTTGGCTTATAAAGGGTCCGCCATCTAAAGTTTTTTTCAACTAGTGCTTATTTCGAGAATAGTAACACTTAGCTCATGTCTGATTTGACAGATAACTAGTTTTATCCTTCCGCTGAGCGAATATGGTTGTGTATACGCTTGAACAACGCTGTTAAATATTGCGACATAACTTTGAAAATCATGGTAATGTTGTAGAATGTGTGTGAATATTGCGTACGGATTTTGGAAGAAGAGAAGCACCATCAGCTCCATCGCATTGAGCACAAATCGTCGCATTTGGGGCACAGAAAACCCGCACGCATACATTGAAAAGCCGATACACCCAAAACGAGTCACTGTCAATGGCGAGCGTTTTCCGGCCATGTTTAACGAATTTTTGTTCAAAAAAATTGCAGAGGAGGATATTGGCAACATTGGGTTTCAACAGAACGGCGCTATGTGCCGCACAGACGAAGCTAAACTCGATGTTTTGCGCCCTGTTTTTGAAGATGGCATTATCAGCCGCAGAGCTGATGTCGTTTGGCCACCTCGGAGGGATTTGACGCCGTTGGACTATTATTTGCGGGGTGCCGTAAAAGTGTGTTACGCCGACAAGCCAGAGACAATTGACGCTTTAAAGGACAATATTTGTGAAGCCATGCACACAATCGATAATATGCTTAAAAATTGGACCAATCGTGTAGGCTACTGCATGGCCAGCCGAGGCAGCCATTTGAAGAAATTATTTTCTATTATTAACCGGAAGGATTGTACTTCCACATAAAAAAAAGAAATTTGAGAAAATATTTAGTAGTTTTTTTTTAGAAAATTATTTTTGAAAATGCTTCAAAAAAAAAGTTATTAAGGGGACCTTTATATCTTACGCAAGCACAAACAACTGAGAAAACCCGTTTGTCATTTTTTTTTGTCTTATTTTACCAAAATATAAAAAAAAATATTTGTCGCCCTACGTTTAAATTAAAATTTGGGTTCTCAAACTTAAGACTCGGCTTAAATAAGTACAGTAGACATGTAAAAAAATATCAACATTACCTACAGCAAAATTAATAAAAACAAGTGAGTAAGTGCAAGAGTTTGTCTGTGATAAACTTTTATATACCCGACCCTATATACCATGTAACACCAAATCTTAAAGTTTCTTGGCCCGAATTCATGTATAATTTGTATAAGCCACTCCCCCAAAAATGGGCATGGCCTTAAAATTAAAATCAATTAATTGTTATTTCGTTAGAATCGAGAGAAAATACGGTAAAAGTGAAAATTATTTCAGAAAAAAACAGTTTTTTCTTAAAAGCTCAAAATTTTGTATGGAACAAACTTAGCAATTAGTAATTACTATTATCTGTAATATTTGTCACAGAATTTTTTTTCGATTTGGAGTCAACTTTCCAAGAAATCGAGTTTTCAAAGATCTAACATTTTTAAAGTGGGCATGTTCGATATTGTGGGCGGTCCAATTTTCGCCTTGTTAAAGGTCTTAGGCCACTATTGCTCAGTACCAAAATTTAAGTTCCTGTGCCTTGTCTAACTTGACCAAAAAGCATTTTGAAAAAAAATGTGAAATAGAGGTTGTCTCACATTGAAGCCAGTAGTGGGCGTGGCCGTTAATGATTTGAGCCAATTTTTACACTTTGTCTGTGCAACAAAAGAACCAAGCTGCGTACAGATCTCAGATCTCTAGCTTGATTTTTAAGACCTAAAACCCTCACACATACAATGGACGGACATGGCTTAATCGAATCACCTGTCGGTCTTGATCATATCTGCAAAAGGTCTTAAGGGTCTACGGTGATTATTTCACTGTGTTACAAACTATGCATTCAAATTAATATACCCTCGGTCGGGTATAAATATCTATTTCAAGTATTTTAAATCCGACTACCGAAACAGCCAAAAAGATGCCCTTTAGTACACTGCAATGATAGCATTAAATAACTCGTACATACAGATTCTATGCACATTGTAATGTTTTTGCCTGGGGTTCATAGAATAAAACTCAATTTCGCTGTTAATAATTTCACAATGAAACACCTTACTCAAACAAGTCCACGTTTAAAATATAACTGTCTCGTCCGAGCTTGTCATCCATGTATTTATACAAATTCACCATTTTCCATTGGTACTTTTCCATTGAATTCCATGGAGGGGAAGTTCGATATCGAATTCGAACTTCGAACGGCAGTTTGCTGTCAGATGACTGAAATGTCAGCTGGGTGTGTTCGCTTAGTGAATCGAGAGGATGTGTTCGCAAAGTGAATCTATGGGTACATTCAGCGATTCCTCCATGTCGTCTTATTTCTTGTCGCCACATTACATTGCCCCTCTCTTAGTTTTGTTGGTCCCGAACAAGTGCGTCGTCATTGCTTCCGTTGTAGCGATGTAGACGATCGACATGAACAACTTTCATCTTGGCTCTTGGTCCTAGCTGAATTTGGAATACGACATCATTAATTCGAGTAACAACTTGGTAGGGACCTTCCTAGTCCTGCTGCAGCTTTGGTGATCTTTCCATGGTGCACTTTCCCGTGAAGTTTTTTCCCATCTCTGAGGTTGCATAGAATGCACTGAATAGGAAAATAATCTCGGTGTGGGATATAGTTTAGGTTCGAAAGTTCTCCTCTGATTCTAAAGATTGTATTGATTTTTTCCGTTGAAATTCCTCTGTAGTTCCGTGGATCATCGTATTCGCCTTTTTTATGCAAAGGTAAGATAATAGCCTTTTTGAAGGTATCAGGTATTTCACCTGTTTCATAAAATCGGTTGAATTCATTTATTGAAGCTTTCGCGAATTTCACTGTGCAATTCTTGTGAAATTCAAACGGAATGCAGTCTTCACCTGGAGCTTTGTTGCTTTTTGAAACTTGAATAATTTTCTGGACTTCTTCCAAGGAAAACGGAGGATCTAACAGGTCATCGATGAACATGGGAGCTGCATATAGATGAGCTAAGGATGTTTGATGGGCATTGAGTAAGCTCTGAAAGTGGTCTTTAAATTGTTCGGCACGCAGATTCGGGGAGATCACTAGTTTCTTTCCATTTAGCATCTAAACCGCCTTCCAAAAATCAGCAGAAGATCTAGCACAGCTTAATTCACCTATTTTTCTCTGTTCAAAGGCTAATTTTTTTGAGCGGCAAAGATTTTTGAATTTTTTTGTTTGCTTCTGCATAAAGATTTTTAAAGCTGTCAATGCTGTGAAATCTTAAAAGTTTTAAAAAGGCAAATGAAATCCGTCTGGCTTTGGAGCATTCGGTATCAAACCATTCTTGTATTTTTCTTTCATTTTTAACACTTGTTTTCAACTTAGCTGGAGCTGCTTTTTTAACGACTTCCGTCGGGACTTGTATATTCAAAGGTACATTTGTTCTGTTTAAATTCTCTAATTCCTTGTTCAAATTACGATGGTACAGATCAATGTTTCTTTCCTTGCTACAGAGGTTTGGCAAAAGACTTAGCAAGTTCTCGTTTCTCGTATTTCTTGAAGTGCATGAGATCTCAAAATTAACTTTGAGATGGTTAGAGAACGTAAATCCTACTTGAAAGTTGCAAATCTGTGAGTGCCAGTTTCCAACAATCAGGCAATAGTCAATGACGGAGCATGCTGTACCACGGATAAAAGTTAACTCCCCATTAGGATCGCCTACGCAACTTCCGTTTAGTATTTGGTATCTGCAAGTTCCAGAATTCTTTCACCTCTCCTGTCACACATTTCATCCTTGGACTTACGGCAATTGAGGATAGTTGTTTGACTGTATCCGGAAGAATATTTCAATCTCCAATTATCATAAAGTTAGACGAATTTATATCAATAAGTAAATCGCTGAGTTTGTTGAAGCCGCGATCCAAATGACTACAGTTTAAGTATGATGGTATTATTTATAAAATAATGTTGTTCTTTTTTAAGCTTAACACATATGCTTCTCCGAACTTTAATTATTCAATCTCAAAAGCCTTTAATTTTTTTCGAAAAGCAAAAAGTTCACCTCCGCTACCTTTCCCGTTGTCATCGAGCCCTGTAGGAGCGTCTACGAACCATTAATCTTAAACAACAGAAATTTGCCAGCATTGTCTTTTCGGCAGCAAGGATATCGCTTTTCACTCACGCACATTCACCCCAAGGGTCGACGTCGACATACCTATTCTTTTCGGAGCATATGAAGTGAGTCCGGCTCCGTTGCATACACATCTTTAATAGCTGAAAACATAATATACTTATCCTTGTTTAATCACGTTTTAACCCCTTAAAGTAAAATTACTATCTAAAAAATGTCTTTTCTAACCTGACACGAGAAGCGATAGGTTGAGCAGAGAGAAAATTCTCAAAACTGTAAAGCTTGACCAACGTAAGTAGATTTATTCACACTTTCATGTATTTGGGAAGAGTTTAGTTTATTTCAGAATAAAAATCGAATTGAGGCATATAGCAATCGACGCGTTTCATTTAAATCGATGAATTTATGTGGCCAAAGCCTTACATACGTACGAGAATCTTTTTCTTGCGACAACATCATTTTTATTGTTGAACCACACAGAACGTTCATCGTGAAATTCTTTCACACATACGTATATCTACCATGCCAAGAGACGCACATTCTTGTATGGCAATCGAGTGCCAAAAAGAAGACGACGATGAGATGGTGGCTTGTGAACGATGTGAAAGATGGTAGCATTATGCGTGTGCTAGGTTCGACCCAGATCTTTACAAGACGTCGGATCCATGGCTTTGCGGCGAGGATACTTGTGAGGAAGAGCCAAGTCAATCAAAACCTGTGAAGGGAAAGCTGGTGGCAAAACTACCTACGAGGCCTACGATAGACAGTGAAGTGTCTGTTGATTTTTTAATCGAAGCAGCGGCGACAGCTCAAGCAAAAATTTCTGATAGGGATGTTGATGGTGTGCCACAACGTCAATCGACGCCCTTGCGAGGTGCTGGTGGGCATCAAAACAGCCTTGTGGATTCTTCGTTATCATCAGGGGAAATGTCGAGTTTGCTGACCATTCTCAATCGAAGTAATGTGCAAGAGTTGCCTATTTTCTCAGGCGAAAATAAAAGAGAGTGGCCATATTTCCAAGATGTGTTTTCTTCAACCACTGTAGAACGGAAATACAGCGGGAAGGAGAATGTCGCCCGTTTACGAAAGGCCCTTAGAGGTGAGGCGTACCAGTTGGTAAGCGACCGGCTTAAATACTCCTCAGACGATGCAGGGATCATGGATGCGCTTCGTTCCATTTATGGTCGTCGTGAGGTACTTTTGCATGGCCTCACATCGGACTTACTAAGCCTTCCTACACTAAAGTCCAAATGCGATGCAAACCTTCATCTGTGGGCAGTCCGTGTAAGCGGGTTCATCCTAGAGTATACTTTCTTTGAACCGGGAGGAAGATCTTAGTAATGGGTTTGTAGTTACCGATCTCGCTTGGAAGCTAGGTCCGGGTAAGAGTAGAAGAGAAAGGAAGCAACCACCTCGCAGGCTAATTTGAGGGATTTTGCGGTGTTTTAGATGGAGAAAATTATGGAGTTGCCCCCAGAGTTGGTGATACCGTTGCCACCGAATTTCTCAAAAAGGGTGAATGGATCACCGAAGTCGTCTCGTCCTGTGCTGACACATCAACCAGCCCCAGTGGAGGTAAATAGTACTGTGTGTGGTAAATGTGGGCAGAACCAGCATGTTTTAGACCAGTGCCAAGAGTTTAAAGCTCTGTCGGCTCAGCAGCGTTTAGCATTCGCCAGGGAGAGGTCTATTTGCTTTTCTTGTTTAGATCCAACTCAACATATTTGGAGGGAGTGTGGCAAGTCACGCTCTTGTGGTATTAATGGGTGTATTAGACGTCACCATCCGTTGTTACACCAACCTACGAAAGGCGTGGGGCCTGAACTCAATGTAGCTGCACCGTCGTACATACCACAGAGAAAAATCCATTCATCGCACTCTGGCGCTAATCTCTCCATAATGTATAAGGTTGTTTCGGTTCGTATCTACGGGGAAAACGAGAGATATGTTGACACTTTCGCTTTCCTCGACGATGGCTCGGGTTTGACGATGATCGAACGAGACCTTTACGAAGAGTTGGGCCTGGATGGTTTTCCGGAGGAACTCACGCTGTAGTGGACGAAGGGAGTGTCTCGAACTGAAGATTCCTTAAGGACGACAGTAGCAGTATCGGGTATCAACAGCAAAAAAAGGCATCTTTAAAAAAATGTCTATTCGGTTCAAAGCTTGGAGCTACCGAGCCAGACCATTGATGCAACAGCTTTAAAGAAAGAGTTCCCACACTTGCGGCAGCTCCCTATCAACGACCTCCTTGACGTCAAACCAAAAATCCTGATAGGACTGGACCAAGCCAAGTTTCTTTTGGTGCACGGTCAGCGTCATGGAAAAGAAGGTGAACCACATGCAATAAAGACACTTCTTGGGTGGATAGTTTTTGGGCAGGCAGCCCCACCAGTCAGAGTTATGTGTCTTCAGCAAACGGCAAAGCCATCCATCCAGTTTTTGCTTCATGACGCTCTAAAAGGAGAAGATGAACTACACGATTTGGTCAGACGACAGTTTTCTACTGAGGAGTTTGGAGTCATGGCTCCGAAAGGTGACTTCGTCAGCAAAGAAGATAGTCGAGCGCTGAGTATTATGGAGAATACACTGAAACTCGTGGATGGGCGATACGAGATTGGCCTACTATGGAAGACAGACAACGTAATTCTTCCCGACAGTTACCCTTCGGCCCTCAAGCGTCTTATCGGAGAGGTCTTTGAAGAGAAAGCCACATCTTCTTGAGTGGATGAACAGCTACACGGCAGCGCTACTATCGAAGCGGTATGCGAGGCTAGCGTCTGAGGAGGACTTAGCTACAAAGTGGCCTAGGGTTTGGTATCGTAGAAAACCACAACAAGTTCCCACCGAAGCCAAGAGTGGTGGCAGATGTTGCAGCTAAGGTGAGTGGCATTTGCTTAAATACCCATTTGCCAAAGCGTCCGGACCATCTCGTTCATGCTGCTCTCTTCCAATTTCGCGAGCGAAAGGTGGCAATAAACGCAGATGTGAAGAAAATGTTCCACCAGATTCGGATGAAAGTCGAAGATCAACAGTGTCAGCGCATTCTGTGGAGGAATGGTGACACTTCAATAGATCCTAAAGTGTATCATGGAGGTGATGATGTTCGGTCCAAGCTGCTCTCCAACATGCGCACAGTTTGTGAAGAATCATCATGCAAGTTTGTTTTCGTCCGAATGCCCGGAAGCCTGTGATGGACTGACGAAAAGAACGTACGTCGACGATTATTTTAATAGCCATGATTCGGTGGAAGAGGCTGTAGCTGTGACAAAAGATGCAATCTAAATTTGCAAGTCCATGGGTTTCAACCTCGTTGGCGTTCCAACAGCATGGAGGTCATGCATCGAATCCCATCGGATCACGTCAACCCAAAGCTAGTGAATATCGACCCCAGTGACAGTGACTGTGATCAACTCATCTACAAGCTTTCGGACGAAGGAGTCTTTGAAGGGATGCTGACTGGCGCAACTACAGTGACCAAGCGAGAAATTCTAAGGTTGGTGATGCGGATCTTTGACCCACTTGGCTTGATTTCACTGTTTATCGTCAGAGGAAGGGTTATTCTTCGAGAGGTTTGGCGAGAAGGATTCGACTGGGATGATCCGATCTCAAATATTCTGAGGATTAAGTGGCTGGAGTTCGTCCTTACCTTGAAGTCCATCAGCAAGTTGCGAATACCCCGCTGCTGCTGTGGCCTATTTTCGCATGGAACTGGACGGACGGGTTGACGTTTCATTGGTAATGTCAAAAGCAAAGGTCACGCCAGTTAAGAAGCTTTCAGTTCCTCGCTTGGAGTTACAAGCGGCAGTCCTCGGGGTGCGACTAGTTTCCACAATTAAAAGCTCGCACAGCATTCAAATCAACAAGGTGATCTTCCTTTCGGACTCCAAAACCGTATTGGCCTGGATCAACTCAACAACCTTAAAGCTCCCATCCTTTGTCGCCGTTCGCGTGGGAGAGATTCTGGATTCTTCTTCGCCCCGGCAGTGGCTCTACGTTAGGACTACTGACAACGTAGCTGATGACCCGACAAGGTGGACGAGTGGATTTAGTTTGCCAAAGCTTGAGATGGTCTACCGGGCCCATGTTTCTTCGTAAGAGTTTCGCTGCCTGGCCTATTTCACCTGGAGGATTGACAGTTCCCGAAATCAGCCCCGAAGATCAAAACGTCAGTATTATGCTTCACACCAGTCGACCAAGTATTTCATATGGAGCTTACGAACTGCAAAGTTCAAGATTTCAGGCGAGATGGGACTCTTCGGTCGGGGTCTTAGCCCTGTGGTTAAGGCTGAGCGACATCATCTGTAGACGTCGAGAGTTTCAACGTGCCCAGGCTTGGCTATTCCGCAAGATCCAACAGGATGCTTTCCCGTCGAAAGTCGCTTCACTTCAAGCAACTGGACGTGTTAGGTCATCAAGCTCCATCCTGAGTTTATGTCCATTTCTGGATGAAGAGGGCACCATGTGTCTCAAATCAAGAGCACAAAGGGCCGCAATGTCCTGTGCAGCTCGCAATCCTGCAATTTTACCGAAAAATCACCCTTTGGTCGACATCTTCGTGCAATTTCATCATGATCGCAACCTTCATATGGGAACGGAGACCATTATATCGGACGTTCGTGAAAATGCTTGGATCATCAGCATTCGCGGAGTGGTTCAGAGGATCAAATCCAGATGCAGTATGTGCAAGCGTCTCAGAGCAAAGTCCATAATGCCGTTGATGGGTGAGCTTCCTGACGCACGCCTAGCATTTGAGCTTCGGCCGTTTACCCACGTGGGCGTCGACTGCTTCGGACCATTGCTTGCGAAATTCGGGAGAAGAACCGTGAAAAGGTATGGGATGATTTTTACCTGTCTTACTTTCAGAGAGGTCCAGATAGAAGTCCTGAACGACCTCAGCCTAGACCAGTGCACGATGGCTCTTCGACGTTTCATCATAAATCGTGTTGTCACCCGCTTCCTCTACAGCGATAATGGGCTGAATTTCATCGGTACGAAAAATGTGTTGGCCAAGGACGTTAAAGCTATGGAAGTAGCCTTAAGCGAATACTCAGCGAAGTACGACGGGATCGTCTGGTAGTTTATCCCAGCGTATTCGCCCTGGATGGGAGGGGCTTGGGAGCGCCTTATTCAATCTATCAAGCGGAGCATCGCATTTTAGAGGAGTGGTTCCAAGAGAAGACGTTATGCGAAACGCTCTCTTAGAAGCTCAAGGTCAGATAAATAGACGTCCACTTACGCACGTTCCAGTAGACCAAGAGGACCCTAAACCACTCACTCCTAATACGATGTTATTCAGCGAAGCCGATAGGGACGTTACAGCACCGGGAGTGTTTCAGGAGAGCGACGCCTTCAGCAAGTTATACAGTCGACGGTCCCAACATCTAATGTCGCAGTTGGTGAAACGATGGTACACCGAATATCTCCCGGAGATCACGCGCCGTTCCAAATTGTATAAAGAGACGGAACCAATCAGCGTGGGACAGGTGGTTATTCTAATTTAGCCTAACGAGTTCAGATCTTCGTGGCAGCTGGGACGAGTATTTAACGTTTATCCTGGAGTCGACGGAGTAATTCGCACAGCTGACGTTCGACTTGCAAATGGGACTACCAAAACGAAAAGATCAGTCGGAAAGCTCACTGTTCTTGACGTAAAGTCTTCACCTGACGTTCAGACGGGCCCAAGGATGTCATCGAGCCCTGTAGGAGCGTCTACGAACCATTAATCTAAAACAACAGAAATTTGCCAGCATTGTCTTTTCGGCAGCAAGGATATCGCTTTTTCACTCAGGCACATTCATCCCAAGGGTCGACGTCGACATACCTATTCTTTTCGGAGCATATGAAGTGAGTCCGGCTCCGTTGCATACACATCTTTAATAGCTGAAAACATAATATACTTATCCTTGTTTAATCACGTTTTAACCCCTTAAAGTAAAATTGCTATCTTAAAAATGTCTTTTCTAACCTGACACGAGAAGCGATAGGTTGAGCAGAGAGAAAATTCTCAAAATTGTAAAGCTTGACCAACGTAAGTAGATTTATTCACACTTTCATGTATTTGGAAAGAGTTAAGTTTATTTCAGAATAAAAATCGAATTGAAGCATATAGCAATCGACGCATTTCATTTAAATCGATGAATTTATGTGGCCAAAGCCTTACATACGTACGAGAATCTTTTTCTTGCGACAACACCCGTATGTATTTGTTTTAACTGCAGGTAAAAAACTTTACTTCATAGTTTCAATTTCAATTTTCAATTTATTATTCAACATAACGGGCGTACATTAAGACATAGTCTTTTGTAGTACATAGGCAAGGAATGTATTACATGGAATGTTCTTAATACAAAGACTAATAAAAAATTACAAAACTAAATCTTAAAACTACCAAGAAATAAAGAAAAGTAGATTAAACAGAGATAGAAAAGAGAAGTTTTTAGAGAGCATAAATAGTTATAAGAGTAGAATAAGTTGTAATAAATCTGCTATTGAGGTGTTGTAAAATAATGGTAAATTGCTGACTTGAAGATGGTAGTTCTGTTTATAACTTTGATATGCGGAGGTAATGAGTTCCAAAGCTTAACTGCATGGGCGAAAAATAAGCGGGATGAGGCAAGATATTTGGAGATGGGAACATTGATGTTTCTCGTTCGTTCTGGTTGCGAGAAGACTAGTTTATCATAAAGGTATCGAGGTGTTTTGGAAACTATGACCTTGTGCAGAAAAATGCAATTTCTTGCATTAATGTGTTGAATTAGAGTGCGTTCTAGAAAACTATTAGCATGTAGAGATATCCTATCATACCTACGAAGCCCGTGGATGTATCGAACTGCATCATTGAATGCAACCTGAAGCTTACGTAGAGAGAGCGAATCAGGGTTAGGATACACAACCTCAGAATAGGTCACTATAGGCATAATGACACTGCGGACAAGCTTTTGCCGAGTTTCAGATGGAGTGTAACTAGCAGCACGCCAAAGCTTTCTCAAGCAACCATAGATTCGACCGATGACAAGGTTTATGTTGTTGTAGCATAAAAGATTGCGGTTCAGAACGAACCCCAAGCAGGTCGCGGATTCAACAACCTTCAATTTGCTATGGGCTAACCAAATATCAGGAAGCGTGTCGAGTTCAAGGCTCCGATTAGATATTGGCAAAACCAAACATTTATTTGCATTCAAATGAAGTCCATTTTGAATTGTCCAGTCATTGATTGCTTTTAAGTCCTCATTCACTCTTGACGCTAGCTGAACAATGTCTTTAACAGGAAGAGATACGCGAAGTTGGGCATCGTCTGCGTAAAAATAGGCAAAGGAGTATTTGCACACCGACGGAAGATCATTTATGAACATACAAAACAAGATGGGTCCTAAGATAGATCCCTGAGGCACGCCTTGTTTCAGTGGCATAAACCCAGAACATTTCTCACCACATACAACTCTTTGCGACCTGTTAGAGAGAAAGTCACGCAGTAATTTAATGGCCCTATCGCTAAATCCGAAGAAGTGCTTTAATTTCCAGCACTTCATCGGTACGAAAAATGTGTTGGCCAAGGACGTTAAAGCTATGGAAGTAGCCTTAAGCGAATACTCAGCGAAGTACGACGGGATCGTCTGGTAGTTTATCCCAGCGTATTCGCCCTGGATGGGAGGGGCTTGGGAGCGCCTCATTTAATCTATCAAGCGGAGCATCGCATTTTAGAGGAGTGGTTCCAAGAGAAGACGTCATGCGAAACGCTCTTTTAGAAGCTCAAGGTCAGATAAATAGACGTCCACTTACGCACGTTCCAGTAGACCAAGAGGACCCTAAACCACTCACTCCTAATACGATGTTATTCAGCGAAGCCGATAGGGACGTTACAGCACCGGGAGTGTTTCAGGAGAGCGACGCCTTCAGCAAGTTATACAGTCGACGGTCCCAACATCTAATGTCGCAGTTGGTGAAACGAATAAACGAACACCGAATATCTCCCGGAGATCACGCGCCGTTCCAAATTGTATAAAGAGACGGAACCAATCAGCGTGGGACAGGTGGTTATTCTAATTTAGCCTAACGAGTTCAGATCTTCGTGGCAGCTGGGACGAGTATTTAACGTTTATCCTGGAGTCGACGGAGTAATTCGCACAGCTGACGTTCGACTTGCAAATGGGACTACCAAAACGAAAAGATCAGTCGGAAAGCTCACTGTTCTTGACGTAAAGTCTTCACCTGACGTTCAGACGGGCCCAAGGATGTCATCGAGCCCTGTAGGAGCGTCTACGAACCATTAATCTAAAACAACAGAAATTTGCCAGCATTGTCTTTTCGGCAGCAAGGATATCGCTTTTTCACTCAGGCACATTCATCCCAAGGGTCGACGTCGACATACCTATTCTTTTCGGAGCATATGAAGTGAGTCCGGCTCCGTTGCATACACATCTTTAATAGCTGAAAACATAATATACTTATCCTTGTTTAATCACGTTTTAACCCCTTAAAGTAAAATTGCTATCTTAAAAATGTCTTTTCTAACCTGACACGAGAAGCGATAGGTTGAGCAGAGAGAAAATTCTCAAAATTGTAAAGCTTGACCAACGTAAGTAGATTTATTCACACTTTCATGTATTTGGAAAGAGTTAAGTTTATTTCAGAATAAAAATCGAATTGAAGCATATAGCAATCGACGCATTTCATTTAAATCGATGAATTTATGTGGCCAAAGCCTTACATACGTACGAGAATCTTTTTCTTGCGACAACACCCGTATGTATTTGTTTTAACTGCAGGTAAAAAACTTTACTTCATAGTTTCAATTTCAATTTTCAATTTATTATTCAACATAACGGGCGTACATTAAGACATAGTCTTTTGTAGTACATAGGCAAGGAATGTATTACATGGAATGTTCTTAATACAAAGACTAATAAAAAATTACAAAACTAAATCTTAAAACTACCAAGAAATAAAGAAAAGTAGATTAAACAGAGATAGAAAAGAGAAGTTTTTAGAGAGCATAAATAGTTATAAGAGTAGAATAAGTTGTAATAAATCTGCTATTGAGGTGTTGTAAAATAATGGTAAATTGCTGACTTGAAGATGGTAGTTCTGTTTATAACTTTGATATGCGGAGGTAATGAGTTCCAAAGCTTAACTGCATGGGCGAAAAATAAGCGGGATGAGGCAAGATATTTGGCGATGGGAACATTGATGTTTCTCGTTCGTTCTGGTTGCGAGAAGACTAGTTTATCATAAAGGTATCGAGGTGTTTTGGAAACTATGACCTTGTGCAGAAAAATGCAATTTCTTGCATTAATGTGTTGAATTAGAGTGCGTTCTAGAAAACTATTAGCATGTAGAGATATCCTATCATACCTACGAAGCCCGTGGATGTATCGAACTGCATCATTGAATGCAACCTGAAGCTTACGTAGAGAGAGCGAATCAGGGTTAGGATACACAACCTCAGAATAGGTCACTATAGGCATAATGACACTGCGGACAAGCTTTTGCCGAGTTTCAGATGGAGTGTAACTAGCAGCACGCCAAAGCTTTCTCAAGCAACCATAGATTCGACCGATGACAAGGTTTATGTTGTTGTAGCATAAAAGATTGCGGTTCAGAACGAACCCCAAGCAGGTCGCGGATTCAACAACCTTCAATTTGCTATGGGCTAACCAAATATCAGGAAGCGTGTCGAGTTCAAGGCTCCGATTAGATATTGGCAAAACCAAACATTTATTTGCATTCAAATGAAGTCCATTTTGAATTGTCCAGTCATTGATTGCTTTTAAGTCCTCATTCACTCTTGACGCTAGCTGAACAATGTCTTTAACAGGAAGAGATACGCGAAGTTGGGCATCGTCTGCGTAAAAATAGGCAAAGGAGTATTTGCACACCGACGGAAGATCATTTATGAACATACCAAACAAGATGGGTCCTAAGATAGATCCCTGAGGCACGCCTTGTTTCAGTGGCATAAACCCAGAACATTTCTCACCACATACAACTCTTTGCGACCTGTTAGAGAGAAAGTCACGCAGTAATTTAATGGCCCTATCGCTAAATCCGAAGAAGTGCTTTAATTTCCAGCAGAGTATGTCATGTTGTACTTTGTCAAAAGCTTTTGAGAAGTCGAGCAAACAGAGTAAGGTTACAAAACCCTTATCAAAGTCTGACAAGAGCTGAGGAGCAGCTGTGGCCCTTCCGAAAACCAGACTGATAAGGGTAAAGAAGAGAGTTTGCAGATAGATGATCTTAAATTTGGCGAGCGAGAACTTTCTCAAAGACTTTTGACAAGCAGGGTAGAATGCTTATAGGCCTAAAGTCATTAGCAGTGTGAGCATTTGCCTTCTTTGCAATTGGAATAACTTTTGCATGCTTCCAGGCATCAGGAAAAGTTGACGTTGTGATGCAAAAATTAATGACATGCGTGAGCGGCCTAATAATTTCCGGCAACAAGAGCCGTATAAAACGGAGGGGTAAAGCATCTTCACCAACAGAATTTGACTTAATAGACGCAATTATGGATACTATTTCGATTTCAGGCACAACTTCGAAATCAGTCTGGGTTGGCAGGCTGATTTCCGTTAGTGTGGATTTGAAGTCAAACTTATTGGGTAAATCATCGCTGTTCAAAAATGTTTTATTTAAAACAACCGGGTCCAGGGTGCATTCGCTAATACTCCTGCTGCCCACACCAATCTGACGAAGATTTCGCCACAGAATTTTAGAATGTAGGCTCGTACTAAGTTTATCGGAAAAATAGTTGCGTTTCGACTGGCGAACGGCAACAGATGCAAAGTTACGCACCACTTTATAAGTTTCCCAATTGACCTGGGTCGGATTACGTTTCCAGTAATTGTAAAGCCTGTTTCTGTTTTTGATCGCATCGATGGTTTAGTGTTGCATTAGTTGATGATTTAGTGTTGCGGCGACGCTCTTTGCCAGATCAATTGCATTTTCCTTGGGCGTGTGTGGTACACCGCGCACAATAACATCGCACATGCGCTCCTTATGGTGCATGTCAGCTAGCTACTCTTTGACTTTGGAATTCTCTTGCTTTAGCTCTAAAATTTCAGCTTCAAATTGCAGCATGCGGGTTTTCAATAAAGCAATTGATTCGGCTACCATATCATTTACTCTGCTTTCGAATTCGGCTTAAAGTGATGTGAACTTCGAGGTTAAATTAGCGTCCAGATCCTTTAGTTGGACAGATAAATTAGATTTTTTGTCTGTAATCTTGGAGGCTGCTGACGGGTTTGACGAGGCGTGGGTGGGGGATTTGTATATAGAGGGTGACGGGGCAACAGAGCTCTTCTCTTTCGACAGGGAGCGTGTGTCAGGCATAATGCGAGGAAATGGTTAAGAAACAAAGAAATTTGAATGTTTGTACTTTTTCACTGGTATATCGTTCTTATTCTAAGACACTGATGATAGTCACTTTGAATAGTTTGTAAATACATCGTTAAGAATTTTTTTCCCTTATCCACTACATGTGTTTCAAAAAGAATAATAATGTCGAATTCAAAAATATAATTAAAGAAATCGGGATAATCTAATTTATTCTTCAGTCCAGCTACGTTATAGCTTATATTTCTAAAATTATGAGAAATAAAAATAAAATCTTCTCTTTGTACTTCATCATTCTGATAGACGCTTAAATTTCAGTTAGACCCATTTTGTTTCAACTCGATTGTGGTAACACGTTGAATTATTTGTTACACACACACACCGCTTGAACTACAAACTTCTGACCACTCAGGTATTTCTGTAAATGTTTCGTTGCCAGTATAAGAGCAAGGAGTTCTCGCCTGGTAACACAGTAGTTTCTCTTTGGTTGGGTTAGAACTTTGCTGAAGTATGCCACCACCTTCTCCTGCCCATGGTGCAATTTCGACAATACTGCGCCAACACCCACATTGCTAGCGTTTGCGTCCACAATAAATGTCTTGCCAGGGATGGGGTAAGCTAGTATCGGTGCTTCGCAAAGTCGCTGCTTCAGATGTTGAAAGCTTCTTGCGCACTCGCCTGACCATCTGAATTTTCTTCCATTTTGAGTGAGCTGGTGCAGACACTTTGCAATCCCAGCAAAATCCTTGACGAACCTCCTGTAGTACGCTGCAAAACCGAGAAAGCTCCTGAGCTGGGGTTTGTCTTAAGGAAATGGCAAACTACTCACGCTTCGATTTTCCATGGATCTGTCTTCACTCCATCCGTCGACATGGATCCGTCGATAACATGGCCTAGATATTTAACTTCTGCTCTGAAGAGCGCACACTTCTTTGGATTGAGCTTCAAGTGTGCTGCCCGAAGTCGTGAGAACACCTTCCTCAAGTTGTCGCGATGCTCAGCGAACGTCCCAAAACGATGACGTCATCCAAATATACCAGGCAGGTTTTCTACGTCAGACCATGTAAGACACGTTCCATAAGACGCTGTAAGGTGGCCGGAGCAGAACACAGACCAAACGGCTTTACTGTAAACTGCCATATGCCATTGCCAGTTGTGAAGGCAATCTATTCGAGATTGCAATCTATTCGAGGTAAAGGGTAGCTGTCCTTTTTTGTGACATAGTTAAGCCTCCGGTAATCCATACAGAATTGAGTGCTGCTATCCTTCTTTTTCACCAGTACAACAGGCGACGCCTACGGATTTTTCGAGCTTTCGATCACACCTTCTTTTGCCATGGTTGGTATCTTTTTGGCGGCCTCATTCTGTTACGCCAACGGAAGTCGTCTAGCAGGCTGGCGGATGGGTCTAGCGTCTCCGGTGTCTATGCGGTGTTGTACTTAGTGTGTTCGACCATAGTCTCCAACCTGTGACGCAAATATATCAGCAAATTCGCCAATGGGATTTTCCGCTATGGTTTGCTGCTCCTTATCTAGCTCACAGTCTCCGAGTATAGTCTTATATACCTCGGTCAATTTTGATGGAGAGACTGGACTCGCAGGCTCACTCTCAGATACTGTCGAAATGGCTGCAATGGGTACGCATCTTCCAATCACCTCTCCTTGCCTTAGCTTAACGGGGCGCTTATTTGGGTTCATCAGTCTTACCGGCACCATGTTGTTCTAGGTTAGGTTAGGTTGGGTGGCTGTCCCCACTGAGCTCGGACACACTTAGACCAAAGGAGGTTCATTGTGATACCACTTGTAGGACCGAGTTACCAGCCCGAGGACCTAAATGATGATTACCCGTTTGGGTGGGAGGGGTCTAGGCAACCAGTGAAGGTATAAACCTGTACCGAGGGTCACCGATCAAGGTTTGATTGGTTGAGACATACCCGAGGGTAATGAAGGCTGGAAGGGTAACCGTTTCGGTTTGAATCGCTGTCAGCAGAGTTGAGGGGGCCAGTTAGAGACTTTCTGAAGGAAGGGAGATCTCCTAACTGTTGGACTCCAGATGGGAATTTGCCTTGTTGATAAGGATTGGGGGAAGAGGTTGGGGGGTCAGTGAGGGATAGTTCCTATATGAGAGAAGGCCCGGCAGGGACAACCGATTTCGGTATAAGTCCGAACCTGTTGCTTCTAAGCTAAGGATTTTCCTCGGGGATGGGTAGGTGCAGGGGTAACCGATTCGGTGTGAACCCCTGCAGGGGGGAATTCACACGCAAGAAGCTGATGTAGGGTAACCGTCTTCGGTGTAAACCCGTACTACAGGCGACTCGCGTTAGAATTAGGGGGAAGGTAGGGGTAACCAAAGCAGTATAAACCCTTACCAGTGAGAATTATGTGTTGGGGAGAGATGAGGAGAATGGCAATTACTGTAGGAGTACTACTAATTACGTCCCGTGTGGTGTGATGGGCAAATAGGTATCTTTCCCTTGCGTCGAGTTTTACTAGATTTAGATCTTTAGTTTGCTATTGCCCCTAAGTAAGAGTTAGCCTTAAGCATTAGGGGAGCGCAGGAGATAAAATCGCGCGATGAGATAGAATCGGTTGTTCCAGGATCACTCTCCAAACGTGTCCAAAGAACTGTCTCTGAAGGGGGCTGCAGAACTTCATCGCTTTCCAGTATAGCTTGAAGATTCACAGCGTTGTCGTTTCCGTGTACCATAGGGATCTCGACGGTTCGATACGTTAGCACCTACATTCGAAGGTCAAGAATTGCCTCGTGTGGCTTCACGAAGTCCACTCCAACGATGCATTCTTCGCATATGTCGGCTACCAAGAATGCACGGGAGAAAGTCAGTCCCGCGAGTTGTATCTGTAGTAGCATCTCCCCGTACACTTTTCCTGTAGCTTCTATATAGCCAGGACGGCCGTGGAGGCCGATGAAGGCCGTGGCACCTGTGTCGATAGTGGCCACAAATTTTCTGTTAGCGATGATTGCCTCCACTGTCAGGCTCTTGTTGCAGCGTTTTGTTTGCAAAACTTGGATTATGGTCCTGGGGGGTCCAGCAGGTTGAACGTTGTCCCTGACAGATGCTTCTTCATTTTGCCTTCTTCTAGCGCAATGGGAGCAGCTTGCTTGTCGAGCTAGTGCTCTACACTGTCGCTGTTGGTATCCCAGCTTGTTACAATTCCAGCATCTCATTTGTTCACGAGTGGTGCTTGTGTTTTGCCTTTCAATTTAGATCCGTTGACATGAGCACTATAGCGTAGCCATTTCCCTGATGCGATGGCTACCTTGCGAAGCTTGGTCTGCTGCTTCCATTGTCAGGGCGAATTCTAGTGCTTACCTGCCATTTGTAGCTTTCCATCTGCAATGGCATTATTAAACGCGTTGGTTGCCCACTCGTTCATAAGTTTCCTGGTGGTTTTGGGATATTACAAATTTGCCAATCGCTCTATGTCGGCTTGCAACTGTTGAAGCGTCTCACCCCTTGTCTGATTTCTTCGACGCAATTGGACCCGATAAACTTGCTGCATGTGGTCGTCGCCAACCATTGAGATAATGTCTCCAGCGATTCCTCTGAGCGCAAGCGTGAGTGCAATTGACTTGTCTTCGTTGTCCCAATTATTTGTCGTCGCGGAACAAATTGCCTCTTATAAATCAGCAGTGATGTTTGACCAACAAAGACAGAGGCTGCATTTCCTTACGTCGTCGACCGTCGGGCAAACATTCTCGCACTTTCTGTTTCTTAACCAACTCGAGTTCCTTAGCCAGTTGTTCTACTTCCGATTTGACTCCAGTGAATTTTCCTCCACGAATTCGAACTTTTGATCTATCGTTTGGAACTTTTACTCGAAAAGCGCATTCTGGGAATCGAGTTTACTTTCTAGTGCATTCTTTTATTCATGCAATTGCTTTTCCAGCATTCTTTTGTTCGTCAAACTTGCTTTCGAGAGAATTCCTTTGTTCGTCGAACTTGCTTTCGACAGGATTCTTCTGTTCTTCCTGGCCAGCGATCTCCAGTTTCTCGAATTTCTCGTCCAGAATTCCGAACTTCTCCAAAAGCAATTTCATGAAAGCGGGCATTTCTTCAGCGGTACTTACTGTGCTTTGTTGCTGTTCTTCTTGAGCTTAAAACAGCATCGTGTCGGGGTCCCCACCTTCTTCGGTAATAGCGTCCTGGAGTCGAAGCAACAATTCCCTTTTAAGCTCCGAAGTCTGGAGGTTTTTTTTTACCCAGTTCTGCTTTCAACTCAGCTGTTGTCAATTGTGCAATATTGCGAACCATTTTGGATTATCGAAGCATATTTCGCGACACAATCAGTTTATTTTCGATATCTGTTCTAGAATATTCACTATCGAATAAATCACTGAAACTGGGGCATATGCAGAAACGGTAGTTAATGCTTTTACAAACAATATTTGAAGTATATACTTGTTTTCGTATGCATAAAATTCATATTCTTAGCAGAAGTAATTGCTAAGAAAAAAAGTATTTGCTACAAGTACTTACTAGTTTCGGATTAATTTAAAGCTAGTAAATACTTATAATGATATGTATAAAAATCTGGGAAGTACTTTTTTATCTAGTATTTACTAGGAATTGTTCAAGTTGCTTTAGAGCAACTGGAACATTTACTAGTATTTACTTTTTATATTGAATGCAGGAATCAGGAGCCAATTTTCAAAGTTCATGGTTTGCATTTATAGTGCAATGGCTAGTTTTCGAAAATGGGCAATTGTTAGGTAACTTCTCCGATTTCTGAATTTCTAATTGGGAGTCAATAGAAACCTTGAGTTTAGTCTGTATTAAAGACCTTTTAACAGGATGGCTTCTAGTGCTATTTTTGCTGCGGAGTCTGGCAAAAAGGTACATTTCTATGCTAACCGCGAAAAATAGTTACAAATACGCAAATTTCTATTTTAAAAACAAAAGCGTGGGTTTGAATAAAGGGAGAAGCTGTTGTCTTTAGCGCCCTTTTTTTGGGTATAAAATATATTGATTGAATATTATTATAATCAAAATGTTTATAATCAATATATTTATAATCAAAAACACCAAATATGTATAAAAATGTGGTGCTTGTGTTATAAGAACATGGTTACCATCGCAAATGGGTAATTAATAATTCAAGGAGACAACAGCTTCAGAATGCCTTAACGACACCGGCGCTATTACATACACACTCATGCATTCGCGAACTGGTATAAATAAAGGCACTCAAAGGCAATTAAAGCACATTTAAGTGCATCAGAAAAAGTTCCGGGAAGAATGCTTCTGCTATGATTGAAACATCCACAATAAACATATATTTTAAGTATTAACGTCCTCCACCTAACGCCTTGGAGGTGAAGAGATTTTTTGGCACTTAATGGGTCAAACATGCCTTCACAGACCTTTAAGGTATTTAATTTAGTACTAAGTGTGAAGGTTTAGGACTTTGTTTGCTCGTTGTCCCTAAAATTTTGGTTTTGAAGCTTTTCTACATTTTATTTTTGTAACTACTACAACCGTACCTTGTGTTACCCATTTTTTTTTCTGTATTTCGGTTGAACTTAAATATAAGTTGAAGTCTATTTTATGCATATTACTTTATTTAATTATAAATAAAAGTTGCAGTTTAATTTATGCAGATTACTACTACACACACTATACGAAACAAAAAGGCTAGATGGATGTAGACTATAATTTTATTTTTTTTTTTTTAACACTCAGTTATTTTATGTTTAAGGCTATTATTTTTATTTTTATACCCTATTCCACAGGAATGGAGTATATTAAGGTTGATACAGGCGAAAATGTAACATAGAGAAATAATGTTGATAGACCCTCAAGGCCTCAAGAGCTTAAGGGCATATGATCGAGACCGACTTCTGAGTCGATGAGCCATGTCCGTCCGTCCGTCCGTCTTCTTATGATAACAAGTCGTAGGCGTGGCATCGATTGAAAGTATAATCTTTCAAATGCAAGTAATTCAATATTTTTGTTCCAAATCGAAAAATGTTTACTTAACATATTAAGTAGAAAGCACTTTTTTTTTAATTTTTTTTCGTACAAAGTTTTGGCACTGATCAGATTATAAAGAGATAGCCAACTCTGCAACCCCCTGCCCTCAAACACCCAGAACAAACGACAGCAAACGGAAATTTTGAAAGAGGTGAGTTTCTTTGGCGTCAAAACAGCTGGCATTATGACAAGAAACGAAGGATCGTATAAAATTGTCTGTGCAAAAATTATTGTTTTCTTGCAATAATAAAGTAAGTCTTTTCTAACAGCAAGCAAGCGTCCAACAACTAGGTTGATTCATCCACGAGAGCGGACATCACCTCCGCCGATGATCAAAGCAAAGACTGGCCTCTGGCAAATTACTAATGTTTGTCCAAAGATTGCCAATTGCCAATCCACCCCGCCAGAAATGGGTTTTTTGAAACAGATGGATTTCTGTTTTGATTTTCCATTTGTAATTACTTCTCTCCACAGGTAGGGAGCAGATATAGAAAACTATCGTTTTGAGTTTCACTAAAATTACTTTCCAGTTTGTACTGAAACTGATCCAATTGTACTGAAATATATTGTTTGCATGAAAAATTAGAATGCGTTATTTAAACGAACAATTTTTGAACAAAATAAGGTGTTTATACAACTATAGATGCACTTGGATTTCTAATTTTCCAAGTATTTCTATTCTATGCGTGCTGATTTTCAGGTAAAATTTCTTTTCAATAGGTTCTGTATTCGGGCGACATACTTTTATCCTCGAATTAAACAAGATTGTACTTTTGTACTGAAGTCAATTCGAATCGATACAATTGCATCAACTTAACCATGCCTGAAGGAGGTGAAATAAAAAACACAAAATAGAGTTCAAAAATGCGATCAAGGGTGAAAACATGACCGTGGTAAACTTAAACCAATTTGGTGAATTTAAAGGGAAAAAATATTTTTTTTCAAAATAAATTCTCAAAAATTATAAATATTATAAAAAAAAGTCACAGATTCAATTTACTAAAGCATCTTTTTATCACTTACCACTAAAGCATCTTTTAATATACAGGGTGTTTCCAAATTCGATGCAAATATTTTGAAACAAGATTCTTGGGTATATTTGAAGAAAAAAATTGTTCTACAGTAAGGGCCTATCTCAAATTTTGATACCACTTATTGGGAATTTAAGATAACGCCTACTTTGAGGTACCTTGACCCATACTAACACAAATATCTCCGCTAACACTTACAACAGGTACTTCATTTAGGACTTAAATTTTAGAAGAAATAGTACTCCTTTTAACTGCATTAAAATAATATTGATGACTTTTTTAACTTTCGAGATATTTGCTTTTAAGTCGGATCCTTTTTCCCGAAAAATGCGTAATAAACATATCGGTTATTTTTTTTTTTCTAGTGCACCTAACAATACTTACAATTACAATACAATTTCATATTTTTACCTGCTATGGAATTTCCCAAGTATCATAAAATCTGGTTTTTCGGGTAACTTGTCTTAGCAATTTTTATTAAGTATTGTTAGGTGCACTAGAAAAAAAAATTACCGATATGTTTATTACGCATTTTTCGCAGAAATGTGTCTTGAAAGTCAGAAAAATGTCATGGGCAGGGAAAAAGGATCCGACTTAAAAGCAAATATCTCGTAAGTTAAAAAAGTCATCAATTTTATTTTAATGCAGTTAAAAGAAGTACTATTTCTTCTAAAATTTAAGTCCTAAATGAAGTACCTGTTGTAAGTGTTAGCGGAGATATTTGTGTTAGTATGGGTCAAGGTACCTCAAAGTAGGTGTTTTCTTATATTCCCAATAAGTGGTATCTAAATTTGAGATAGGCCCATACTGTAGAACAATTTTTTTTTTTCAAATATACCCAAGAATCTTGTGTCAAAATATTTGCATCGAATTTGGAAACACCCTGTATATTTTTGCATATTATTGAAAAAAATAATGTTTTTCTCTCAATTCGCATGTTTTTTGTCACGGGAATAGAGTATTTGTTATATTTGTCTTACTTTAATGTATTTTTTGTCATTTAGAAACATATTTCGAAGAAAAAAAATTACAGTATAATTACATTTATTCACCTCGGTACCTTATTATAAAATAAATTAATACGGATAAATTATCATATCAATAGATAGTTTGCGTTCCAGAACGCAGCCATTTGAGACCATTTGAGACCATTTGACAATCAGCTGGTCTCTGGCTGTCCCAGTCATAACACTTGTCAGCCGAAAATGTATTAGTGACTTTTTTTTCCTGTTTTAGGTAAGCATTGAACATGAACAGACATATGCAGACCACAGTCAGTCGAAGCTTGGGGGCCAAAAGAGAACTATCGACCGAAGTGGCTCTTATAATCTGATCAGTGGTCTTAAGCTACGCCCACATTTGGAAGCAGAATTTAAGAAAAATCTCTAATTTTCCAGAAAACATGGATTTCGACTACTTTTTAGCCTATCTTAAGTAAGAATAAGAAATAAAATTTAGAACATTAGCTTTAACGTATTCTATACTTGATTTCGTTCCTACAAAGTTTTTGGCCACGCCCATGTTTGGAGGTAGACATAACGAAATTGTTGAATTCTAACGTAAAAATTTCATTTTTGGCTTCGAATGAAAGTGTAATTGTTCAAATGCAGCTTTTTCAATATTTTTGCTCCAGATCGAAAAAAATTTACTTAATATGTTACATAGAAAATACTCTACATTTTGTTCATACAAAGTTTTGGTCCACGCCCACGTTTAGACTCACAATTCCATAAAAACCTATAAGTTTCCAGAAAAACATGGATGTCGCTGCTTTTAGCTTTACTAAGGATACAATAAGAAATAAAATTTAGCACATAAAGTACACCTGATACTCTTTCAGATTTCGTTCATACAAAGTTTTTGGCCACGCCCATCCTTAGAGGTCGATTTCACAAAATTATTGAATTTGAACCAACAAATTACAGCTTTGCGTAGCCGCGAAATTGGATATTTCTGCGCTTATATTGATTTTCAGTTAAAGGGGTTGGACACGCCACGCCCCTTTTTAAAAAGAAAGTAAACAAAAACTTATAAGGAATATTTTTTGTTTCTTTTTAAAATGATTCAAATGGTAACGGGACGGGGATGGAAAACAAGAAAATAAACGAATGGAAAGGAGAATAAGAATGGAAAGGAGAATAGGAATGGAGAGGAGAATAGGAATGGAAAGTAGAATAGGAATAGGAATAGGAATAGGGTATAGCGCGGTCCGTTGCACTTACTCACTGGTTTATTCTATGCTAGTCTTTAACCGCGAGATGTTTACTCGACGAATGCTCAAAATCGACCTCTCCTAGAAGCATAAATTTCGCATCATCATCATTTTATCGTATTGCTTTACCTAGACCAGTGAGATGAGTTGAGATCTTTCTCACGGCCAAGGTGTGAATCTTGTATTGACTCAGATTTCATCAAGTCTGCAGGGAAGCATCTGTCTGGCATGATGCGTAATTCGGCATATCTTATTATTTTGTTCCCCACTTGTCTATTTTGTTCCCCACTTTGCAATATGGGTTGCAATATTTCTAACGGCGGAGGTATAAATCTACTTTGGGCTCAAATCGCATCATGTCTGCAGTGTCTTGTGAGTATGTGCAAACTTGATCACTCACCTGTTGTTTGTCTACGTGCCATTTGAGTGTAATCTGAGGTCTTTATACCCCATCCCATAGGATAGGAGGTTTATTAAGTTGGATTCATAGTTTGTATCATAAAAAAATAATCACCGTAGACCCCCAAGATCTTAAGGGCATATGATCGAGACCGAATTGTAAGTCGAATGAGCCTGTTAAATTCTCAAATGAATAGACGTATCCAGTGGGATGTAACACTTTATTCGGTGTCGGTCACAGTAAAAGAGAAATATTTCATAAGCTTACATGCTACTTATAGTCTAGATGATAGTGGTGAATAAGTTTAGATAATACTGGTAAATATTTAGTACGTTGCAGATTTAGGGGGTTACTATAATACAATTTCAATAGTACATAACATCTTCCCCCTTTTTAATTCAAACTTCAAAATATAAACTTCAAATTATAATGTACATCAATTCAATAGAATAATTTTAATACCTCGGTAATAAAGAATATAATATTTTACATTTACTTATATTTTAGATTTCTTGTGCATTTGCCTTGAAAGATTCAAGTTGTTGCGAATTTTTCGGGGGTGACGCCTTTAAGATCTATCACTGCAAAAAAATTACACCCAGCAAAATTAGCGAAAATGTCATCAACTAATGAGAATGGATGAAACTGCGTTTCGATGTATCGATTGATGGTTACTTTGCAGTCCACACAAATTCTTATTGTACCATCAGGTTTCGGCACAATTACTATGGGACTCGCCCATTTGCTAAACTCCCCCGGCACTAATATTTCTTCCTTAACTAGCCTATCTTACTCTGACTCGACCTTTTCTCTCAATTTATACGGAACCTTATAAGCTGGATGAAAAATTGGAGTATGTTCTGGCTTATGGAAAATCTCAGCCTCAAAACCAACAATCGGCCGATTTAGCACTTCCGTAGTGATACTTGGAAATTCGGATTCTATTTTTCTTAAAAATTCTGTTTGGGTCCTTACAGTTGCAATGATTGTATTATGGAATGTATTTCTCCAGTGCGGAAACAACTTGTCTATCCACGTTCGGCCCATGAGACCTTTTTTCGGCATTTCTCCTTCAACAACGATCAAGGGCAACTTTTCCATGTGACTGCCAGATCTTACCTTCACGAATATGCTTCCTAGCTCTCTTAACCTTGAACCTGTGACCGAAATTAAATTAGAACTTGATTTTACTAGCTTTACATTTCCAAACTTATCTAAATATTCGTTTTCATTGATGATAGACGCCGCTGCTCCAGTATCCACCTCCATCTCCAGGTTGACCACATTGACCAACACTACCAACTCTTGGCTCCGATTAATTGCGCACATACTTTTTACTTGTTTTATCTTGGTTTTATTGGCTTTACACTTGGCTGCTACATGACCTTTTCGATTGCATGCAAAACATTGCCATTTTCTCGCTGGACAGCTACCTTCCACGTGCTACACCCTCTATGATATGACATACTCGTTTGCTTTTTTCTCCGCTCCCTGAGACGTGTGAATTGTATTTTTTTTTTCAGAATGATGAATCATCTTATCATTTTTTTCGTATGCATTTGCTTTCGTCGCACTGCTTTACACTCCGTGTTGAAACATAGGTTGGATCGATCTGGATGCCTTCTCTGATGATTCCATGTTGAGAGCACATGAGCAACATTCTTCGAATGTTAAGGAATCGTTTCTTAAAAGCACTTCTTGAACTTTTTCGCTTTTTACCCCCATGATGAAGCGATCCGCCAAGGCATCGTCTAAAATTTTTGATTTGTACTGGCCTGTTTTCGAATCTTCTTTGACATCTTCCAGAAAGTCTCCGAACCGACAAGTTTGAGCTGCTGACTTCAGACGCACAATAAGTTCGCTTAGTGGCTCCCCATCTTCTTGGATGATCTTGTTGAACCTGTATCTCTCAGCTCTCTTATTTTAAGTGTAACCAAATCTTCAAACATCATTTCGCTTGGTAAATTGCCGGAGTCTATCTTCATACGCTTTGAAGTTACTCCCGGAAAAAAATGGCTCAATACGGCCCACTAAACGTGACATTATGACGTAGCTTAAACGATTGGGTTACTTAAAAAAAAATAGTCCTCGTCGCCAATGTTAAATTCTTAAATGAATAGACGTAGCCAGTGGGATGTAACACTTTATTCGGTGTCGGTCACAGTAAAAGAGAAATATTTCATAAGCTTACATGCTACTTATAGTCTCGATGATAGTGGTGAATAAGTTTAGAATAGAACATAACAGAGCCATGTCCGTCCGTCTGTCGGTACTTTTTAGGTCTAAAATTTTGAGTTAGGAACTTGAAACTTGATATCTTTCTAGGTCCCGAAGCAGTACAAGAGTAAAAGTTTTTGAAATCCGCCCACTGACACGCCCACTGTTCTTAGAAGCATGAAAAACCAAAAGTTTCGTAGGAAGCTGAAATTCGGTTTGCGATATCCTCGCTTAAGTGTATTGTGATTGGCATCTATAAAAAAAAAATCGAAAACCACCCCCTTGTAGGCGTGGTCGTATTTAATATGCGTTCTAATTAACGGTTTTTATTTGATATATTTGTTTTAACTCCACAAACTTGCACTATAAAATGTTCAGATATGTGCGCAAGCTATCAACTCAGAGGAATTTATTTGTGCCACGCCCACCTTTGGGGGCGTTTTTATGTAAAAAATCAAATTTTTAATATAAAACTGCGATCAACACTTGTATACTACATCTGACAAAAAATATGATATAAAGATTATGTTATTGAAAAGGGGTTGATGCCACGCCCATTTTTAAGAAAGAAGATTCTTAACTGACAAATGTTAATTGAAACTGAAATTTAACAACCAAGATTTTTGAGCCCTGGACAGAGTGGCAGAAATGGACTTCTTTCTCCTGATGGGTGACTTCAATGCACATGTGGGTACGGACGACAGTACTTGGAGGAGTGTGATCGGGAGGCACGGTGACCCGGATCAAAACAGGAACGGAGGGAAGTTGTTGGACTTGTGCTGTGCATATGGCTTGTCCATCATGAACACCTTTTTCCCACACAAAGACATTCACAAATACACATGGTAAAAGCACAGTTTTAATCAGAGGTCACTGATTGATTTCTTTGTTGTACCATCGTGTGTTCAAAGAATGATTTGTGATGTTCGAGTTTTTTAGGGGAGCTGAGTTGTTTACTGATCACCACTTAGTGCTGTGTAAATTGTTTTTCAGTGACAGTATTCCCTTGCCACTCAGGAGAAAACCAAGACTGGTGACCCGCATACGGTGGGAAAGGTTGCAGGATGCTGACTCTGATTTCAGAGAGCGCTTTGCACAGCAATGTTTCGGAGAAGTTTGAACAAATTCCAACTGACCTTTTGAATGTACAGGAGGAATGGCAGCTTTTTGTTATCGGCAGTCATTGCCTCTGCAGGAAATGTTTGTGGAGTGCAGCGGGTTGGGGTAGCGGCTGGTGGTGAGAAAAGAACTGCTTGGTTTAAAACGCCTGGAGTTCAAGAAGCCATCAGAGAGAAGAAGAGAGCCTACATTGCGTGGATCCAATGTAGAAACTCAACTTCTCGAGCCCGGTACAATGAGGCGCGAAGGACTTCCAATCTGGCAGTCAGAACAGCCAGGGAACAGTCATGGAAAAAGTTCGGCGAGAAGTTGGAGCACGATTACAGATCTGCAAACAAGATATTTCAAGGGGTCATTCAAGGGGTTAAATCTAAGGACGGTACACTTCTTTCAAATAAGAGCGATGTCTTGCGCAGATGGAGAGAACACTTTTCGGAGTTGCTCAACCCCCAACAGGGCACTGAAGATGGCATTCCCACTGCTGACGAGTTAAGGGCGTAGAATAGTCCCACAGTAGACGAAGTCACTAAAGCGATTAAATCGCTAAAAGTTGGCAAGTCTGCTGGAGTTGATGAAATCCGGCCAGAAATGCTCAAGACAATGGGTGAAGAGGGTGTTAAATGTCTAACACGTGTCATTAAGGTGGCCTGGGATAGCGGGAAGGCACCTAGCGATTGGCAAGCGGGAGTTATAGTGCCCATTTTTAAAAAAGGGAACAGGAGAGATTGCGCGAACTTTAGGGGCATATCTCTCTTGAGTCTTCCGGGAAAAGTATTCGCGAAGGTGTTCGCGAAGGTGAAACGCGTTCCAGAGCTGTAATCGAGCCTTTGTTACGGGAAGAACAGTACGGCTTTCGGCCTGGCAGAGGCACAACTGACCAGCTTTTTACTCTGGAGGTTATTCTTGAGAAGGCCTGGGAATATGCCAAACCGGTCTATGCGTGTTTTGTAGATCTGGAAAAGACGTATGACCGAGTCCCTCGGGATACACTGTGGAGAGTTTTGCAAGACTGTGCTCTGAGTGGGCCTCTTCTGAGAGCCATCCAGTCTTTGTGGGGAAAGTGCAAAAGCTGTGTACGGATAAAATGCGTCAAATCCCGTCCTTTTGATGTGCGCCTTGGACTTCGCCAGGGCTGTGTTCATAGCATACATAGACTGGATGGTGAAGCGCAGTCTTGGCGAGCAATGTTTCGAATCGGCTGGCATCAGGATGAGCCACCTGCTTTTCTCAGATGATTTGGCCATCCTTGCATCATCCAAAGAGGAACTTTAACGAGCACTGGATAGGTTTGCAGCCGTCTGTGGTGATGCTGGGATGAAAGTAAACGTGAACAAATCGGAAGTGATGGTTGTTTCCCGAACTCCTGTGCAGTGTTCCCTGCACATAAACGGAGTTCCATTAAAACAGGTGGAGAAGTTTAAGTATCTCGGGGTCTTTTTCACGAAGGATGGGAGGAGTGATACTGAGTTGTCCTGTAGAATTGGCCAAGCTGGAGCAATAGTAAAGGAACTGCGCCGGCCGGTCGTCAGGAAAGCTGAACTTGGAGTAAAAGCAAAGATCTCAGTTTTTAATTCAGTGTTCGTTCCGACCCTCATCTATGGTCACGAAATTTGGGTAATGACCGAAAGAATAAGATCGCGGGTACAAGCTGCCGAAATGAGATTCCTGACATGCGTTCCTGGTATTAATCTAAGGAAAAGAGTGATAAATGTCAGTACTTGTGGGAATCTTAATGTTGAGCAGCTACTTCTCCGAGTGGAGCGATCGATTCTTCAATGGTTTGGACACGTTGTTCGCATGCCCCCTGACAGACTTCCTAGACAGGTCATGCTAGCCGAGATGTGAGCGCGCCGCCCCCCTGGAAGGCCAAGAAACAGGTGGTGGGATCAGGTAAAGAACCTCTCTGAGTCCCGCCTGGGGATTGCGCCAGAGTCTCTTGAGTTGGTGGCGGAGGATCGAGAAAGATGGAAGGACCATTTAGCCACCCTCGCTCCGTGACCCTTTTAAAGGATAAGCGGCATCCGAAAATGATGATGATGATGATGAAGATTTTTGACGCATTTTGGGGTTTGACAGTGGTCAATTGGGATGGGGAATCAAACGATTCGCCTAGGCGGATTGTAATCCTCTCACTAGTTTTTAATTTAAGTTATTAACGATGCCGTTTCGTATCTTGCAATGGGAATGCATGCAGCAGTTGATTTGTTATCGACTGCAGTACATTTTTCATGACAAAAATCATCAAAACGGCACGTGATAATGTAGCACTTGTAAAGTGCACTGGATAGAATGGCCCTTAACTCTAACAAAACTGAAAATAAAAATATGTGTGCTAGAAAGAATTTGTAAGAAAAAATTCAATTTAATACACATAAAAACATTTTCCTATACTAAATACTATAGCTTTTTAATGAATTCGTAGCATTTACTTGAGAAAATTCATTTTTTCTTCTAGTTTACGCTTTTACAAGTAAATACTTTGTTTTATGGTAGTAAGTGTTAGTTTTTTATGCATATGCCCCACTGTGTTTATAAATTATTATAAACACATTAACGATTAAGTTAATATAATTAACGATTAAGTTATCTTTTCACAATCGTTTTCTATGTGTCCCAAAAATTCCACAATCAAATTTGTATGAATCCGCGACACTGTTTTCACTAGAGATGGGAAATTCGCCTATTTTCAGAGAGTCGACTTACACCGACTCTTTCACTTCACTGAGTCGACACAAAAGATTGCTACAAATGAGTCGACCATACCCCAAAAGACGAAAGAGTCAAAACAAATTGAAAACCTCATGCACAAATGGTTTCAGTCATTCAAGCTATCCCTCTTCTGCATGCCAGTCGATCAGGTATACGAATCACGCAGTGCGAAAATGAGGCCATTTCATGTCATCGACATGACGGTGTGTTGCGCTTGCTATGCATACAGTGGCGTCGATATGGCGTGTATTGACGTTTGTGTGGATCGACTCTTGTGTGTATCGACTTTTGTGTGTATCAAAATCCTTTGGTATAGAATCACTTCACTGAGTTGATACGACTCATTGAGGTGATTCGAATCTTTTGAAGTGAGGCGCATCCATCGACTCAGCAGATGGACTGGCACATTTGAATCGACTATGAAAACGACTCAGGTGTTTTCCATCTCTAGTTTACACACGACATCTCTGGAAAATTCCACCACAAAAATAACCGTATTAGTCACCGACGCTATTTACGTGCAATATTACTGGGAAATCCACTTTTAAAAACTGTTTGATATACCACTGATACACTGTTTATAGGAAACTAGCCTACAGGATATCATCCTGTCTGACCATCCCGATTGATGTTTAATGTAAACCATGCAGCACCGGCAGTGAGCCAAAGAAAAAAATAAAGAAAAATTTTCCGTTCCCATCGAGTACTACCCTATTTAGTTAAAGCGCTAAGTCTTAAGACAGTTGAGGTGATCACGGTCTTGAAGACGCACAGAAGCGATTTTTTTTATATGGGCCAAATATTTGGTTAGTATATCAGAAAGTGCATAATTTTTTTCTTAGGATGTTATAATCCCAGGACTGATTCTGGCTTTCACGTTAGAGCTGATGGTGTGAGGTTTTTTTTTTGCAGAGGGCGAGATCTTATATACGGGCTGGGAGAAAGGGCCAGCGACAAGTCTTGGTTAGTCAGTCAATGCGTGAAGTTGGACGTGGCGGGTTGCAGTTTAAGCCGTGTGTGCGGGAGTTGGTCCGGAGTATAGAAAGGACAAAAGGAAAAAAAGAAAAAGCACGAACAAGTAAAATTTCAAACTCGATATCGTCCTCGGAATGCTAAATAATGAGACGAATTTCATACCATTCGTATGAGACTTAATACGCCCATAAGTAGCAAGTGTTCCCCCTATTTTACGCCCCGAAACCCCCCACCCCCTCAGACGCACATAACATACACCTATTGAACAAACCCATATAAAACTAGTGGGAGGGTTACAATCCGCTTAGGCGAATCGTTGGATACCCCATCCCAATTGACCACTGTCAAGCTTGTGTCATAAATCTTGGTTGTTAAATTTCAGTTTCATTTAACTTCAATTGAATTAAGAACTTCTCAGTTAAGAATCTTCTTCCTAAGAAAGGGGCGTGGCATCCACCCCTTCTCAATATCATCGTATTTTTGTTTATATTTTTTATCAGAAGTGGTATACACGTGTTGATTACATTTTCATATTAAAAATTTGGTTTATACTTAAAAACGGCCCCAAAACTGGGCGTGGCGAAAATTTGTTGACTTGAGTTGATAGCTTACGCACATATCTGAACATTTGATAGTGCAAGTTTTTTGGATTTAAAGCAAATATATCAAATAAAAACCGTTTATTAGAATGCATATTAAGTATGACCACGCCTACAAGGGGGCGGAATTCGGGGATATTGCATACCAAATTTCAGCTTCCTGCGCCCACTTTGCTACTAAGCAAAGTGGGCGTGTCAGTAAGCGGATTTCAAAAAATTTTACACTTGTACTGCTTCCGGACCTAGAAAGAACAAATATCAAGTTTCAAGTTTCTAGCTCAAAATTTCTACCGACAGACGGACGGACTGACATTTTTTTTTTTTTTTTTTTTTTTTTTTTTTTTTTTTTAAAAGGGGTTTTTATTTCAGATAAATTTTCTTTTACAATGTTTTACCTGCAAAGCAAAGTGCTTATCTGCAGGTGATTGGACATAACGTTGTTATAATTTTAAAGTGATTTAATTTTAAAAGATTAGGTTTAAATAAAATAAGTTAATTTTGAAGTTAAAGTTATAATTGTGAAAAAATCTAATCTGACTCTACTTTACATGATTCAATTCAATTAAATGTTTTTTTAACTCTTTTTTTCTTTTTTTAAAATTTACAATATTTTTCAGTGACAGTGGGAGCAAATTCAACAATTTAGGGACAGTGCATCGTAATTCTCTGTCTCCGTACGAGTTGTAAGCTGTCGGTACTTCTAACATACCTTGGGCTCGTCTTCGGGTGTTAAGTGTGTGGCTGATAGGTTGAAGAAACCGTCTGTCGTCCATATAGCTTAGCAGTGTAGTCATCTGGAAGATTGCCTTTACGTCTAAAACTTTAAAACTTGAATTAGTATGTCAAATAGTTTTAACAAGACGATGTTGTAAGTTTGATATCTTCTCCTGATGGGTTTTCGCTGCGTTTCCCCAGGCCATAATCCCGTATCTAATGCGTGACTCCGCCAACGAGTAGTACACTTGTTTTAGTACCTCCATATGTGAATAACGCTTAAGGTACACCATTGCAAACATAGTGCTCTTAAGTTGAAGACGCAGGACGTTAATGTGCTCACGCCACAGAAAATTCTCGTCTATGGTAACCCCGAGGTATTTAATGGTTTTAACTACCTCAATTGTGCTGCTGCTCCTCAACAATGGACAACGATCATTTCGATGAAAGATTTCAATAACTTCCGTTGGCTTCGATGGAGTTCGAATATGCATCAACTTGGTTTTATTTGCGTTGATCACCAGGCCGTTGTCATGACACCATTCAGACACAAGGTTTATAGCTAAGTGCAAGTCCTTGTGTTTTACGACGATTGCGATGTCATCAGCGTAGGCATATGCAGTAGCCTTTTTAAATGTTTTTAATAGTTCATTCGTGAACAGTATAAATGAATAGGACCCAGTTTGGAACCTTGTGGCACACCGTATTTGATCGTTCTTTTTTTGCTTAATATGTCAGATACCTTGAATTGTATTTCTCTTTCACTAAGATAGCTTTTGAGCCAGTTTGCCAGCACTCCTCTAAGTCCTAACCTGTTGACACTATCCACAAGTTTTTCAGGTGTAAGGGTATCGAATGCTTTGCTGAAATCTATGAAAAGCACAAGAACGTTGTGGTTTTTGTTAAGTCCAGCATTCACCGTGTTGGTAAACTCCCCCAGTAATGATTGGGTGCTCTTGCACTTTTGAAAACCAAATTGGTTAGGGTGAACCACTTTGTGCTTCGACATAAAACGATTAATCCGATTAACAACTACCTCTTCTAAACATTTTTCAACCGCTGGTAGAATTGAAATCGGTCTATAATTCTCCGTGTCTTTTTTTATTCCCCCCTTGTATATGGGGCGAATTATAGAGGTTTTCATTAGCTTAGGCACATAGGACTGACACAAACTACTGTTAACGATCTTCGTGATTATAGGAGTGAGACACAAAGCATTTATTTTTAGATCAACTGGTCTTATGTTGTCTGCTCCAGGACCCTTTTTGTCACTCAGTTGACGCAGTATCTTGTAGACTTCAAACTCTGTTGCTTCCTCTACGTAGATACTTTGTTGAAGTTGCCAGTTCTCATGGTTTGAAGTTTTTGTATCACAGACATGAATAATGTTTGCCGCTTGATTCGAAAACCGCTCCACGAATTCCTCAACAATGTCTTTTAAGCCTTCGGTAGCAACTGGAAAATTGTTTTTGATTGCTTGGTCTACTGAGCGTTTTTTCCTTCCAAGCAGTTCATTCACAATACTCCACGTTTTCCTCGGATCGTTGTTGGCAGTTAAAAACTTTTGTTTGTAATAGTTGGCTTTTACAAGTTGAATGTTCTTGGTGACTGTGTTTCGATACCTTTTGTATTCATCTTCAAACGTCTTACATCTGGGGCTATTTTTCCACCTTCTATATAATTCATCCCTTTGTTTGCACATTGGGATTATTTCCGGAGTGATCCATGGCTTATGTTTCCGTTTTCTTTTGGTTGTGGTTGTTTGACTTGCTTCAGCATAAATTTTACTCATTTCTCCTACGAATTTATTATAGAGGGTCTCAACGTCATTTTCTTGGAGTATTTGTTGCCAGTTTGTATTCTGAATAAGCTCATTAACTTTTTGCTGATTGATATATTTAACCCTGTTTTCACAAGGTGTTTCTGAGTTATTTGAAATTTTTGTTGCATATAAAACGGCGTAATGGTCAGAAAGATCAGTTTCGATTACTGCTGAGTATATCTCACGCTTAGTTATGCTAACATACACATGGTCAATTATTGTCGCAGTATTATTTAAAACATCAACGCGCGTGGGGCATTTAATCACGCTTGTTAACCCTTTGGAAGCCATCATCTCCATGTATTTTAAAACAAGTGAGTTATTCTCATCACGGATGTTAATATTGATATCTCCCAAAACGATGTTTTCATTATTTCCCTTTAATATTCCATCTAAAGGAACCTTCCAACCTTCCAACACTCGAGCTAGGTCGCCTATATATTGCATGAACATGCTTTTGCTCACCGTTATGGCATATTTCTAGGTGCATGCCCTCGTAGTTTATTGGACTAGCTGGTAATATTGTGTAAGTTATATTGTCTTTTATAAATATTGCAACTCCTCCTCCTTTCGTCGCCTCTCGGTTTAAAAATTCAGGATTAAAACCGTCAATACTATAAAAGTCATTTTTTCTCTTCGGTATATTAATTTCATTCAATACTAATATATCGATGTAGCATAGCACATTTTCAATTTCCGCTATAAATACATCCCAAGTTTTTGTGATCGATCTAATGTTAAAACTGACACAACAAAAATTCATATTTTCCAAAAAAGTTTTTTCGATGCCGCTAACACCATGTATTACCCTAAAGTCAACATCAGCTTCACTGTATATGTTTTCCATTTTACATTTTTTATTTCGGTTCTCTGGTAAGTATGACGTACAACAACAATGCTTAGTTGTTCATTTTGTTTACATCGTCGCAAGACCCGATGTGTATGGATTCACCGTGTTCGTTTTTTTTGGCTAATATTTTTCCGGCTGTTTCCCACACAAACCTCCAGTTGCACTCTCTGGCTTTGTTTTTTGCTAGCCAAAGAAGGTGCTTATTAGTAGGTGTGAGATGATTGTTGAGATATATTATTGCTTCGATTTCGGGTGTAGTACTTGTAGCAGCAGCAGGGCCATTGCAAGTATTTTCTCTGATCTTCTTCAGGGGAATGCTTCGCATTGTTTTTGCAATTTTAATTAAATTTGTTTTGCATGCGTGGCTTGCAAAAGTGACGATGATCGTTGATTTGTTTGGGTTTTTCTTGTTTGTTCTGTAAATGTCAGTAATGTCTGAGTTGCTTATGTTTTGGTTTAAGGTTTTGCCGAGTGCTTGGACAACTTCGATTAGATTTTCATTCTGTGTTGGCGGAACATTTTTAATTTCGATGTTGTTTTTTAATAATTGTTGCTCGAGGCTGTTAATTTTCGTTTCCATTACATAGATTTGTTGGTCCTTTTTCTGATTGCTTTCCTTTAGCTCTTTTATTTCGTTGGAAAGTTTTTTCAGTGCTTCGTTGTTAGTTGTCATATGCTGCTTTATTTCTTCATATTTGTTCGCCATAAATTCACAACTTGTGTTGATGTCAGACATTTCTTTACGCATTTTTCGCATTTCATAAAGAAGTGTGTCATTGTTAATGGCTTTTGTTGCTCCTATTGTGCTTGTTGCTGGATTTTCGGTTAGCTGTATAACTTCAGGAGAACTTACGCTTCGCATTCTTTTTGACTGGGGTTGGATCGTAGTGATTTCAGCTGGTGTTTTAGGTGCAGAAAGGTCTGCAAGTTCCTTTCTGCAGGTTGAACATCTCCATTCCTCCTTCCTAGCAATGCTCATTTTTCTGTAAGATTTTTCAGAAATGGAGGTACATCCATAGTGCATTTTTCGGTCACATCTGTGACATGTTACGAAATCTCCATCGGCGGGGAGGTCGGAGAGGCATTCGCTGCATGGATCCATATTGTACATGGGTAGGTAGGTACTGTAGTGTGGGTGTTTGCGGGCGATTAAATAAGCAAATGGGAGAGAAATTGCTGTTTAAATGATTTTGAGGGGGAAAAGAAATTTTTTTTCACTTCCTTTACAAGGGCTTATGGATTTTTTTTAGATAAAAGGTATAAAAAGTCACTGTCTTTGGCACACTTTGGTTTATTCTGAGTTTTAAAATAAATAAATACGTTTTCCACCAAAATGGGATCACAACTCAAGAGAGGAAATAAAACACAACCGGTCACTTCAAAAGCTGTCAGACTTTTTTGACATGGCTCATTCGACTTACAATTCGGTCTCAATCATATGCCCTTAAAGTCTTGGGGGTCTACGGTGATTATTTCTCTATGTTACAAACTATGAATCAAACTTAATATACCTCATATCCTATGGGATGGGGTATAAAAAAAAACATGCAGTGAAACCAAGAAAAAAAAAGACCGCCAAGTATGAAGACATACGCGGAGCGGTCCGTCAGCTTTGGTTGAAGGTTATGTTCATCTATATTGCGCAGTTTGTGTAACATTCTATTTATTTATTAAAATTATTTCTGGGTATGTTTAACAGTCTGTAATATACTTTTTTCGTAGTGTTCCTGTTGGGTTCTGGATTGTTTCCTACTGTTCTTATATTGTGTAATTTTATATTGTGTTTCAATACTCTAAACCAGTGAGTAGGTGCTACAGTGTGTACGCAGAAGTAACAGTCCGTAAAACGGACCGTTGAATACCCCATCCTATCCCACATTGTAAAATGCTGATGGCATAGTTATTTTTTGACATTTTATAAGTAATGCAAACTTCGAAAAGGGGCGTGGTCCAACCGCCCCTAATTACAAAATATTAATTATAAGATATTTCCACAGATATTTCCAAGTTACACCTAATTGTACGTAAAAATGCAATTTTTTGGTTCAAATTCAATATTTTTTAAAAATCGACCCCTAAAAGGGGGCGTGGCTAAAAACTTTATATGAACAAAATCTGGACGGAAGTATTGTTTACCTAACCTGCTACTTTTTTTGTTTCATGCTTTCCTAAATTAGGCTTAAGGGCAGTCGAAATTAAGTTTTTCTGGAAAATTTTAGGTTTTTCTTCAATTCTGCCTTTAAATGTGGGCGAGGCCCAAAGTCTTGTTTTCTACATAAAATATTAAGCAAATGTTTTTCAATTTCGAGCAAAAATACTGAGTAAACTGCATTTGAAAATTTACCCTTAAAATAGATGCCACGCCCACTAGAGGAGGTTTACCAACTTGATTTGTCTTTTTTGTGTCTTATATTCACTAAGAGATGCTAAATGTCAAATTTCAGCCTTTTAGAACGTCTTACAGTTTTGAAAAATCTGGAGGTAGTTGCATATTTAGACCGATTGTGGGCGTGTCTTTGGGCGGATTTCAAAAATTTTTACACTTGTACTGCTTCGCATGACGTGCACATGACGTACGAAGTTGCAGCACCCTAGCTCAAAATTTAAGGCCTAAAAACATGTGACATACAGACGGACGGACGGACGGACACGGCGCATTCGGTTCAGAATTCGGTCTCGATCACATGCCCTTAAGGTCTTGGGGGTCTACCATTATTATTTCACCATGTTACAAACTATGTGACAAACTTAATATACCTCCTATCCTATGGGATGGGGTATAAAAAAGGCTGGCAAAAAGCGGTAAACCGTTACGAAAATAGAAGGAAGGACACATTCTTTCTTGGCCTATTTTAGGATTTTTATAATTTAAAACCCATAAAACAGCAATTTCGATTATTTTTAATTACCACCCCCTTCGGGTAGGGGTTAGAATATACCCGAGGTAAGGCATGCCTGTCGTAAGAGGCGGCTAAAATCCACCCTCCGTAAGCCGAGCGCGTAGCGCATACAAACCATGCAACGGACAAAACGAACGGAAGTAATACCCCAGGTGGTAATCCAGCATCACTGGCAAATCCACCCTCTTTGGAGGTAGGCTCTACGGATTCTGGGGAGAGCCATTTATTGCTTTCAAATCCCTTTATGAAGAAACCAAGGGTACCTCAATCACCACCACCTAGATCGATCATCTCCGGGAAAGGAAGTCCGCCGGTTAATCGGGACTCAGCGAAAACTAAATGCTTTGAAGCGGAAAACAACGAACTCCGCGCTAAGCTTAAAGCGTAACACCAACCGTGTCAAAAAAAGCGACAGCGAAAATTGAAGAAAAAATTCGCCGACCGCCTGCAATAAATGTTGTTGGGGTCGCAGACTACGGAAAGCTGCGAAATATCTTAAAAAATACTCTGGGGACGAAGTATAAATTAATTTCTCTTCGAAATAATGTATGGAAAGTCAATGTCGATGACTCTGATGCCTATCGCGCACTTTCGCAAAAATTAAATACCGAGAATGTACAATGGTATACTTACGAAAACAAATTCGAGAAGCCGCTTCGGGTTTTCGCTAGGAGACTTAACCCAACCTGCACGAAGGAAGAAATGGTTGAAGATGTTCAAGCCAAAGGCTTTAAAATTCTTGATGCCGTGAACATACTTAAGAAAGAAAAACAACGTACGGAAGGAAAAAAAGACACCGTGATCAAGCGCGGTCTTCCTATTTTCATGCTGACGTTCGATAGGATTGAAAACATAAACGAAATATATAAAATAAAAACAATCCTAAATATCAGGGTAAAAATTGAGCCCAAGCGAAAGGGCAATAGACTAGTACCTCAATGTAAGCGATGCCAAGGCTTCCGACATACTCAAGCGTACTGCCAAAAAGAACCGCGATGTGTCAAATGCGCCGGTGGACATCTTTCAAATGATTGCAACGTAAGCAGTCAGGCCCCAGCGACTTGCGCCAATTGTAATGGAAGTCACCCGGCGAGCTACCGAGGTTGCGAAATCGCAATAGAGCTACAAAAACGTCACGAAACTGTTAAGCAACATATTGTAGATAGGGCCACAACCCCAAAACGTTCTAGAGCTGACAAGCCGAAAACTCCCAAATCGGTCAGAAATACGAGATTGACGAGGAAAAATATACAAACTCCACAAGAAAACGTCGCCGGTCCAAGTACAAAGGGAAAATCATCACTCATCGGCCCAAGATCGTACGCTGAAGTCGCGTCACACAAAAGCAAACCTCCAGAACCTACCACAACAGATTCGGTATCTCAAATATTATTTATGATATTGGAAAAGCTTGAGCAACAAACTAAAGTTAATCAAGTAATATTTGACAAACTGAGCGAGCTAGAGTTTAAACCTCGCAAAACCAATAACAAATCATGAATATGAAGCTCATTAACATACTTACATGGAATGCAAATGGTCTTTTAAAGAAAATCGACGAACTAGAAGTATTTCTACGGGAAAAAAATATTGACCTATGCCTGATTTCGGAAACACACTTTAAGAAGGGATCCGGACCCAAAATTAGAGGTTACATCGACTACCACGCGCATCATCCATCAGAAAATTCGAGAGGCGGATCCTCTCTCTACATCAAAGACTGCATTAAGCATTACAAAAACGAAGAAATTGAGCTTGACTCTATACAAATAGCTTCAGTATCGGTAAAAATAGGTCACCTAGATTATAATATTGCCTTGAGTTATTTTCCTCCACAGTATAATCTAGCGGACGACGATCTTACTCCCCTCTCTGACTTACTTGGGTCGAATTTTATCATCGGCGGGGACTTTAATGCGAAAAACACCTTTTGGGGATCACGGTGCAATTCAACAAGAGCTAGAGTACTCTTCAAAGCTAGCATGAAACGTGGCGTGGTTTTCCTTTCGACGGGAAAGCCAACGTATTGGCCAACCGACAGAAACACCTTGTCGACTTCTTTATCGCAAAAGGGGTTCCCCGCCACCTCACAAATGTAGAAGAAGGCTATGATCTCTGTTCCGATCACTCGGCAGTCGTTTTGAAAATCGGCGGAAGTCTAGCAAAAAATGAGAGAGCGCCTAGGCTAACGAATAACAACACCGACTGGGATGGCTTTAGGAAATACTGTAAAGAAAATGTATCTTTACATGTACCACTTATAACCCCTTTAAAAATAGAAGACGAAGTCGATAAACTCGTTAGAACTATTCAAGACACTGCTTGGAAAATTACTTCTTTCCGGAAGACTGGAGTAAGGAAAAGCGGATCAATTCACTCGCGCGAAATTGAAGAGCTCATACGCGAAAAGAGAAAGGCTCGAAAGAGGTGGCATTTGTCTCGAGCTCCTCCTGATAAAACCATTCTGAATGGGCTATCTAACAAATTACTTCAAGATTTTAAAAGTCGCGAGACTACCAACTACCTCGAAAACTTGACTGCCGATAGAGGGTCAAACTATTCACTTTGGAAAGCCGTGAAGTCCATTAAAAAGCCCATAGTACACTCGGCGCCAATAAGAAAAGATAACGGTGAATGGGTAAAAGGCGACAAAGAGAAAGCAGATGTATTTGCAGAACATCTAGAAGAAACATTCAAACCGTTTGACGGGGAGCCGTTGGTTGACGATCTGTATCGCAATGCGGAATTAGACAATTATCGAATGAAAACCGTGACACTGTCTGAACTTCGTCAAACAATCCGAAATTCGAAGAATAACAAAGCTCCAGGCTATGACCTAATTACTGGGGAAATTTTGAAGGAGCTACCGAAAAGAGCGTTAGTCAAGCTTCTCCACATCATAAACGCATCAATGAGAATTTCATACGTTCCACGGCAATGGAAAGTCGCAGAGGTAATAATGGTTCCGAAACCAGGGAAATGCCCGAACGACAAAAAATCATATAGACCGATTTCGCTTCTGCCGATTATATCTAAAGTCTTCGAGAAACTTGTGCTCAAACGACTGCAACCAATAATTGAAGAAAGACGATTGATTCCGGATCACCAATTCGGCTTTAGGGTCAAACATTCAACACTTGACCAGGTCTATCGAATAACTAATGAAATTGAGAAAGCCTTAGAAGCGAAAATGATATGTTCTACCGCTTTTCTGACGTATCCCAAGCCTTTGATAAAATTTGGCACGAAGGCCTAAAATATAAGCTACGGAAAGTTTTGCCGGAAAAAATGTATGAACTCTTAGAGTCTTATCTTGACAACAGACTATTTCGAGTGAGATACGGGAGCGAATACTCAGATTTCAAAGAAATACAAGTCGGCGTTCCACAAGGTAGCGTCCTCGGTCCAACACTGTTTTTACTTTTTACAAGAGATGTACCTCAAGTAGAGACAACGACTATAGCCACGTTCGCTGACGACACGGCTATCCTCGCTACGGATAAGACAGGCGAACTATCAACGGGAAAACTCCAACGCGCTTTGAATAAAATATGCGAATGGACAAAGGCCTGGCGAATCCTCCTAAATGAGACAAAATCAACGCATGTAAATTTTACTTACAAGAGGGTAATCAACTTACCTCTATTTATAAACTCGGTACAAATTCCGTACGCAAACGAGGCGAAATATTTGGACATGACCCTAGACGCAAAACTTAAGTGGAAGCCACACGTTAAAAAGAAACGCGATGAACTTGAAATCAAGCTTCGAGAACTGAATTGGCTTATCGGACGTTATTCGAAACTAAGCGTATATAACAAACTGCTATTGTATAAGCAAGTGCCAAAACCATCTTGGACGTACGGTATACAACTTTGGGGTTGTACCAAACCAAGCAACATATCTATTTTAGAAACTTTTCAGAATAAGACACTAAGAGCAATCGTAAATGCTCCATGGTATATAAGAAATAGCGATTTACATCGAGATCTAGGCATCGCAACCGTGACCGACGAAGTAAGAAACTTTGCTCGCAAACTTCATACTCGCCTTCACGGCCATTGCAACCACGAAATAATCCGAACTCTGGATCAGACAAATTTTGCACGCCGACTACAACGAACACGACCGTTGGATCTAGCGTCGTAAGAGGAAACCGCACATAATGACGGTATTGCAGGTGCTTTCGTTGGAAGGTAGCCTGCCAAACGCGATTACTATACAGAAGCATGAACTACTTGTTAAGGAAACTTAGTCGTAGTCTTACAAAGATTGGGAGGTTTTTTAGTGAGTAAGAATCTCACACTACTATGAGCACGCGCGTTCGATTCTCATAGTGCCTATGAAGGTTTTTACCTACCCACGGAAAAAAAAAAAAAAAAAAATTTAATTACCGTTAGACTTTTTGATCAATTTTACAACCACCTGTGCTGGCATTTGCCACTTTTCTCAAATTCTGCGGACATGGATTTCTGAGAAAACGGTAAAAATATGCTCTTTTTTATTTCGCTTGTTTGAATGGGCTTAAAAACTTAGGGTCGAAAACGGCAATTTTGAAACGTTTTTTATGCAGTTCGCTTGCCTTTTAAAAATTACATACCTTAGCCAAATTAAAACAAGGTGGTCATAACCGTTAAGGAACTAGAAATCTTTAAAAAAAAAATTCGAAAATGTTTTCACGCTTTTCAGTTAAATCTTCGAAGTTTTTGAATAAACCTTTTTGAATAAAAGTTTTGTATAAAATTTAAGAAGATGGACTATGGACCCGGTGTTAATTTAAAAATTATACATTATACCGTTTGGGGATAGAGGCTCCCACTATATCATGCGTTCTTTTGACCTTTTTTTTAATTTTTTAAATATCAAATCCATAAAGCAAATATTTTGAAGTTTTTTCCAGTTCCCGTTAAACTTTTTTCCAATAGCACAACCAGCAGCACTAGCCTTGGATGTTTGTTTTTAATTCTATGGCCACCGGTTTAAGCGCAAACGGTAAAACAAGCTCCTTTTTTATTTCGTTTTTTAAATAGGCTTCTAAAAACTTAGGTTAAAAATGGCAATTTAAAAAAAATTTAACGCAGCCTTCCTTCCTTTTGTAAGCTTTTTACCTAAACTGAATCTGAAAAAGGTCGCTTATACCGTTAAGCTACTAGTAGAGTTATAAAAATTGTTTTTGAAAATGCTTTTATGTTTTTCCGTTTTAACTGAAATCTGAGATTTATCTCAGAAGATTTTGAAATTTCAACATCCGCCATAATTTTTCTTAAAATTTTGAATTATTTCTGATACGTGTAATTTTTTTCATAGAATTCCACCAAACAGTACCGGAGATAAGGGTTTTTTCCGTTTTTTCATGCATTTTTGCGATTTTTTTCGAAAATGCGTCAAAACTGCAGTACTCAAACTGTTTTTGATTTGGTTTACTTTCAGTTGCTTTATACGTGTGTACAATATTGATTTTGAGCGATAAGCCGTTCAAAAGTTATGGCCTCCAACACTTTGAAAAACTTCATGCATTTTCGACTCTTCATTTCTCAAAAACGTTTTGAAATTTTCGAAAAGTTTTATTTTTTATTAAAGCTTAGTGGAGGAAGTGGTGGAAGACGACTTTGATCGTATATATGACTTCATTGGGTCCAATTTTATCATTGGGGGTGACTTTAACGCGAAGCATACTTTTTGGGGCTCACGATGCAATTCAACAAGAGGCAGATTACTGCACAAAAATAGTATGAAGCGTGGGGTGGACTTTTTCTCCACGGGTAAGCCAACATATTGGCCAACCGATAGGAATAAAAAACCTGACCTTGTCGATTTTTTCATCGCTAAAGGGTACCCCAAATACCTTACGCGAATTGAAGACTGTTATGATCTTTGCTCAGACCAATCAGGAGTAATCTTGAAGATGGGTGGAAGACTGTCGAAAATAGAAAGAGGTCCTAGATTAGCTAGCAAAAACATGAACTGGGACGCCTTCAGAAAGGACTGTAAGGAGGGTGTTGGCTTGAATGTGCCATTGAAAACTCCTTTCGAGTTAGAAACCGTAGTTGACAAATTCATTGAAGCAATTCAGAGCGCTGCTTGGAACTACAATTCGTCCCAAAAGAACGCAGTTAGCACCGACGGGCATGTACGTAAAACATATTAGCTCAAAATCGAAGAATTGATTCGCGAAAAGAGAAGAGCGCGTAGGAGATGGCAAGGCACGAGGGCTCCCCCTGAAAAAACCTTCTTGAACCACCTCTCTAACAAACTGAAAGGAATGTTGCAAGATCTTAAAAATCGGGAGACCACTGAATACCTTGAAGGCTTGTTGGCGGATAGGAGCTCAAACTACTCGCTGTGGAAAGCAGTTAAGTATATCAAGAAACCTATAATCCACTCGGCACCAATAAAAAAAGCTAACGGCGAATGGTCAAGAGAAGACAAAGAGAAAGCGAATTTGTTTGCTGAACATTTAGAAGAAACATTCAAGCCTTTCGACGGTCCGCCGTTGGCTGACGTTCTAAACAACAACGCGGAACCTGATAGCTTTAGAATGAAAAAAGTTTCGTTAGTTGAACTCCGACAGACAATTAGCAAACTTAAAAATAATAAGGCCCCGGGTTACGACCTGATCACTGGCGAAATATTGAAAGAGCTACAAAAAAAGCATTAGTCAAGCTACTTTATATAATAAACGCTTCTCTTAGACTTCTATACGTCCCAAGATAATGGAAAGTTGCTGAAGTCATTATGGTTCCAAAACCGGGGAAATGCGCAAATGATAAAAAATCTTATAGGCCCATATCTCTTCTGCCGATAATATCGAAAGTATTCGAGAAACTTCTGCTGAAGCGATTACAACCATTAATTGCAGAAAGACGCTTGATCCCGGATCATCCATTCGGTTTCAGACCTAACCATTCCACAATAGATCAAGTCTACAGAACAACGCATGAAATTGAAAAAGCCTTAGAAGGGAAAAAAATATGTGCAAGTGCTTTCCTCGACGTATCGCAAGCCTTCGACAAGGTATGGCACGAAGGCTTGAAATATAAGCTACGGCGAAATTTGCCGGAAGACATGTTAAAAATATTGGAAAATTATCTTTCGTGTTAGGTGTAGTAGTGAGCACTCGAGTTTCAAGCAAATTCGGGCTGGCGTACCCCAGGGAAGCGTCCTCGGTCCGACCCTGTTCCTGCTCTACACAAGAGACATACCTCTAGATGGCGAGACTGTCGTGGCCACGTTTGCGGACGATACGGCCATCCTGGCAACAAGTGAATCAGTCGAGTCATCAACGAGAAACCTCCAACGAGCATTGGACAGAATTTGTGTCTGGACGAAGACTTGGCGAATCGCTCTTAACGAGAACAAGTCTACGCATGTGAATTTCACTTACAGAAGGGGGTTAACAATTTACCTGTGTTCGTAAATACTGCACAAATACCTTATGCAAATGAAGCGAAGTATCTAGGGATGACACTGGACGCTAAACTAAGGTGGAAACCACACGTAAAGAAGAAGCGTGACGAGCTCGAGATTAGGCTCCGGAAAATGTATTGGCTTATCGGAAGATTTTCGAAATTAATAATATATAACAAACTGCTCTTGCACAGGCAGGTGTCAAAGCCGTCCTGGACATACGGTATACAACTTTGGGGTTGTACCAAGCCGACCAACATCTCCATGTTGCAGACTTTCCAAAACAAGACACTAAGAGCAATTGTGAATGCTCCATGGTATATTAGGAATAGTGATATTCACAGAGATTTAGGAATAGCTACCGTGAGCGAAGAAGTAACAAACTTTGCTCGAAAGCTAAATGCTCCCCTTCATGTTCATTGCAACAATGAAATGATCCGTACTCTAAACGAGACTCTTAACGATATAAACAACGAGCGACGACTAGAAAGAATAAGACCCTTCGATCTAGCGACGTGGGGTGAAGCCGCATGAATGAACGGCTTAGTAGGTGCATTCACTGGAAAGCAACCTATCCAATGCGATTAACACTACGGAAGCGTAAACTACTCGTTAAGTTAACTTAGTTGTAGTCAAGAAGTATTATGAGAGAGCGAAAATTTACTACTATGAAGTGCGTTCTAGCAGTTTCATAGTGTCTCTTATAAATGGGTGGTTTTTTAGCACGTGGAAATCGGGCATAACCAATATCGGCTACTTTGGTATTATATACCTGCTATAGTGAGCGTATTGGTATCTTTGAAAGATTTTGGAGTTTTAGCCTCCGTCCACCCTTGTATTAAAACAAAAAAAAATTAAAGCGTAGTATTTCTTTAACCTAAGTTTTGTTTTTCTAGTTCTTGCCTACTAACCTTGTTACACTTTTTCCCGAGTTAAACTAAATCACGAAGGTTTGCCGACGATGCGCTCGCGGATGTAAACAATTTGCGAAACTAGAAGGCTAGCGGCGAAAAAGTGCAACAAAGTGGCAGCCCAACGTGGTTTTCTTATTAAATAACTACCTATAATTCTATACCCATTATCTTTTACAAGTTTTGATTTGCCTGCCTTAATTCGTTCATACCAAAGCTACCTACATACCTACATTGATTGTGTCTGTTTTCTATATCTCTGCCCCACGCTTACCCTCTCTAGTGCTGGCCAGGAAAGTTGTGTCTTTTTTTTTGCCCGTTTAATATTATGTTTATGCTTGTGATACCTACTTTGATATTACTTTATTTGCAGTGAATTGTGTTTTTTAATATTCTAACCAGCAATTTGACTCTGGAGCCTTGACACCTGCCACCTATCTGCATTTGCTCTGTTCGACACAATCATCAAGGAAAGGTTGTCAACCCAACGGGGCAAGAAAGCAATAATTGCCCAGTATCCCATTCCATACGAGGCACAATAACACTGGACTTTCGAGTTTGCTTTGTTTACCGTAAGTTTTTTGTTTTCTGTTTTTACTATAATAGGGATTTTTGATTTAATTTCATTAATTTTATATTCGTGGTACCTAATTCTTATCGGAAGTTATTAGTCGGTGATCTCTTTTTATCGTTTTTATTCGAGATCGGGCGTTATGTGATTTTCTCTCTCACACATCTAGAAGTGCAAGTACAAACGAGTTGTTGTTGTTTTTGATTCTTCGAATTAGGTTGTTTACCTTTTGGTCGTGAGGAACAAGGGAAATAGGGTTACCGATTTCGTTTTCATTTAATACTTTTTTTTAGTACTTTCGTAGGTATCTTCCTTTTTGATATTTTGGTTGTTTAATTGCATTTTAGGTGACTTAATTTGTATTTTCAAGTATTTGGTGAACTTTTTGTAGGTTGTTAAAAATATTAGTAGAAGAGAAATAATGGTTACTAATCGTTTAGCGCAGGATGAACTTGCATATGAAATGCATTGCAGGGGTCTTTCGGTTGGAAAAGTAGATGAGATGCGAAAGTCTATTTGCGCGGTTAGGGCTATGGAGAAACGGGGTTCATTCGAATCATGTAAATACCCGTTTCAGTTTGTAGAAGGCCGGGAAGCGGTAGAGGAAAAACTCTTGGAAATCAGGAAGGGCTTGGAAAATCCACCCCATAGGAACTCATCCGAGTATAAAAAGATGTTCACAAAAATCGAATGGGCGATTTTAAGAATAGACAAGTCATGTCCCACCGTTCAGGAAGAAGTAGAAGCGAAAACTCAGCTAAAAACGACCCTGATGATGCTTCTAGCGGATCTAGAAGACGACCAAGAAGACAATGACGAAAAAGGAGAGGAAAATGCAGAACACCAGCGGCTAAAGGAAACCCACACCGTAGTTGTACCACCGAACAACTCACCGCCATCGACTTCGGCTAGTGCATTGCTACGAAGTAATGCAGTCGATGGTGAGCGAGACGATCGCGCATACATCCGTACCGATAGAGCGGAAAATCTCTCTCCCGCTGCGGGGCATCGGTAAATTCATTTCTAGAAAGAGTTGAGGAGCTTAGGGAAGCTAGGGGCATTTCGGAATCACAATTGTTTAGGTCGGTTGTGGATTTATTTTCAGGGGAGGCACTTATTTGGCTTAGGGCGGTTAGGGCGGAACTGTCAGTTCTTGGCAGGAATTAGTTAGGGAGTTAAAATTGGAGTTTTTACCTCCGAATTATGATGATCTTCTTCTAGAAGAGATCAAACGTCGTACCCAAGAGAAGGATGAGTCCATCGGTGTGTATGTGGCCACCATGGAAAATATGTTCGGTCGATTGTCTGAGCCGCTCTCGGAACGTTGTAAACTAGAGATTTTGCAGCGTAACATTTCACCGTTTTACCAAACGCAATTGGGCTTGGTAGAACCATCTTCGATTCGCGATCTGGTAGTTTTGGGAAGGAAGTTGGAGATGGTCCGAGCAAATGTGGAATCATTTGCGCCGCCTCCAAAATCACATTCGCGCAATCTTTTAGAACCCGACTTGGCTTACGTGTCAGTTAAGGAACCAATCTCACCAGCAGTCGCCGTCGTTAGTAGGGACCGTCAACTTGTAAGGAGGTTGAGGTGCTTCAATTGCAACAGGGAAGGTCACTTATCACGCGAATGTTCCGCTCCTAGGAGATGTTTTGGTTGTGGTCAGCGAGGGGCTATTCGTAGGGATTGTAGGACGTGTTCGGGAAACGGGATTCGGTCTCTTGTGTCAGCAGGACAAGAGCTCCGTCGGTTTTAAATAGGTTGCCTGCTGGCAACCAGTCGGACGTTCAGTTAGGTTTCACACTTGAGGAAAAGGAGAATGACGTGCGCCCATATTTAGGAGTTAGCGTTTATGGAGTTAATTTAGTGGGTTTATTAGATTCAGGAGCTTCGCGCACGATTACTGGTAGAGATGGTTGGAAGGTTTTAAAGGAAATAGGTTTAAAATTAGAAAAGACAAAAGTAGGCAGGGTAACTTTAGCTGTCGGTGCGGGAGTAGGAGTAAAAGGTAGCATATCGTTACCATTTGTAGTGCAGGATAAGTCAGTGTTACTAGAATGCCTGGTGATTCCAAAACTCCCACTTGTTTTGATCTTGGGTGCCGATTTTTGGGCCCGCACGGGAATCGTCCCGGATATACGATCAGGACAGTGGAGTTTTTCAAATCAAGCTGCGGTAGTTTCGATTTTGTCCATAAGGGAGAGAACGGATTTGGATGTGGTGCAGGAAGAGCGACTTCGGGGTCTAATTGAGAAAGTTTTTAGGGAAATGCCAGAGGGCATAGGTTGTACTGCGTTGGTTGAGCATAGGAATAGGACGTCTTCCCAACCAATTAAGCAGCGATATTATCCAGTTTCGCCTGCAATTCAACAACATATATATAGGGAATTAGAACAGATGTTAAAGGATGGCGTGATAGAGAAGTCAGATAGTGCTTGGGCTTCAACCATAGTAATGATTAAGAAGAAAGATGGGTCTTGTAGGTTTTGTTTAGTTTATAGGAAGTTAAATCAGGTAACAGAAAGGGATGCTTACCCTTTACCTTACATTTCCGCCATCCTGGATAGACTGAGGAATGCCAAGTACCTTTCGCCCTTGGACATTGAAAAATCGACCACTTCGATTTTATAAACTCAACGCGTTTGACTCAACGCAAAACCAAGATCACACACAAAAAGGCTTGTTCGATTGGTTGCTGACAATGAATGCCAATAAATTTATTTGTTCTACCTATTTATATACAATTTATGCTAACGTAAACTAATAACTAAGTGCAAGTAATATGATATTTACAAAATTTATGTGGGAACTAGATGACAGCGCAATTAAACTAACGTAGGCAGGTGTAATTCTACCCATCTTGCACATTTCACTTTTGTAGTAGGGTAGGGTTATTGCCCTGCTACCTGTATAGGAGGGCATGCTTCAGTTGACGCTTCGATCGATTATTTTGTTGACCGAAGCTATTTTTGTTGATGTCTCAACATTTTGCCTCCTCCACAGATGAGTTCCAACCAATCTCGAATTGCTTGTCTTCAGTGCTCTTGTCTTGTTTCAGCTCAATGTTGATAGGATGATTTTTTCTAGCTCGACAGTTGCCGTATTTCAGTAAAACAGCCAAGAGACATATTGCGACCATTGCAGCTGCAAAAATTGCACAGAACCCAATAGTCCAATATTGATGTCGTCTTATGGTCTTCCAATTGTTTTCGTGCAGCCGATTTAGTACCTCGGCTGCCTCTCGTTCATTTACCGTGATCACATCCATCAGATCCTTATTCCACGGAATTACGGTTTCGTTCGCAAAATAGATGGGTGTCTGAATTGATATTGATGTGTTCAAAACGGCAATCCGCTTAGTGAAATGCATCACAACTCTCGTCTCCTGGAACAACTTCGCTTCCAATCGTATGAATCTGGACTGAATAACGCAGTCTGGGGTTAGATGAATGATGCCCGTACCGTTTATGATAACTTCCTCTCGAACTCGTCCACAGTTTATGAATATGGATGTTTGCTCTGGTGAAACGTACATCCATGAGTTACGAGTCCACAGTTCCTTCCAAATGGCATGTGACAATTTTAGTATTCTAGTTGGACACTGCTTATATGTGATTTTTTTGTACAACTGCTGGACAATGCAATCCTCGCTGTATTCGATGCCAGAAAATATCGATGGTCGGAGAATAAATATCGTTTCGTTGAGTTTTGGTGCTCAAGTTATATCTTCATACGTTAGTGTTTGCTCTCCTATGACACGGTTGAGGTGGTATTTCATGGATTTTACGCCAGCTTCCCACAGTCCACCAAAGTGTGGAGCCCCAGGCGGAATGAAGTGCCTCTTGATGCCGTTGTTTGTTAACTTTGACTGTAATGCGTAATTGACATTTTTCGCTCCTACAAAGTTTGTTCTATTATCGCTGTACAACTGGTTGACGGCTCCTCTCCTGCTGATCATTCGTCGCAATGCTGCCATGAATCCGTCTGTAGTCAAATCCGATGTTAGCTCAATGTGAACTGCCTTTGTAGCCATGCACACAAAAATTGCTATGTAGGCCTTGTGTGACCTTACACCTCGCAGTTGGGAACATCTTATGTTGATAGGACCGGCGTAGTCTACTCCACAGTGAGTAAATGGCCGTGAAAAGTTCACCCTCGCATCAGGAAGCTGACCCATCAGTTGACTAGTCTCCTTGACCTTGAATTGGAAACACTTTACGCATTGATTTATGATTGCCTTGACGGTGTTGGTTCCTCGAATGATCCAAAACTTCCTTCTGATGTGGTTCAAGGCCAATCTTACGCCACCATAAAGTGTGTCAATATGAGTTTGCTTGACAATTAGTTTCGTAAGTGGGTGCGATGAAGGTAAGATCATCGGATGTTTCTGGTCAGTAGATAGATTTGCGTGTTTTAAGCGCCCTCCTACTTGCAATATTCCATTTGCATCAACGAACGGGTTGAGAGATGATATTTTGCTGCTTGATTTTAATGCATTGCCTTTTATTTACTGATCTTTCTCCTTGGCAAAGCTTTGTTGTGCTCCTCTTATCAGTGCTTTATCCGATTCGATAAGTTCTTCTACGGTTAAGCTGCTGAGCTGAAGTGGTTCGGCTCTGATTTTCTTCCGGCAGTTGTTCATGAATCGAAGACAATATGCGCTGGTGCGCCGAAGCTCTGTTAAGGACGAGTATGCGAGAAAAATGTAATGGTCTTCATTGCTGCATTGCACTGCCATACAAGTGATATTTTTTCGAGCTTCAGGCATCTCCTGTGCGTCTATTAAACTCTTGTCAACTGGCCAGTGTTGTTCATCTTTCTCCAACCATTCTGGACCGTGCCACCATTGTGAATTGGCAACCAGTGAGTCACCAAATGAACCTCTAGATGGTATGTCAGCAGGATTCTCCTTTCCAGGGACAAGCCTCCATCGCCCCTTAGAATGTTGCTGCACGTAGGATACTCGATTTGCCACGAATGTGTTCCATTTTACTGGGTGTTGTTGCAACCAGTTCAATACTATTGTAGAATCTGTCCAGGCAAAGATTCTGGTGTAGTTCGTGTCAGTTCCTTCTTGGATATATTTCATTAGTTTTGTCAGCAATGCCGCTGCGTATAACTCCAGCCTCGCCAACGAAACTTGTTTAATAGGCGCCACCTTAGTTTTCGATGCAATGAGAGATGTAGTAGAAGAACTACCATTGATAACCTTCTGATACACGACGGCTGCATATGCTGATTCAGAGGCATCTGCGAATCCGTATAATTCCGTTTGACAATTTATCGATTGCCTTGTCCATCTTGGAATTCTTACTTCGTCCAATTTCAATAACCTTGTCTTGAACTCGTTCCATTCATCTTGAATCCGTGTTGGAGCTTCATCGTCCCATTTGATACCCGACAACCAAAGTTTTTGAATAAGAACTTTCGCTTTAATTGTAACTGGTGCCAACCAACTAAATGGATCGAAGATTTTTCCCGCGTCGCTTAGGATTGATCGTTTGGTATTCTCGGTACTGAATGACGAAACATCGATGTTAAACTGGAAGTCATCTGTACTCGGACACCATTTAATTCCCAAAATTTTGAATGTTACTTCATTGTTAAAGTCGTGCTCTGGTTTCATTTCGATGACTTCTTCGGGTAGAGCTTTAAGAAACTCCGAACTGTTTGATGTCCATTTGCGCAAGTTGAATCCACCATCCTGAAGAAGTTTTGTAAGCTGTTGTTGTAACTCTTTACAATCCTTAAGTGAGCTGGCACCTCCAAGACAGTCGTCTACGTAAAATCCCTCAAGTACTGTTTGCTTGCCAGGGGATAGTTATGTTCCTCATCCTCAGCCAATTGACACAAAGTTTTTATGGCCAGATATGGTGCCGATGCTGTTCCGTATGTGACAGTTTTTAGAACATATTCCTTGATCGGGCCACAAGCATTTTCTCTCCACAAAATGCGCTGCAAGTTTTGATTCTCCTGATCGACCAAAATTTGCCGATACATCTTCTCGACGTCGGCCGTGAATACGTAGGAATATGACCTCCACTGAAGTAGCAGGAGGAACAAATCCCTTTGAATAGTGGGTCCTGTCATCATAATGCTGTTCAGCGATTCTCCAGATGTCGTTTTCGCTGAAGCGTCGAATACTACTCTCAGATTGGTAGTAACGGGTGATTGTTTAAGAGGTTGAGAAGTTTTTTTAAAAAAAAAACACAAAAAATTCGAAAAAATTAATGAAATATTTATTTGAATCGATAGTTTGAACCTTGCAATTTAATGTTTAAAGAAAATTTTATCAAATGTTTACCGCGGCTGCGTCTCAGGTAGCCCATCCGCTGAGTCCAATTTTGGCATACTCTTTCACACATATCGGCCGGTATCTCACGAATGAATGCATGGATGTTGGCTTCCAGTGCGTCAATCGAAGCGGGCTTGTCCCTATAGACATTAGCCTTGACATACCCCCACAAAAAATAATCTAATGGTGTCAAATCGCACGATCTAGGCGGCCAATTGACCGGCCCGAAACGTCAATTGCTCAGAAGGTCGAGAATGCCGACCATAAAATGGAAGCAGCGCGCGATGAACATTTCGAACCGAGCACGAATTTTGACAGTAAAATTCAATAATTTGCAAGCGTTGTTCATTTGTAAGACGATCCATGGTTAAATTGCAAACCAAACTGAAGCTGTTTGACAGTGACACAAGGTACTAAACACACGCCAGCTGTCAAGACCAGTGTTGCCAAAACCAAACCAGCTAAAAAATCACCCTTTAGTACTGTGCTCCTTCATAACTGCATGATGTGGAAGATAATATGATTTTTGTGATCCGTCCGTAGGTGCTTCCTGCATGTGGCCGAGAGAGATATATTCGTCAATAAATTTAGTATATTCTTGCCGTAACTTCTCATTTTTCGCGAATCTTTGTTCTAGCAAAAACAGACGCTTTAGTGCCATTTTGCGTGAATCTCCCAAAACAGTACGATCCTTTAATAATGGTAATTTAACAATCTACCGTCCTGCTTTATCTCTTCTGTGTGTCATTTTGTAGTGGGTCTCACACATTTCTTCTTCTACAGATTTGAAGCTTACATGGGGTACTTCTTCAAGTTCCCAAAACTTTTTTAGTCCTTCATCTTCACTGCACACACTGACGCACGAGGTGACAATGCTTGCATGCACCTGGTGCCCTGTTGTTGAAATCACCACAGGCCCGGATAGAATCCAACCACAAATCGAGTTTTGGGCCATTGGAGTGTTAACAGGCCCTTTAACTAATCCCTCCGTAAGAAATTGTGGTAGAATGTCTGACCAGATGAGCAGCTCGATATCCTTCGGTTCTGCATACCATGGATCCGCCAACCTCAAACCTTGAATATGTGGCCATTTGCTGGGTGTAAATTGTTGTCCTGGCATTTTGGATGTGATAGAGGGCATAACTAAAGCTTCTACCATAAGGTTGACCCTTTCATCGTGAATCGATTGAATGTTGAAATTACATACTGAGATGATTGGGGTCACATGACCGTTGATTCCATTTACCGTTGACTTGTATTTGGTTAGTGGTATCTTCAACTGTCGAGCTAAGGTTTCCGTTACGATGCAAGATTGGGATCCTTGATCAATTAAGGCTCGCACTGGTTTCACTTGTCCTCTAACACAGATGTTCACCATGGCTGTAGATAGTAAAACTATCCTCTTCTTCGTGCAAGCGGTAGCGCACCCAGTTGTTGTTGACGGTATCTCATCTGAAGATTGCATTGTTGTTGACGCAGTCTCAGCTCGTGGAAAGTGAAGTAAGGAATGATGTTGATTGCCACATGTTCGGCATCCCTTCCTTGAAGGACATTCCTTCGCTGCATGTCCATCGCGTAAACAATTAAAGCATAGCCCGGATTTTTGAGTAACTTCTGATCGACTTTTTGGGCTCATACTTAAGAACCTTTTGCATTGGAACAATTGATGGGACTCGTTGCATGCTACGCACTTTAACTGACTAACTGTAGTCAAATGCGTTTTAGTAAATGCTGGTTTCTGTGTCTGTTGTTGATGCTCACGGTTATTTTGGCTACTGTCTTCTAATCCTCGGAATCTCCCTTCAATGAAATCGAAAAATTCACTTAACTTTGGAATTTCTGTTGAACTTCCTCTTGATTGTTGATACAACTTTTTAGAATCGGCGTCAAGCTTTGGATACAAAAGCTGGATCACCAATGGATCCCAGGACTTTACGTCGACTCCCAGATTATTAATGCCGTACAAAATTTCCCTTGCCGTGTCCATAAGATTTTTCAAATCGAACGCGTTTTCGAATCGAACTGGCTTCAAAGCAAGTAAATTTTGTATATGCTTGTTGAACAGTGCAGCTGGATTCTGAAATCGTTTTGTTAGCAGTTCTATCGCCGTTTTATAATTGTTCGATGTCGGTGACAGATGATTTACGATCCTTGCTGCTTCACCCCTTAAACTGCTTTTCAAATACTGGATTTGTTCGACATCGCTCAAAGATCTGTTCTGGTGAACTAAACGCTCAAATAGTACCCAGAACAACGTCCACTCTTCATATTTTCCACTGAATTCTGGTATACTTATGGCTGGAAGTTTAATTTCATGTGGCATTCTAGTTGAAGCTGGTACTGTCTCCTGTTGGCCTCTTTTCTCTGCTTCTCTAAGCTGAATGTACGCCTCTTAGTATGCTTGCTCCAGATCGATAAACTCACAATTTGCTACGTAGTCCACATTGTAATCAGCATCTTCAAGTGACAACATAATTTCCTCGTTTATAGCTGTTAGTTTTGCCCAGCAATCTCTTAACTGATCCAATTTGAACCCATAGTAAACTGGAGTTTGATTGAAGTCCACGTTTTGGATTATTCGTTGAAAATTCTTCTTTATAAGATTGAACTTCTTGAACTTCGTTGGGCACTCGTTGTTGTCCAGCGTCTCTTCTTTCTTTTTCCCTTCATCAGTTGAGGCGGCTGCTGTTGGCAACGTTGTTTTCTGAGTGCCGGTTGGTAACTCAAACGACGGTTGGATTTTTTTTCTTTCCTCATCAAGTTTTTATTAAGCGTATCCTTGATCTCGAGATACCTTTCCTTCAATTGATTGAAGTACATCTTCGTGAAATACTCATGTTGTGGATTCGCAGACCTAAGATCTTCCAACAGATGATTGTTTTTCTGGAAAATTACCCAATACTGCTCAAGTCGTTCCAATCTCTGCACAAAGTACTCCACAGAGTATCGCGTTGGTCCATCCTTCTTGAAGTTGGTTCACAATCTGTGTACTTCTTCGGTAATTGCGGTTTGCCTTAATGCAATTTCATTAATTTCACTCATTTTTTTTTTCACTTAGTTCCTTTTAAAGATTCAAAACAGTTTTCTTTATTTTAAACTGCTGGTCTCCTACCAACAACTAACACTGACTCTAATTTAACTCACTCAAACTCACTCGATTATAATATCCGGCTCGAAGGACCATGAAAAATCGACCACTTCGATTTTATAAACTCAACGCGTTTGACTCAACGCAAAACCAAGATCACACACAAAAAGGCTTGTTCGATTGGTTGCTGACAATGAATGCCAATAAATTTATTTGTTCTACCTATTTATATACAATTTATGCTAACGTAAACTAATAACTAAGTGCAAGTAATATGATATTTACAAAATTTATGTGGGAACTAGATGACAGCGCAATTAAACTAACGTAGGCAGGTGTAATTCTACCCATCTTGCACATTTCACTTTTGTAGTAGGGTAGGGTTATTGCCCTGCTACCTGTATTGGAGGGCAAGCTTCGGTTGACGCTTCGATCGATTATTTTGTTGACCGAAGCTATTTTTGTTGATGTCTCAACAGACATTTAATCTGCTTATTGGCAGATACCTATGGAGGAACAGTCGAGGAAATACACGGCTTTCACAGTCCCTAACCGGGGACTGTTCCAGTTCAAGCGCATGCCATTTGGTCTGCATAATGCTCCTGCGACTTGGCAAAGGTTTATAGATAACGTGCTGGGAGCCGATCTTGAACCCTTTGTCTTCGTGTACCTCGACGACATTATCATCGTCACCGAGTCCTTCGATAAACAAGTAGAGATCTTGCAGGAAGTCTTTAAGCGGTTGCGCGCTGCAGGACTTATAGTTACTAGGGAAAAATGCAATTTTCGTAGGCCATTTCTAAAATTTTAAGGTTATGTTGTGGATCGCAATGGGTTGCATGTGGATCCAGAAAAGGTTGAGAGTATGGTAAAGATACCCGCACCGAAGAATATCAAACAAGTTAGGAGTTTTATAGGAACGGTATCCTGGTATAGGGAATTTATACCAAACTTTGCAGTTTTGGTAAAGCCGTTGACTGATCTTCTAAAGAAAGGAAGTAGGTTCGTCTGGTCTGAAGAGTGCGAGGGGAGTTTTCAGAAAGCAAAGGAGTGCTTAGTAACTGCCCCGATATTAACGTGTCCGGATTTTCAGCGGGAGTTTGTCGTGCAAACCGACGCATCGGACATTGGGATTGGTGCAGGGGTCTCTCAGACATTCGAGGAGGGTGAGAAAGTAATTTGTTACTTGAGTAGGTCTTTGGATAGGAACGAGAGAAACTTTTCAACCACGGAGAAAGAGTGTTTAGCGGTCCTATGGGCTATTGAGAAGTTACGACAATATATCGATGGCGTTCGATTTAAAGTTGTGACGGATCATTACTCACTGATCTGGTTGAGTAATCTCAAGGATCCGTGCTATAGGCTAGCTAGGTAGGCGGTATGGTTGCACCAGTTTGACTTCGAAATCGTGCATCGGAAGGGGAAAGATCATGTTGTACCCGATTTGCTTTCACGGACGGTTCCGGTGATAGGGGAAATACAACAGCAGATTTCTGATCCTTGGATCACGAAGATGATGACGAAAGTAGAGTCGAACCCATTAGCTTTTCCGGCCTGGAGGGTCGATAAGGGAATTTTATATAAATTTGTTAAGGCAGGTCACGTGATTGTTCATGACAATAATTTAAAATGGAAGGAAGTAGTAGGAAAACAGGATAGGATTAAAGTCTTAGCAGAATGTCATGACAATCCATTAGCAGGTCATATGGGAGTAAGGAAAACTTTTGCCAGGATAGGAACAAGGTATTATTGGCCTAAGATGAGGTCAGATATTACCAAGTATGTTAGGAACTGTAAGATATGTCAGAGTGTGAAACCTGTGAATGATAAGCCGGCTGGTTTGATGGTTGAGAGGAAAGGTATTTCTAGTCCGTGGGAAATGATATGTGTAGATTCGACTCTTCCAAGGTCGAATAGATGTTTTGTTTATATTCTTACGGTGGTTGATTATTTTACGAAATTCCCTTTGTTGTTTTCTTTTGTTTTCTTTTCCTTTTAGAAATGGGAAGGCTGCTTCTATCTGTAAGGTAATTGAGGACAATAAATAGGATACACCCAGTACTTCAGCTAGCAGTTTAGATAGGGGCACAGAGATCAAGTCAGGTAGTGATTCAGAGTTAGGAGTTAGGGAAATCAATATGACTGACCTAGGAAAACGTTTCGAGGAGCTAAAGAAAGATTATGGTAGAAAGTTAGCGAAGGCAGCCAAAAAGTCGTCGAAAGCATACAATCTTAGGCGGCGAGATGTTTAATATCTGCCGAATGAGATTGTATGGCGTAGGAATAACATCCTTTCAGATGCAGCGAACTACTACTCAGCGAAATTAGCCCCAAAATACATCGGCCCCTTCAAAATTCTTAGGCGAGACTCAACTTGGACGTACGTGCTTGAAGATGACACCGGAAAGGAACGAGGAACATGGCATGTGAAGGACCTTAAGCCATATATCGACGACCCATATGACCCACCAGCGTTTCCATACCATCGGCCAATCTCTTGTTAGCCCGGCCATGGCTCCCCTTCTATGTTGATGACCAATCTTTTGCCAGTCCGGCCATGTCTCCTTCTGTTACGTTTTGTTTTACCTTCCGATTCCTAGGTGCCCTATTGAAATGTGTACCACATTTCACGGGAGGTAAGGGTGGAGTTGTTGCGGTCAAAAATCGCGCAACAAAGAAGCTCTTTGTCTGTCCTTTTGGTCCCATCCCTTCACTTCACTTTTGGGCTTCCCCCGTCTTTCTTTCCCACTTGTGTTCCCTCTTTTCTTCCATACAGGTTCCCTGGAGCAAGACGGATGGTCAGGACGCTCCCAACGCGCGAGTCAACTTAAACCCAGATGGAGGATCGGGAAACTCTGCAACAGTGGGTATGCAAAAGCTTCAATCCATCTACGAAGGATTGCAAAATACCTGACCATACCAAAGAGAAAACTGCCACGCCTCCAAAAAGTGGGCGGGATATAAAAATATAACTGTTGAAACTAAAACTCCGCCTTTTTCACTAAAAAAATCACTTTTTTTTAGTGAAAAAAATTGGAGGCACATACAATATATACATAAAAGTTAGAAAATGCTAATATCTACAGCTTTTGTCATATAATTATGCCCGACCCAGGGTATATTAAGTTTGTATGTATAGTTTGAAACGCAGTGAAATAATTACCGTAGACGCCTAAGACCTTTTAGAGATATGAATGGGACCGACAGGACAATCGATTAAGCCATGTCCGTCCGTCCGTATGTAAACAACTTTTGGGCCACATATAATTTTTTTGTCAAATTTCATATATATTTATTGAAAAACAGTTGGGCTAATATCTACAGCTTTTGTCTCTTATTTTTTTTGTCAAATTTCATATATATTTATTGAAAAAAAGCTGGGCGTCACTTTGTTACACTTTTTCCCGAGTTAAATTAAATCGCAAAGGTGCGCCGACGATGCGCTCGCGGATGTAAACAATTTGCGAAACTAGAAGGCTAGCGGCGAAAAAGTGCAACAACACAGCAAGTTGTTGCTGTGTTTCCCGACTGCTCAGCAAGGGGGTGGGTTCCTATAACAGACGAACGATTGGTATTATGATACGCAGAATGCTTTTACGATTTGATTAATTCGAGGATTTTTGGTACGTAGGTTAAACTGGGCGCCAGCTGTTTTATAAGTAAAACAACAAAACTGTGGGTTGCTGAAAATGAATAGGAGGTCCAAACTAAGGAAGTAAACACTTTTGTTTGCGTCGTTATAAACGTTTAGAGATGAGCGCGGGCGATTTATTAAAAAGAGTTTAACTAAAATATTTGGCCGATGAATAATGGGAACTACTCGATGAGGTTATTACAAACAAAAGAATCAAAGCAAACAAAACAAGATGGCCGAACGAATCAAAAGTTATAAACAATTTCAAGTATCGCCGTAGAGATTTAAAATAGCTAAAACTAAAAGGGTCGCGCGTCCCGTCTTTTTCAGGGGATTTGCCCGAAACGAAAGTCAACTAGTCAAATATAAAATCTTCTTCACAATAAACACAAACGCAAATCTCGTCAAATACTCTACTTATCTTTTCCTTTTCTCCCTTCAGTTCCTTTTTTCTTTTCCTTTTTGTAACTCCTGTTTTCGTCTATCCTTCCTCGGGATCTTTTCTTCCAAATTCAAAAACCTTTTGTTCCTCCAGCTCTCTTTTCTCAAAGCTTGGCTTGGCTTTTTCCCAAACAAACCATTACTCATTCAAACACACGTTCAACCAATCCTCTCATTCCGGTGCAATGGTTATCGGGCACGGCGTTTCAAGCCACGCTCAGCTCTTTGCTGGGCATGCTTGCCGTTATTGAACCCCAGCTGCATTCCTCTCACACACGAATTCGTACCAATTCGCCCCACTGCGAATTAAAGGGTAGAATTCAAAGCCGAACCGAAAAGAGAGCATTCAGTGATCCATAACATTTAACTCTATTTTCAGAAGAAGAATAGGGTTACACATTTTAATAAGGAGAACGAAGAAGGAACTACCATACTCAACTTGCGATATACTACATTACCCTAGTGGACTTCCGCGCAGATTTGGGGAAGGGGACTCTACCTATAGTAAGCCATTCTTTACACTATTATGATCTCTGTTAGGATGGGCCCTCGGCCATTGATTTTCTTCGCTCAAGGTGGGTCGTGGATGTATGACTTATGTCGATCTCTCTTCATAATTTCTCCGCCGTGTTTTGTTGGTGGTTGGTGGTAGTGGTGTTCAAGTGTCGGACTCTTTGGTGTTTGAGCTCATGGTCGTAACTCATTGTTTTTTTTTTTTTTTTTCAAATAAGCTTGAGTTTCCCGATCCTCCATCTGGGTTTAAGTTGACTCGTGCGTTGGGAGCGTCTTGATCGTCCGTCTTGCTCCAGGGAACCTGTATGGAAGAAAAGAGGGAACACAATTGGGAAAGAAAGACGGGGGAAGCCCAAAAGTGAAGTGGAGGTATGGGACCAAAAGGACAGACAAAGAGCTTCTTTGTTGCGCGATTTTTGACCGCAACAACCTTCTTAAAAAAAAAACACTAAAAAGCATTAAGTCCATTTTCACATGAAATTTCAAACTGTAATTAAACCGTTATTTGTGCTTAAAAAAAATTGCCCTCTTTGGATTCTCTGACTATTTCCGCAGTTTATACCAAATTTTGTCTTTCTACGACTTACCGTTCAGGAGTAATAAAGCGATTGGACGGACGGACGGACGGACAACGTAGTGATACCATAAGAGGTCCTTTTTCCATTTTTGGACGGACCGCTAAAAAGGAACTAAGTTATCGAAATTGCATTATCTAATGTGCTAAACGCCACTTTCGCCAAAAAGTTTCGTTGAGTCCGACGGATGAACCTCCATCAAACCTTCACTCAGCGTAATCAGTCAGCAGCAGGAATAGTCGATCAACTAGCGATCACAATCAGCTTACGTGGCATTGTAGTAGTTATAGTTTTGGATAGTGGATAGTTTTCTTCTAAATCTAAATTCTAGTGTTTTTTTTTTTGATTAAATTTAAAACATGGGCATAAGATCGATCTAAAAGTTAAAAGTGATAAGTCCTTAAATAAAAAAAAAAAAACTAAATAAAAAAAATAAGTAAAGTGTAGTTCGTTGAAGAATATCAAAATAATCAAAAGAAACTTTGAGCGATAGCTAACTCTAATCAATATCGGTGCGCTTGATTCCATTAAAATCTAGATTGGCTTACTTTTCAAGCATAAATACAGGTGAACCAGGCTTCAGTCATCACGGACATGTTGCGCACATCATCGTCGAGGATAGCCGAAGCAAAGTAAGCAATTATTTTTATTTACCTTTCATAAATCAATCCGTTTTTTTGTCGTTTTAACGCGCCCTCCTTTTTTGTATGCATTTTGAATAGAATTTTTTTTATTAATGAGTGAAGTAGATACCAGAAATCTATATATTAACGCCGATATAGGTTAATATTTGGTCGATAAATTTGTTTTGTTATCTCGTATCAGAGTATCCTATACCTTTCGAATTTATAAGATATACATACCGGTAAAAGATTTTTTTTTCCTTTTGTTTTCTATAACGCTGATTTAATTCTGAAGTAGTTTTCATTATACTTTCTTTGAACCTAAAGTAACTAAATAACACTTTAATTTGTTCATAATTTGATGAAAATTTCGAGTCGAGTGTTTTTTTTGTTTTTGATTTTTATTGTACCTAATCACCATTATAGAAATTTTGGATTTTTCTGGGTTATCAGGGTCTAGATTTAAAAATCATCAATCAAAAAAACAAAATCGACTAGTCAAACATATAAACATTCAAGACCACTATAAGTATTGCTTGATGTTTATTAAGCAAAAGCATTGATTGAGTCCGCCGATGATTCGACCGCATTTGCATAGATGAAATGCCAATTTTTGGTTTTATGCACATTTGTGCACCGTACGCTTTGTATGGGGTAAAGACTACCAAAAATTAATGTTTTTTCAAAATTTTAAATTTTTTCTTCAAAATTGACTAGTTTTTTTTACTTCTGATGAAGTAAGATTTTTGGAAACTTTTTATATGGATGTGAGGAGAGGTTTGCGGAATATGTGTGAGTAAGCGGCAAGTAGTGGACATAGGGGCTTCTGCTCAGAAGGAGGCGGATACCAAAGTGCGGAGTAAGTAGCTGCCAAAGAGTGTTCCAGAGTTTCGTTCGAGAACACAAGGGGAGGGTTACTCCAGAGGGCAACGAGACCTATGCTCTCGGAAATTTCGCGTGTGTGATATGGTTATATACTCAAAAGTTCTTAGGAGGAATAGGAGATGTCGAGTATGATGTCCCTAAACTGATTTGTGAGAAGTTTGGTCAGGTTACACCTCTGATCACATTTAATTTATTTTGCGTTTTTTATACCCCATCCCATAGGATAGAAGGTATATTAAGTTTGATTAATAGTTTGTAACATAAAGAAATAATCACAGTAGACCCCCAAGACCTTAAAGGCACATGATAGAGACCGAATTGTCGAATGAGCCATGTCCGTCCGTCCGTCTGTCTGTCAGTAGTTTTTAGGCCTTAAATTTTGAGCTAGGAACTTCAGACTTTATATCCGCCCACTGACACGCGCACTTTACTTAATAGCATGAAAAATCAAAGTTGTTGTAGGAAGCTGAAATTTGGCATGCAATATCCTCGCTTAATATTGTGATTGGCATTTCAAAAAAAAAACGAAAACCACCCCCTTGTAGGCATGGTCATCTTTAATTTGGATTTTATTAAGCATTTTTAATTCGACATATTTTCTTTGAATCCAAAAAACTTGCGCTATAAAATGTTTTGATATGTGTGAAAGCTATCAACTGAAATGAATAAATTTTTGCCAAGCCCACTTTTTGGGGCTTTTTTAGGTAAAAAATCAAATGTTTAATATAAAACTGCGATCAACACGTGTATACTGCATCTGATAAAAAATATGATAAAAAAAATTATGTTTTTGAAAAGGGGTTGATGCCACGTACCTTTTTTATGAAAGAAGATTCTTAACTGACAAATTCTTAACACAATTAAAGTTAATAGAAACTTATTTAACAACCAAGATTTTTGACGCATTTTGGAGCTTGACAGGGGTCAATTGGGATGTGGTATCCAAAGATTCGCCTAGGCGGATTGTAACCCTCCCACTAGTTTTTATTGTGTTACAAGTATAGGCCTGATTATAACGTAACACATTCTCTGGCGCAGTAGCTAGAACCCACCCGAGCGACGAGCTAGCGCGAGCTAAAAGCCAGCAGGCCTACAGCCGCTGTGCAGGGACAACCTTTTGGCCCCTTTTAGCCGTGTGCAGGGACAACCCCTTTTGATCTTCTGCCTGAAAGGCTGGAAGGTCCTGTAGCTTCTGGTTCAACAGGTAGGCCATGGGCCAGAAGGGGTTTTCGAAACTGGGCTGGAGAAAGGAGCATCGGCACGAGAAAATACTCCAGAAGGACAAAGCAGGATCTATCCAGCTCTAGACCAGACAGAAACGTTACATGTTCCGGAAAATTCCACTGAAGAATTTTCCGCACAATTATGAGTTGTATCCCACTTCTGGCACCAATGTAATGTTTTTGCCTGGGGTTCGTAGAATAAAACTCAATTTCACTTTTTTTTTTTTTGAATACTAGGATGGACGGAGACTAAAACTCCAAAATCTGTCAAAGATACCAATACGCCCACTATAGCAGGTACATAATACCGAAGTAGCCGATATTGGTTATGCCCGATATTCACGTGCTAAAAAAACCACCCATTTATGAGAGACACTATGAAACTGCCAGAACGCACTTCATAGTAGTAAATTTTCGCTCTCTCATAATACTTCTTGACTACAACTAAGTTAACTTAACAAGTAGTTTACGCTTCCATAGTGTTGATCGCATTGGATAGGTTGCTTTCCAGTGAATGCACCTACTAAGCCGTTCATTCATGCGGCTTCACCCTACGTCGCTAGATCGAAGGGTCTTGTTCTTTGTAGTCGTCGCTCGTTGTTAACATCGTTAAGAGTCTCGTTTAGAGTACGGATCATTTCATTAATGCAATGAACATGAAGGCGAGCATTTAGCTTTCGAGCGAAGTTTGTTACTTCTTCGCCCACGGTAGCTATTCCTAAATCTCTGTCAATATCGCTATTCCTAATATACCATGGAGCATTCACAATTGCTCTTAGTGTTTTGTTTTGGAAAGTCTGCAACATGGACATGTTGCTCGGCTTGGTACAACCCCAAAGTTGTATACCGTATGTCCAGGACGGCTTTAACACCTGCCTGTACAAGAGCAGTTTGTTATATGTGCTTAATTTCGAAAATCTTCCGATAAGCCAATACTTTTCCCTGAGCCTAATCTCGAGCTCGTCACGCTTCTTCCTTACGTGTGGTTTCCACCTTAGTTTAGCGTCCAGTGTCATCCCTAGATACTTCGCTTCATTTGCATAAGGTATTTGTACAGAATTTATGAACAGAGGCAAATTGTTAACCCTTCTGTAAGTGAAATTCACATGCGTAGACTTGTTCTCGTTAAGAGCAATTCGCCAAGTCTTCGTCCAGACACGAATTCTGTCCAATGCTCGTTGGAGGTTTCTCGTTGATGACTCGACTGATTCACCTGTTGCCAGGATGACCGTATCGTCCGCAAACGTGGCCACGACTGTCTCGTCATCTAGACGTATGTCTCTTGTGTAGAGCAGGAACAGGGTCGGACCGAGGACGCTTCCCTGGGGTACGCCAGCCCGAATTTGCTTGAAACTCGAGTATTCACTACTACACCTAACACGAAAGAGTCTGCTTTCAAGATAATTTTCCAATATTTTAAACATGTCTTCCGGCAAGTTTTGCCGTAGCTTATATTTCAAGCCCTCGTGCCATACCTTGTCGAAGGCTTGCGATACGTCGAGGAAAGCACTTGAACATATTTTTTCAATTTCATGCGTTATTCTGTAGACTTGATCTATTGTGGAATGGTTAGGTCTGAAACCGAATTGATGATCCGGGATCAAGCGTCTTTCTGCAATTATTGGTTGTAATCGCTTCAGCAGAAGTTTCTCGAATACTTTCGATATTATCGGCAGAAGCGATATGGGCCTATAAGATTTTTTATCATTTGCGCATTTCCCCGGTTTAGGAACCATAATGACTTCAGCAACTTTCCATTGTCTTGGAACGTATAGAAGTCTAAGAGAAGCGTTTATCATATAAAGTAGCTTGACTAATGCCTTTTTTGGTAGCTCTTTTAATATTTCGCCAGTGATCAGGTCGTAACCCGGGGCCTTATTATTTTTAAGTTTGCTAATTGTCTGTCGGAGTTCAACTAACGAAACTTTTTTCATTCTAAAGCTACCAGGTTCCCCGTTGTTGTTTAGAACGTCAGCCAACGGCGGCCCGTCGAAAGGCTTGAATGTTTCTTCTAAATGTTCAGCAAACAAATTCGCTTTCTCTTTGTCTTCTCTTGCCCATTCGCCGTTAGCTTTTTTTATTGGTGCCGAGTGGATTATAGGTTTCTTGATATACTTAACTGCTTTCCACAGCGAGTAGTTTGAGCTCCTATCCGCCGACAAGCCTTCAAGGTATTCAGTGGTCTCACGATTTTTAAGATCTTGCAACATTCCTTTCAGTTTGTTAGAGAGGTGGTTCAATAGGGTTTTGTCTGGGGGGGCCCTCGTGCCTTGCCATCTCCTACGCGCTCTTTTCTTTTCACGAATCAATTCTTCGATTTCGAGCGGATATGTTTTACGTACATGCCCGTCGGTGCTAACTGCGTTCTTTTGGGACGAATTGTTGTTCCAAGCAGCGCTCTGAATTGCTTCAATGAATTTGTCAACTGCGGTTTCTAACTCGAAAGGAGTTTTCAATGGCTCATTCAAGCCAACACCCTCCTTACAGTCCTTTATGAAAGCGTCCCAGTTCATGTTTTTGCTAGCTTATCTAGGAGCTCTTTCTATTTTCGCCAGTCTTCCACCCATCTTCAAGATAACTCCTGAGTGGTCTGAGCAAAGATCATAACACTCTTCAATTCGCGTTGGCCAATATGTTGGCTTACCCGTGGAGAAAAAGTTCACCTTACGCTTCATACAATTTTTGGACAGTAATCTGCCTTTTGTTGAATTGCATCGTGAGCCCCAAAAAGTATGCTTCGCGTTAAAGTCACCCCCAATGATAAAATTGGACCCAATGAAGTCATACATACGATCAAGATCGTCTTCCACCAGTCTATATCATGGCGGGAAAAAACAAGATGCAATGTTATAATCTAAGCAGTCAATTTTTACAGAAACTGAACTGATCTGCATAGAGTCTAGCTCAACTTCTGTGTTCTTGAAGTGCTTTATGCAGTTCTTAATGTAGAGGGAGGATCCTCCTCTCGAATTTTGCGAAGGGTGATGTGCGTGATAGTCATTGTAACCTTTAAATTTGGGTGTAGACCCGTTTTTAAGGTGAGTTTCCGTAATCATGCAAATATCAATATTGTTTTTCCGTAGAAATACTTCTAGTTCGTCTATTTTATTCAGAAGGCCGTTTACATTCCATGTTAGTATTTTAAATAACTGTTTCATATTCATGTTCTCTTGTAATTTTTTCGAGGCTTAAACTCGAGCTTGCTCAGTTTGTCAAATATAACTTTGTTGATTTTAGTCTGATCCTCAAGTTTCTCCAAGATTACAGCGAGGATCTGAGACACTGCATCTGTTGTGGGCGATCTTGCCTTGCTTTCGTTTGCCGCAACCTGTGCGTATGATTTCGGTGCGACCAGTGGTGGTTTCTCCGCTGCACTTGAACTGACGCCGCTCTTTTGTGGAGCTTTTACGCCTTTTGTCGACGCCTCCTTTGCCAATCTTCCACTTTTGATCGGCTTTGGCGTCTTTGGAGTCTTTGGCTTAGGAGTTTCAGAAGGTTTTGGGCGTCCTAGGCTTTGATTCTGACCTCTAGTATTTTCCTTAAGAGGTTCTCGTCCCTTTTGCAGCTCTATGGCTACTTCGCATCCTCGATAGTTCGCGGGGTGGTTTCCGTGGCAATTGGCGCAAACTGCTGGAGCCTTTATGTCAACTTGGCACTCTGTTGACAGGTGTTTTCCGGCACATTTCACGCAACGTGGTTCTTTTTGGCAGTAGGCACTTGTGTGCCTGAATTCTTGGCATCGCTTACACTGTGGTATCAGTCTATTGCCCATTCGCATGGGTTCGATTTTAACCCTGATGTTAAGTATCATTTTTATTTTATAAATATCGTTTATGCTCTCAGTTCTTTCAAAGGAGAGCATAAAAATTGGAAGGCCGCGTCTGACAGTGTCTCTTTCTCCTTCCGTGCGTTGCTTTTCCTTTTTAATGATATTGACGGCATCAATAATTTTAAGGCCTTTATTTTTTACGTCTTTTACAACGTCTTCTTTTGTGCATGATGGGTGGAGCCCCCTTACAATGACTCGCAGTGGTTTCTCGTACTTATTTTGATAAGTATACCACTCGATTCTTTCTGCATTCAGTCTAAGAGACAGTGCGCGATAGAAATCGGCGTTGTCAACATTATCTTTCCACACGTTATTTCGGTGCGAGGTAAGCTTATAGTTTTCTGTTCTCACCGTGTTTGCAAGAAGGTTGCGCAATCTCCCAAAGTCTGCTATCCCGACGATGTTTATTGCGGGAGGTGGACGAATATTCACTTCTGGTTTAGCCTTGTTTGAGCCAGAGGGCTTATCTTCTTTTTGTATTACTTCGGGAGAGGAATTCGCCTTTCGCTTCTTGCTAGACCTTTTCCTTAAGACTGAATCGGTCTCAAGTGCAAGTTCGTCCTCGTCCGTGAAGTATTCGACTGCTGGTCGGTTCGGTGTTACACACTCTTTCGTTACCTCACAGTCTTTCGTTAAACGAGTATTTTTAATATCCTCGTTTTCTTTTCGCAGTTCATTATTCTCCTTTTTTAAGCTCTTAATTTTCACAGAATCCTGGTTTACCGGTGGACTGCTTTTTCCGGATATGTTCGATCTAGGTGGTGGTGATCGATTTAGTTTTGTCCTTTTCTCAAAAGGATTTATAAGCAATAAAAGGCTCTCCCCAGAATCCGTAGAGCCTGCCTCCGAAGAGGGTGGATTTTCCAGCATAGCTGGGCTGCCACCTGGGGTAATCAAATCTTTCGTTTTGTTCATTGCCATTTTTTTTTTAACTTGTCGTTTTTATGAGAAATAGGTAAGTCACTTCTATTTTCATTTTTAAATACAGCCGCCCCTTTGGAGACAGACGCCGACCAGTGAGCCGCACAATGTGTGACAGACGCTTCTGGATTTTAATTTAACCTTCAGATTCATCTATAAGTTAAAACCTTACTGCCAAAAGTTGCCCCAAATGGAGCAGCATCGACAGCATCCGTTGAAACATTAAAGAATATTTCTTCCGGTGGATTTTAGTCGGCTCTTACGACAGGCATACCTTACCTCAAGGCTATTCTAACCCCGACCTTGCAGGGTTTATAATTTCACACTTCACATTATAGTTTCACTTTTAATAATTTCACAATGAAACACTTAATTTATCAAGCAAAATAAAGTGTCTTTCTCCTACATACCCGCTATCACAAGCCAATTGCGGAAGACTCTTGAAAAAGAAAACATACACATGGTTTACAACAACAACGGTAAGCTTAAACAAATTCTCGGGTCAAACAAAGACATCACATCCATAAGTGCGAAGAGTGGGATTTATGAAATCAGCTGTAAGGACTGCAACAAGAAGTACATCGGCCAAACCAAATGGAGCATCGAAACGAGGTTCAAAGAACACATCAGCTGTGTGAAAAATAAACAAATAAATCGTTCATCGGTAGCAGCTCAGCTATTTGCATCATGTGACGACAACGAGCCCCCACACACCATCGGTTCGTTCGACGAAAGTGTACGGTTACTCAAAAGCGTATACAACGAGAAGAAGCTTGACGCATATAAGTCACTGCATATCACAAAAACCAAACCGTGTCCAAAATGGAGCAGCATCGACAGCATCCGTTGAAACATTAAAGAGTACTTCTTCCGCTGGATTTAAGTCGGCTTTTACGACAGGCATACCTTACCTCAAAGCTAACCCCGACCTTCCAGGGGGGGCCTTAATCGACATCCTCGCTTAAGTGTTTTGTGATTGGCATTTACAAAAAGACCGTCAAGTATGAAGACATACGCGGAACGTTCCGTCGGGTTTGTTGTAGGTTAACCTAATATTAATTGCGCAGTTTGTGTAAAACTCTATTTGTTTATTTTTATTTCTGGGAATATTTTACATTCTGTTTTAAACTTAAGTGATATTATATTATCACTTAGATATATTAAGTGATTTTTTAGTTTTGTCAACTAAAAAGGTTGGCATAAAACTTTTCCCTTATTTTTTTTGAAATTTTTTTCCTAAAAATAGAAAAGTTAACAAGAGCTCCCATAAAATTCTTGTCAACGTTCGCGTCAAATTTGGTAAATGTAAAATAAAAGGGCCCTAAAGTTACGATGGATATGCATTTTCTATCGATGCTGCTAGCAGCATCATATAATTTATTGACTTGAATCGTTTTCAAGCACATCTATATAAACCATTGACTATTTCAAAACTGCTTCAGCCTGGGTTAGCTAGGTAGCTCGTTCGTTTTTTTTTAATTTTTGCGTCTTACCGTTTCGAAAATAGAGGGATATTTTCCTGGCCTTTTTATACCCGACCCAGGGTGTATTCATTTTAATGCATAGTTTATAACACAGTGAAAAAATCGCCGCAGACTCCTAAGACCTTTTAGAGACATAATCGAGACTGGCAGGTGAATTGATTAAGCTTTGTCCGTCCGTCCGCCTGTCCGTATGTGTGAAGTTTTTAGGTCTTTAAAATTGAGCTAGGACGCTCAAACCTTGAGTGTATTTTGGTTCTTATTTTGCACAGACAAAGTGTGAAAATTGGTTAAATCCACCAACGGCCACGCCCGCCCACTACTTGCTTCAAAGACAACCTCTATTTAAAATTTTCTTTCAAAATGTCTCTTGGTCAAGTAAGACAAGACGTAGGAACTCAAATTTTGGTACAGAGCAATAATGCCCTAAAACCTCTAAGAAGGCGGAAATTGGACCGCCCACAATATCGACCATGCCCACTTTTAACATGTTAGATCTTAAAAAACCCGATTTCTCGGAAAGATCACTCCAAATCGAAAAAAAAATTGTATGGCAAATATTAAGCATAAGATAATAAATAAAAATTATTATAAATAATACAATTTTAATAAATAAATAAATTAATTAAATTATATTAAATTATAATAAAAAATTAAATAAGAATATTAATTATTAAGACAAATAGTAAAGATATTACTATTGGCAAAGTTTGGTCCATGCAAAGTTTTGAGCTCCGCCCTGTTTTAAAAAAAACTGTTTTTTTTTTTAAAAAAATCTTCGGTTTTAACGCATTTTGTCATGAATCTAACAAAATAACAATTAGTTTATTTTACTTTTTAGCCGAGACCCACTTTTGGGGGCTGTTACACTGTATATAGGGTCGGGTATATAGAAGTTTGTCACAGACGAACTCTTGCACTTACTCACTTGCTTACAACCATTTTTAAAATTTAAAATGCTTAAAAAACGTAGATTTTTTCAATTACCGTTAGGCTTTTGTTCAATTTTGCATGCAGCTGCGTTCTATTGGCCACTTGTCTTAAATTCTGCGGACATAGATTTCTGAGAAAACTGTAAGACATGTTATTTTCTATTTCGGCTTAAAAACTTAAGGCTAGAAACTGCAATTTGTAAACTTTTTTAATACAATAAACTTACGTTGTAAACGCTAAATCCTCCAGTCAAATTTAAATAAATTTAAATTTGGCTTCTTTATTTAGTTTTTTAAATAGGCTTCGAAAAACTTAGGTTAAAAACGGCAATTTAGAGATTTTCTGATGCAGCTTGCTTTCCTTTTGTATGCTTTGTACTTAAACTGAACTTGAACAAAATCACTTTTACCGTTAAGATACTAGAACATCTAAGAAAAATAGTGTAGCACAAGAGGCAAAAGCGTATATAAGCCTGCGACAGAGACTGTGGGCAGCATTCTTGAAAGAGTCGTAAAGTGTGTCGGGCTTCTTGAACCAATAAAGAAAAAATAACTAACAGTCGATTTTTATGCCCGACCCAGGGTATATTAAGTTTGATGTATAGTTTGTAACGCAGTGAAATAATCACCGTAGACCCCTAAGACCTTTTAGAGATATGAATGGGACCGACAGGAGAATCGATTAAGCCATGTCCCTCCGTCCGTCCGTCCGTCCGTATGTAAACAACTTTTAGGCCTTAAATTTTAAGGCAGAGAGCTGAAATTTTGTGGGTTTGTTGGAAGTCCTTCAGATCAAGTTTGAAAATAAGCTGAATTCGCCCACAGACACGCCCACTACAGGCCTGTATGTGCGACCATCTCTAATTTAAAAAAATACATTTTGCAAATTTTAGCTATGTTACAATGGCTCTAGCGCATCCATTTTTGGTACGTAACAATGCCTTATAATTGTCTTTAAGGTAGCCAAAAAATTTTAGCTTTTTTTTTGGCCACGCCCACTTAAAATGACTGTTTTGCAATAAATATATATGAAATTTGACAAAAAATTATATGACAAAAGCTGTAGATATTAGCATTTTCTAGCTTTTATGTATATACTGTATGTGCCTCCGCCCACTTTTGTGGACTTGGCGTTAAAAAAAGTGATTTTTTTAGTTAAAAAGGCGGAGTTTTAGGCCGAAATGTATGCAACCACCTAGTATAAAGCATTCAACAGTTATATTTTTATATCCCGCCCCCCTTTTGGAGGCGTGGCAGTTTTCTTTTTGGTATGGTCGGGTATTTTGCAATCCGTTGTACATGGATTGAAGCTTTTGCATACCCACTGTTGCACTTTCCCACTTGTTTTTGTTGCTGAGTTTTTCATCTTCAAAAGGGGGATACTAAACCGTACGTGCGAGCGAGCGCGCTTCGACTTTTTATACCCGACCCAGTTTGATGTATAGTTTGTAACGCAGTGAAATAATCACCGTAGACCCCTAAGACCTTTTAGAGATATGAATGGGACCGCGAGGAGAATCGATTCTCCGTCAAGCCATGTCCGTCCGTCCGTATGTAAACAACTTTTAGGCCTTAAATTTTAAGGTACAGAGCTGACATTTTGTGGGTTGGCTGGAAGTCCATTGGACCAGATAAAGTTTGAAAATTTGCCGAATCCGCCCACAGACACGCCCACTACAGGCTTGTATGTGCGAGCATCTCTAATTTAAAAAAATAATTTTTCTAAATTTTAGCTATGTTAGAGTAGTGCAAGCGCATTCATTTTTATACCCCATCCCATGGGATAGTAGGTATATTAAGTTTGTCACATAGCTTGTAACACGGTGAAATAATAATGGTAGACCCCCAAGACCTTAAGGGCATACGATCGAGACCGGATTCTGAATCGAATTAGCCATGTCCGTCCGTCCGTCCGTCCGTCTGTATGTCACATGTTTTTAGGCCTTAAATTTTGAGCTAGGGTGCTGAAACTTCGTACGTAAGGTCCACATGCGATGCAGTTCAAGTATAAAAAAATTTGAAATCCGCCCGAAGACACGCCCACAATCGGCCTAAATGTGCAACTACCTCCAGAGTTTTCAAAACTATAAGACGTTCTAAGCGGCTGAAATTTGACATTAAGCATCTTCTCATTAATGTAAGACACAAAAAAGACAAATCAAGTTGGTAAACCTCCTCTAGTGGGCGTGGCATCTATTTTAAGGGTAAATTTTCAAACGCAGTTTACTCAATATTTTTGCCCAAAATTGAAAAAAAATGTACTTAATATTTTATGTAGAAAATGCTTAGTTCCACATTTTGCTCTTACAAGACTTTTGGCCACTCCCACATTTGGAGGCAGAATTGAAGAAACCCTAAAATTTTCCAAAAGAACTTAATTTCGACTGGCCTTGAGCCTAATTTAGGAAAGCATGAAACAAAAAAAGTAGCAGGTTAGGTAAACGAGACCTCAGTCCAGATTCCGTTCGTATAAAGTCTTAGGCCCCCTTTAAGGGATCGATTTTTCAGAAATATTGAATTTGAACCAAAAAATTTCATTGGACATTTATAGGTTTACGTTATGCAAACGGTAAAAAAAATCTTTATTGAAATTTCTTTAAGTTTACATAGTTATTATATCTATAATTATATTTATATTAGTTCATAAAAGAAGGCCGCTGTCCTAAGCGAGGCTGCACCTTCTAGTATGATGGTTGAGTTAAGACTGACTTAAAACTAACTTGAATTCTTCTACAGAAAAATGATTTCGTGATTTAGTTCCCGTGGGAATGGAATGCACTTGTTGACAAAATATTCATATTTCATTGTGGTGCAACGTAATATGAGTATTTTAATCTGCTGTGTGCGCAAAAATGGCTGGCGCGTGTAAAACTGCGTACACGGGCGGGTCGATTTGAATTCCCGTTATGCATGCAAAATGCTGACTATAAGAATAACCGTAAAGGTTCAAATGGGCGTTGGCATGGAGTATCCGACGTAACTCCTCCCACCTTAAGATTCTGCTCCGAAGAATCATTATTTTTTATACCGACTTCGGTTTTTGTTTCGATATTCTTATTCTTTATAATGAAAATGATAATTATTGAAATCAAAATGATTATTATAACAAAAGTTGTTCTGAAATTTAAATATTCGTGCGCCATTGTTCTGGATTTAATTTCTTCTATGAGTTTACGATTTTCAATATTTTTTACTTGAATTGATTCTGTAGAAAAGTTCATTACAATATTATCGATTGAAACATTACTTAAACCTGGTATTAAAAAGTTGTCATATGTTACAAAATTTTCGTATTTAATATTATTTATCTCTAGTTTACAGTTTTCGAATTTAAACAAATTATTTCCCAAAACGTTAAGAGTGAAATTATTACAATTGTGTATCTTTTAATGATTATACTCTTTCAAACTTATATTCATAAAGTTTTTTATCCAACTAAGAAAAATGGCTTCCCGTTTTATTAATCATTGTTAAATGATATTCAAAATGACAAGCATTTACCTATTCTCATGTTTGTACCTTCTTTTGACTTGAGTTTTATAGAATTTTCTACCTCTTTAACGTAATCTCTATCTATTATTTCAGGATTTGTTTTCTTATGGATTGATTTGAGTTTATTGTTGTCCCTATTCTTTAAATATACGGGTCTTTCGTCTGTCAAATCTACGTCGTTTTTGTCCTTATTAAATTTTCCTACATACTTTTCCTTGTTTTTATTGACTAATTCTATAATCTTCGGGTAATCGTCTCTGCTTATATCTCCATTAAGAAATTCAATTGGCCTTCTTTTAGTTGTCGAATGGATTGTTTTGTTATATATGACTAAGGCTTTAAATATTTCATTACGAAGAGTGTCCCTATTTGTTTCGTCAGCTGTGAATGTACGAATATGCTCGTTCAGAGTCGAGTGGAATCTTTTGATATCCGAATTTCCTGTATGGTGGTTAGGCGTGGTAATATGAAGTTCAACGTTGTTTTCTCTGAGAAATTCTTTGATCAAAATTGATGAAAAACCAGACTCTCCATCTGTTACTATTTTTCCTGGGGTACCAAATGATGCAAATCTACATTTAAGGGTTTTCAGAAGCTCTGTTCATGTCCTATGTTTAATTTCTTGCATGGTAACGTGTTTTGTAAATTTGTCAATCATAGTTACGTACATCAAATTAATGTTCGCATACCAGATATCAATATGAATTATTTGATTTGGTTTTGTTGGAGTTTCTGTAAGTTTCATTGGAATTTTATGCGGTAATCGTTCATACTTTGACTTATTACAAATTTCGCAATTATTAATGTGTTGTTGAATTTTTTCTTTTAACTTAGGTGCATAATAAACGTCTCTTATTTCAGCAAAAGTTTCGTTTATGCCCCTATGATTAAGTAGTTGGTGGGTTTTCGTGATTACCATTGCTAATTTTTCTTCATCTTCTAGGTCTCCTAAAAATTTACTACACTTTACGAATCTCAATAACTTGTTTTTACTGAAATATCTTAAGTACGTGTTTTGAAACTGAGCAAATAAATGATCGTGAGTACAGTAGACTCCTACTATTCCTTTTGGTGGAATAAACTGCTTCATAATATCCAAAATTAGTTTTTCTTTAAATGTTTTTATATTGATAACTATTCTCTTTTTTCCAAATTGACTGTATATTTTGTGGTTACTCGCGTTGTCCGTAGTATTCAATATTACTTGGGTTTTATAGATGTTTACAGGTGACTCTACAATTGGAATATAGTCGCTGCTGTCTTCGTCAGCGCTATGAATAGTAGCTAAAATGGATTGGTTTTCTGGTATGTCTTCGCTATTACCATCATGAATTAAGTTGTCTTGACTACCTGTGTTCTCAGTTTGTTCGTTAAAGTATACTTCTATTCTTGATAAACCATCTGCTACTTGATTATCCTTCCCTTTAACGTATTCTATATCAAAATTGTATTCCTCTAATCTTATTTTCCATCTTTGGAGTTTGGCGTTGGGTTCTTTTAGCGAACTTAGCCAAACTAGGGGGCGATGATCTGTTCTAACTGTGAACTTGCGTCCGTATAAGTACGGTCTGAAATACTTCATTGACCATAAAATGGCCAAAAGCTCCTTCTCGATTGTCGAATATTTGATTTCATGCTCGTTAAGAGTTCTGCTTGCGTAGCAGGTTGAATGGCCTGCTTGGGAAAGGACTGCACCCAGGGCGAAATTCGAAGCATCTGTTGTCACGGTAAATTTTTTATTAAAGTCCGGGTATTTAAGTATTGGCTCGGAGGTTATTAATTTCTTTAAGGTTTCAAAGCTGTCGACATAATCGGGGTCGTTTAAATTGATCTTAGTATTTTTTTTCAAATAAATTGTCATTGGTTTCGCAACTTTGGAATAGTCCTTTATAAACTTCCTATAATACCCTGTAATGCCTAAAAACGATTTGATTTGTTTCGTAGTTTTTGGTAGTTTGTATTCTAGGATAGCTGAAATCTTTTGAGGATTGGGCTTGATGCCCTCGGTTGTTACGATATGCCCTAAAAACTCTGTTTCTTTTTTCAGAAACTCACTTTTATCGAGTTGAACTTTAAGATTTACTTCTTTTAGTCTTACGAATATTTTCTTAAGCGAGGCAATATGTTCTTCTAGACTGGTAGAAAATATAATTATATCGTCTAGGTATACTAGGCATATTTTACCAATGAATTCACTAAGGATAGAATTCATTAACCTCTGAAAGGTCGCGGGGGCGTTTTTCAACCCAAATGGCATTCGAACAAATTCATAATGACCATTATCCGTTGAAAAAGCCGTTTTTTTAATGTCCTCTTCCGCGATTTCGATCTGGTGAAAGCCTTTCGCCAGATCGAGGGTTGTAAAATATTGCGCTCTTCCGAGTTTATCGAATATGTCTTCGATGTTAGGTATCGGGAATTTGTCATCTATAGAAACCTCGTTTAACTTCCGATAGTCAACGACAATTCTCCATTTCTGCTTTCCGGAAGCGTCTTGTTTTTTTGGGACGATCCAGATAGGAGCAGAATATGGGGAATTGCTAGGACGAATAATGCCCTGTTCCAACATTTCATCAATTTGTCTTTTTACTTCGTTTTTATGTACCTCTGGGTACCTATACGACTTGATGTAAATGGGGATGTCATTAGCGGTCCTTATGCGGTGCTTAATTGCATTAGTAAATGACAAGTCACTCCCTTCTTGGTAAAAAATGTCGGAATATCGAGAAGTAAGTTTGGTGATAGCGATTTTTTCTTCTGTGTTAAGATGAGCGGTTCTTATTTGGTTAGTGATTGGTTCCCTACTCGTTTCTGTGTAATATATTTCGAATTGTGGTACGTGCTTTTCGTAGGTTTCTTGATTGAATATTTCCTCATCTTGGTTAAAGTAAACAGGAATTTTTTCTTCTCCGACTATTAAAATTTTATTTTTAAAGTCGAGAATTGATTCTATTGGTAGAAGAATATTATTTCCGATCAACCCGTCAAACTTGTCGTGAAATTTATGTTCTAAAAATTCTGCTGTTTTTCCTGGCATTCCTAGTTCCTTAAATAATGGAATTCTTACTTTTTTGTTTATGTATATCGGTGTACTAGTGGTTTTAATTTGAACGGGTGGGTTAAGATTGATTTGCCATTTAGGATGGCATATCCCCGTATTTATGATGCTTGTTTCTGAGCCCGGGTCTATTAAGATCCGAAGGCTAGTATTATTATTAGTTTTAACTTTTATATAGGGTAATTTTCCTGGAGGCTTTCTTCCCGAAAATTCGAACTATTTGTAATGTTATTAATTTGCCTGGCATAACTCCCGGACAACGTGTCCATTGGTTCAGTTTCGTTCCTAAAATTCCCTGAATTATTACCATGAGTCCTATGGATTCCTGAATTATTTCCGCGGTTCCTAAAATTTCCTGAATTATTTCTGTTATAATAACTGTGGTGACGTTGTGGGCTATTAATTAAATTATCATTGCTATTATGCCTATATTGTCCACTATGATTAAAGTTTGAGTTATTGTTACTAGGGTTATTGTCTTGTCTATGTTGTTCACTGTGGTTTGGTCTGTGGTTTTGTCTGTACGTTTGCCTATTTCTATCAAAATTATTATAAGAAAATGTAGATTTTAGATTACCGTGATCCTGACCAATAAATTGATTAATTATATCTCTCATTTCGGAAATTACATGTATGTTACTAATTGCATAGGCTAGTGACCCTGATGCTAATTCTTTGATCTTCATAACAAGCATACCATTGAATATATCTGTTATTGCTTTGCCATTATCACTAAATGCGGCGTATTCTGCTACGTCTTCAACAATTTGCTTTATCTTAACATCTAATTCACAAATGGATCTTACTTTTAGTGCTCCAATCTCCTTTGTAATCGTCGATTCGTCTTTGGAGGCACGGAAATGTTTTTTCAGGCTGCTTTTACACTGGTTCCAGCTTGTAGGTGAGTTCGCGTTCAGTAGATTCTTCGCTGTTCCTTGGATTTTTGTGTCGTAGATAACTTGAAAAACTTGGCTTTTATCCTCTTCGCTCTGATAGCTGTCTAATATTCTGTTGACTGCAGCGGTAAATGAGGGTAAAGTTCCCTTTTCTCCTTGGAACGTTGTAAGAAATCGTATTTCTTTTTCGATTCGTGCTCTTAAGCTAGCTGGCTGGTTGCTTTGCACTAGCAACTGGGTAATTGCTGCTAGGCATTGTTCCACATTCACTTGTGCCATCCTCGTTCTTCTTTGATGGTCAAATTGTCTATTTCTTTTGTTATTTATTTTGGATTAAATTCTTTTACGCGGTACTTCACTTTTTAGTTTTGATTTTTTTTTTTTTTTCTAAGCCGAACTTATATTTTTCACCTTAGTTCAATTCTTTTACGCGAACTTTCACTTAGAATTTTACTGAACTTTTAGTTTTGATTTTTATTTTATTTTTCCTTAAACGGAAACCGACTCCTTACGCGGAGTTAAGCCGCACTTTTGGGTTTTTCTTTATTTTTATTTTATCTTTCCTTCAACGGAAACCGACTCCTTACGCGGAGTTTACCCGAACTTTTGGGTTTTTCTTTATTTTTCCTTATACGGAAACCGACTCCTTACGCGGAGTTTAGCCGAACTTTTGGGTTTTTCTTTATTTTTCCTTAAACGGAAACCGACTGCGCCATTTATAGGTTTACGTTATGCAAACGGTAAAAAGAATCTTTATTGAAATTTCTTTAAGTTTACATAGTTATTATATCTGTTGGATCACTGTGTTTGTGTCCAAAAATGTTCCGTGTAGAAAAAATTAAAAGAGTTTCGTTTACAACGTTACAATTAAACGATTTATTTGCGAGTCATTAGAAGCGATTTATAAGCTACGGTTATATATACTTGACAAAGAAAAAGCTCATTTTTACAATTACAAAGTTGGTTTTGACCTTAACAATTATTTAAGGTCGAATTTGACATTCTATAAATTTTCGTTCAACTTGGTTTTAGCTAGTTCACAATAGTTACGTACAATTCATTATTTACATTTTAGAATAAAAATTATTGTTTTATATAACAATACTATTGAATCGCCAACATTCTCCGGCCCCAAGAACGCAGTTCTTCAAAGTGGTGTGTTGCCTTTTACGTTGTTGCGACGCCACGCCACTGTCGTTTGACATCATTATTGTGTTGTGTGTTTGGATTTCCTGGCCCATAGATGCTTCATATTTTTCTTCTCAGTATGTATCACATGAAAATAGAAACATCATTAATAAATGCAACAACAAAACGTGTATGGGACAGCACAATGAAACGTAAATAAATTAAGTTCTAAGTCCGTAGGACAAAAAGAGCGCGCAATAATGTAGTGCAATATGACTGCACTCGTTATCTTTGTGGCAGCATTTGCACAAGCTAGCGGAGCAGCGAAATGTAAACAATACTGTTTACCGATGTGACGATAATGCTGATCTTGTTCCTCTTTTTTTGCCAGCCACCCACTGCAGCATATAAACGGCAACGGGTCAAGCATCGTGTGTTAAGTTTTCATTGATAACTTATTGGAATGGTTGGAAACTGGAACAGTTGTTGCGTGAGTTTGTCGGCCGCTCGGTGTTTTTATTATTTTTTTATTTGTTGTGCGTGTTATTTCTTGTGTTTTTTTTTAATTATTTAATATTTTAAGTTTAAATTTCTTTAATTTAATACGCGATTGTGATGAAAAGTGAATGATTATGCCAAGTGAAAAAAAAAATAAAGTAACAATGGCATAACACAGTGTGGTGTTTTTTTTTTTTTTTTTGCAGGTATACTTCAATGCCGTGTGGATAGGCATCTTCCTATGTATGTAGGTATGGTAGGTGAGGTTTTATTTATTTTAATATTCTTTTCTTATGATTTTATGAATTAACGCCTTTAACGAGTGTTCGCGATCGTGTTGAAGTGCATAAAGTTCATGAGTAGTGTTGTGTTAATAAATTATAAATTTCGGTTTTCGCATGCATACAAAAAATATGATTGAGATAGCATGCAAGTGTATAGTGTCGATATATATATATATTACTTTCGTGTAGTGCATAAGCATAATTGTGCATAAAAAAAAAATTATATACGATCGGGTATGTATGTTTACGCGACGAAATCCAGTGTTTTATATACATGTGTAGTGTGGAATTTTATCAAACGGTTACGGCTTTTGCGGGATGATAAAATGAAAATCCGTTGACGGAAAAAAATGTGACGTGGCAAATGATTGCACTCTCAGCTGACTTTGTCCGCTAAGAGTGTTTTGCCGACGGCACTTTTCAAAGTGCATTTTTTTTTTTGTGACAATGTCGTTGACCCGTGCGTCGGTGTATGGGCGACTGCTTATGAAATTTGATTTCAGTGTAGAGTTCAGAGTTCAGTGTAGAGAGCATACAATTCTTGTGTTGTGAATTAAATTCATATAATTTATAATAATAATAAATTTATTGAAACGAACGGCTGCGGTTGTAATTCATTGTTTCTGTATGAGCCTTTCATTTTTTAGTGTTTTTTTTTTTGGTTTTTATGATTATTATTCTGTTATTTGAGAATATGTAATTTCAATTATATAAATAAATTCATTTAAATGAGCAATTATTTTTTTTTTTTTAGTTTAACTCCATTTACCTATAGGTTTTTATGTGCTGTTTTGTTTTTGTGTGACCCATTCAATAAGTGTTTTTCGTACATAGGTAGGTACAAATGAATGATTCGCAATGAGTTAGATGATTGTGCTATCTTCGCAAGTTTTGTTCATTGGCAAGTAGCATATTTTTGTAATCGGGCGTTTTAGCAATCCATTTTTTGTTTTAAGTGTTACAACGCGAACGAGTTTGTCGACTCCGGGATGAGTATCTGTTATTCTCGCGAGAAGCCATTGCGATGGTGGCAAACGTTCGTCCTTGATGAGAACTAAATCTCCCTCCTTTGGTGCACTTTCCCGTCGGGTCCACTTTGGTCGTTGTTGCAAGCGTGCAAGATATTCGCCACTCCATTTTTGCCAAAAGACTTTGACAAATCCTTGCACCCTCTTCCAGCGATCAAGGTAGCTCACCTTTTCAGTTAAAATGTCACCTTGTGGTACCGCCAGAAGTGTCTCGCCTATGAGGAAATGCCCTGGTGTCAGGATGTCTAGATCATCGGGATTGTTGGTCAATGGACAGAGTGGTCTAGAGTTCAAGCAAGCCTCAATTTGAGTGAGAAACGTGCTAAGTTCTTCAAATGTCAGCTTTTCGTCGCGAATTACGCGTTTCAGGTGATGCTTGACAGATTTTACTCCAGCCTCCCACAGACCGCCGAAGTGAGGAGCTGCTGGGGGGATGAAGTTCCATTTCGTCCCTTGATTCGCGAGTGAATTTGCCACCTCGATCCAATCATGTTTGGCCTCCTTCATCAAGCGTCTAAGTTCGCGATCTGCTCCAACGAAGTTGGTCCCACAATCACTAAAGATTTCGGAGCATAATCCTCGTCTGGAAGTGAATCGCCGGAATGCTGCCAGAAATGCTTGTGTTGTGAGATCCGTGACCGCTTCCAAGTGAACAGCTTTTGTTGCCAAACAGATAAAAATCGCAAAGTACCCTTTGAACATCTTTGCGCCGCGTCCTTTCCAGGCTTTGATGTCTATGGGCCCCGCGTAATCCACACCAGTGTTGCTGAATGGTCTAGCAATTGTCACGCGTCCTTTCGGTAACGTTCCCATTAGTTGTTCCATGACCTCTGCCTTTTGACGAAAGCATGCCATGCAACGATGTATATGCTTTTTTACACATCGCTTCAGCTGTAAGACCCAATAGGTGTTTCTTACGTATGCGCTCGTTTGCTGGGTTCCACCGTGATGGGTTTGCTCGTGAGCGTTTCGAACTACGAGATCCGTAAAATGGTGATCGGGCTTCAAAATAATTGGATGCCTTTGGTTGTATGTAATGTTGGCATTCTGCAATCGACCTCCCACTCGAATAATGCCGTTTCCATCGATGAAGGCGTTGATTTGGCGAAGGGTTTTTGGAGTCGTAGAGCATTTTCCGAATTCTTCCAGCTCCGTTGGGAACATATCTCGCTGAGCTAAAATGACAACACTCAGCAGAGCTGATCTTATCTCACAAGGATCTAGAGCACCAATCGTCCGAAAACCTGACTTAGCTCCAAAGTTATGAGTAAATCGTTTACACAATGCTAGAATTCTCAAAAGTTTAATTAGGGTATCAGATTTATTAAGCAAGCGATTTACCACAGCATCTCTTACTGGTTTGGTAGTTGCACAGTGAGATTTGAGTGACCGCTTCTCTTCCTCAGTGGTGACAGGCGTTGGTTGGTCTGGCACTGTGAAATTCCACTGGGCGTTGAGAAATGAAGGTCCTTTCCACCACATGTCTTGATCTGCCAAAGTAGATGGTGAAATTCCGCGTGAAGCCAAATCCGCTGGGTTGTGATGCGTTTGAACGTGTCTCCAGATGCTGCAGTTTGTAAGTCGCTGTACTTCAGAGACTCGGTTACTCACAAATGTTGACCAGCGCGAAGGAGATGCTTGGATCCAAGCTAGCGTAATGGTAGAATCCGACCACGCATAAATCTGGTCGTCAGGCAATTCTAGAGCTTCAGCACAATATTTCAGCAATTTTGCCAAAATGACAGCTCCACACAGTTCAAGACGAGGAAGGCTTATTGTCTTGAGAGGAGCCACCTTAGTCTTGGACATCAAAAGATGCATATGAATAGTCCCTTCACTATCCAGGGCCCGTACGTAGATGGCTGCGCCGTATGCTTTGGTTGAGGCATCACTGAACCCGTGGAGTTCGATCGCCTGGCAGGCCTTATGGGTATTAATCCACCTCGGAATTTTGATCCGCTCAATTTGTGGGAGCTCACGACTGAAAATATCCCACTCTTTTCGGAGTTCCGTTGGAATCGGTTGATCCCAATCTGATCCTTTCAACCAGAGTTGCTGCATCATGATCTTTGCTCTGATCACACACGGGGATATCCAGCCTAGTGGGTCGAACAGTTTAGCGATCGCTGAGAGCATAGTCCTTTTTGTAACCTCTTCACTGTCTGATTGAAAATTCTGAAAAGAGAAAGAATCAGATTTGGGAAACCACCCAACTCCTAAAGTCTTGACGCTGTCAGAAGCTCTTAAGGGAAGTGCAAAATCAAGCTCACAATCCTCTTCCGGAATATCTTTAACCAACTCTTTGTCATTACAGGTCCACTTCCGGAGATTAAACCCTGCAGATGCTAACAGCTGGCGGGCCTCATCTCGTTTTTGAAGTGCTTCATCTACAGTGTCGGCTCCGCTGATTAAGTCATCAACGTACATATCCTCTTGAACCACCTTTGCTCCTATGGGATATTCTAGAGCTCCGTCGTCGGCAGCTTTGTTGAGAACTCGAATCGCCAAGTAGGGGGCAGGTGCAGTTCCGAAGGTCACTGTGCTCAGCTTGTACGCCTTAACTGGTTGAGTCGCATCGTTTTTCCAAAGAATTATCTGGTAATACCTGTCCTCCGGCCTTACCGAAATCTGGCGGTACATCTTCTCAATGTCCCCGGTGAAGGTGAAACGATGACGCCGCCATCGGAGAATGAGCTCAACAATGTCCTTTTGCAACTTCGGACCAATCATCAGGTGATCGTTGAGCGAAGTCCCATCTGCGGTTTTGGCTGCTGCGTCAAACACAACCCTGAGCTTGGTCGTGGAACTAGCTTCCTTGAACACCGCATGGTGGGGTAAGAAAAAATGATATGGAGAAGTGATTGTCAAGTCGTTGGACAAGTCTACTTCTTCCATATGTTGTAGAGTTAAGTACTCCATTATACATTGTCTGTATCTGGAATGCAGTACCGGGTCTCTCTGGACACGTCGTTCGAGTTGGGCGAATCTCCTTAGCGCAATATCCATACTAGCTCCTAGCTCGGGATGTCTTCCTTTCTTAAACGGGAGTGTAACCTCATACCGTCCGTCCGACAGTCTCCGTGTAGTTGTTTGGAACTGCTTCTCACACGCCGCATCTTCTTCAGATTCCTTGATTTTGAAAGGTATTTCCTCAATCTCCCAGAATTTCCTCATCTCAGTATCAAGATCTATCGTTTGGGTGAATGCTCTGAGTCGGCGAGGCTCCATAGTCTCATCCGGAATTTTGCCTAAAACGATCCATCCTAGCTCAGTTCTCTGAGCAATCAAGGAGCTTGAGCTTGGATCCCTCACGATGTCCGGAAGAACGATCTCGGCATAGACATCGCTTCCCAGCAGCAGATCTATCGACGCAGGAACAAAAAATCGAGGATCCGCAAGTTGCAAACCCTTTATATGCGCCAGATTATCGAGTGTCGTCCGTTGGGCTGGAAGAAGCCCAGTCAGCGACTTAAAAATGAAGGCTTTGACGGCGCTTCCAAACGTCGAATGGCAAGACATAAACGATAAATCAACGAAATGCTTGCAGGCGCCGCTGCTGACCTTCCCCAACCCAGACACTTCGATAGATGTGCGATGTTTTGGTAATCGGAGTCGTTGAACTGCTAACTCCGTGATAAAACTCGCTTCTGACCCCGGATCGATCAGAGCTCTCAGGTAAATAACGCTTCCATCAGCCGACAACGCCTTAACCACAGCTGTAGCTAGCAGTACTTGATGAGCTCGGTGGTTCGACGCGAAAAAAGTACGACGTTCTTCGTTACCTGATTCCTCAGACCTTGGGACAAAAATATCAGCCTCTGGGTTGACCGACAGTTGATTTGTGTTGGTGTGTCCACTAAAGTGTGGCCTTTCTGTGTTGGTGTTGTGTGTGTGTGATTGTGCATGTGTATGTGTATGTGTTGTTTGGTTAACCTGAGCACTAGGACCAATATGCAACAGAGTATGATGTCGTTGCTGGCAAAAGTAGCATGTCTTCATGCTTGGACATTCCCTAGAAGCATGGCTATAAGCTAGGCAGTTCTCACACACCTTAGCCATACGTGCAGCTTGCTGCCGTTGTGCTGCCTCCATGGCCAGGAACTTCCTACATTTCCGCAACGAATGTTGACCCTGACTACATACCTTGCATTGAAACTGCGCTTTTAGATTTGCCTTGGCATGAAAAACCTTTGGTTGATCAGCTTTGACAGATGGACGCGTACTACTTTGGTTACCTGTAATAGTAACTGCTTCTAATGTCCTAAAACGGGCTTCTAAAAAATCCAAAAACTGTTGGAAGGTTGGCAGATCTTTGCTGCTGCTCAGCTTTTCCTCCCAAAGTTGTTGAGTCATAGTCGACAATTTCTGGAAAAGGACATAAATCAAAATTGCATCCCAATGTTTTACCGGCAACCCCAAATTTTCCAAAGAATGGACGGCCTCGGTGGAAGTGTCTAAAAGTGACCGTAAGCCGTTGACAGATTCCTTACCGAGAGCGCTTTGGTTGAACAGAAGTTTAAATTCGTAATGAATTAAGACACGCTTGTTGTCGTATCTACTCTTCAGCAACTCCCACGCTTTCGTGTAATTACCTGCCTCAAGTGACAGGTGTTGCAAAAGGCGTTCTGCTTCACCGGACAAACACGACTTTAAGTGATGAAGCTTATGCAGATCACTAATCTCATCATCAGAATGGATGGCTGTTACAAAGAAGTCATGAAATGACCGCCATTTGCAATATGATCCAGAAAATGGCGGGTGTTTCAGAACTGGCAGGGGAAGACTTCGCTTGGATCCAACTGCTGGAGTAGACACATCACCAAGGGAACGCCTATCTAACTTCTTAGAGTCTTCAGCTGCCTCCAGAACACTCAGCAAATCTGCGTTGTAGTCCAGGTAAGCGTCATTGATTTTATGGTACACCTCAACTATTTCATCCTTTAACATCGTCTTTTCCAGTTTATTCTTGCTGAAAATCTCCTCGTGGTATCCTCTAGCCAGCGACATATCCGTCTCCAGAACCGACGATCGGCTTTTGGCATATAACACCGTCCGCTTGGAAATATCTGCCACCCTAAATGCTTCAGCGTCACGCAAAATCTTCGTAAGAAGCCCTATCTGCAGTTCTCCATATGTAGCCATAGTAAATTAAGTTTAAACTAAGTTCTTAATTAAGTTTAAGTTTGATTTTAATTTACTTTTGATTGGGTTTTAATTACGTTTAATTATCTTTAAATTAAACCTTAATCCTTTTTATGTTTGTATTTAATTGATTATATTGGTTAAATGTAGATATCTTGTAATTAAACTTAAGTCTATGACTCACGTGTAGTTTTTTGTTAGTTTGCTGCAATTGTGTCGTCTTCTTTGTTTGTCTATATGTACTTCCTTGCTGCCGTCGGCTATGACCTTCGTCCCTTTGTGTAAATTGATTTTTTTTATATTTTGCACGCCGCGTGATTTCGCGTTTAGCACAATAATTATTTTGCACAAAAAATATTTCTTTAAACGTTTTATTGCTTAATGTTTTTAGCTTAAGTGTCTTTAGTTTAAGTGGACTGTATTTTAGTGTTTAAGAGTTAATGATTACTCAAAATAAATGTTGATAGCACTGCACTGCACACACTTTTTTTACTTATCCGGCTCGAAGGACCAAATGTTGGATCACTGTGTTTGTGTCCAAAAATGTTCCGTGTAGAAAAAATTAAAAGAGTTTCGTTTACAACGTTACAATTAAACGATTTATTTGCGAGTCATTAGAAGCGATTTATAAGCTACGGTTATATATACTTGACAAAGAAAAAGCTCATTTTTACAATTACAAAGTTGGTTTTGACCTTAACAATTATTTAAGGTCGAATTTGACATTCTATAAATTTTCGTTCAACTTGGTTTTAGCTAGTTCACAATAGTTACGTACAATTCATTATTTACATTTTAGAATAAAAATTATTGTTTTATATAACAATACTATTGAATCGCCAACAATATCTATAATTATATTTATATTAGTTCATAAAAGAAGGCCGCTGTCCTAAGCGAGGCTGCACCTTCTAGTATGATGGTTGAGTTAAGACTGACTTAAAACTAACTTGAATTCTTCTACAGAAAAATGATTTCGTGATTTAGTTCCCGTGGGAATGGAATGCACTTGTTGACAAAATATTCATATTTCATTGTGGTGCAATGTAATATGAGTATTTTAATCTGCTGTGTGCGCAAAAATGGCTGGCGCGTGTAAAACTGCGTACACGGGCGGGTCGATTTGAATTCCCGTTATGCATGCAAAATACTGACTATAAGAATAACCGTAAAGGTTCAAATGGGCGTTGGCATGGAGTATCCGACGTAACTGGACCACACCCCTTTTCGAAGTCTGCATTACTTATAAAATGTCAAAAAATAACTATGCCATCAGCATTTTATAGTGTGGTATAGGATGGGGTATTCAACGGTCCGTTTTACGGACTGTAACTTCTACGTACACACTGTAGCACTTACTCACTTACTTTTTACACTTGTACTGCTTCGCATGACGTGCACCTGACTTAGGAAGTTTCAGCACCCTAGCTCAAAATTTAAGGCCTAAAAACATGTCACATACAGACGGACGGACGGACGGACATGGCTCATTCGATTCAGAGTTCGGTTTCGATCATATGCCCTTAAGGTCTTGGGGGTCTACCATTATTATTTCACCGTGTTACAAACTATGTGACAAATTTAATATACCTCCTAACCTATGGGATGGGGTATAATTATATGACAAAAGTTGTAGATATTAGCGTTTTTTAACTTTCATGTATAAGTACTATATGACTCCGCCCACTTTTGTGGGCATGGCGTTAAAATAAGTGATATTTTTAAGTTAAAAATGCGGAGTTTTAGACCGAAATGTATGCAACCAACTAGTATATAGCATTCAACAGTTATTTTTTTGTATCGTACTTCTTGTATGCGTGGCAGTTTTTTTTGGTATGGTCGGGTATTTCGCAATCTGTCGTAGATGGACTGAAACTTTTGCATACGCATTCTTGCACTTTCCCACTTGTTTTTCTATTGTGTTCTTGCGGAATTTAACGGTCAATATTGTTTCGTAATAGTGGTCAGTGAGAAGAAAATCAACAACAAAGTGCATACACGCGACACGCACATCTGACAAGAACATCTCTTGAGTACTGCTGCCGCGTGGGTGTCAGACAACGGTGTTGAGATTGTCTAGTGAATGCTGACGGTCATTTTTATTTCTCGGGTGAGAACCAGAGACAAGGCAATTTGCTACTGTTTGGTTGACGGTTGTGGAGACGACCGACAGGCTTTTTTTTCATCCAGCGAACACATCATCCAGGGGATAGCAGATGCTGAGTGCCAGGAAGCTTTTCGTGCCGTTAGACCAACCCCAGTCGGCATATTATTGGAACGGGTTCGTTGGACTGAGGGTGGGTGGCCGTCGAACGAGTTATCGACCACGAACACACCACAAAAGAGACTGTCCATCTTTAAATATTCGAAGCGAAGCCGGCGTTTGGGAATCTGCCGCAGGAAAGGAGCTGGCAAGGGCAATACAACTATTGCTGAAGGAAGACAGATCAGAATACACTAGGGACTCACAGTGAATGGGTACAAAGTTAGAGCGTTCATTGATTTGGGAAGCGACTGCGTCACACTGTCGCTCAACTATAGATGACGTAAATGTAAAGTACGTCGAAGACAAGAGGAGCTTGACCGACACCGCAGGTATCTAGGGCACTTATGGTGGCAGAAGGAGACTGTTGCCATGAGACACTGTTGTTGGACGCTCTGGAACTCAGGGAACTGGAGGATGAAGACAGTCACGGACTTGGAGCACTTGTCAACACCTTCCAAGACTGTTTTGCCAGGAACTCGGACGAACTTGGAGTGTATCGCTTTGGCGAATGCACCATTGAGTTAACGACAAAAACACCAGTCTGTGTCCAGCCGTACAAAATTTTATTCACCAAGAGGGAGATCGTGAAGGAGATGGTGTCTGAAATACTAAGGCGAGGGCTGATTCGACCATCATTTTCCGATTATTGTGGGCCAGTTACCCTCACAAAGAAGAAGGATGGCAGCGACCGATTCTGCATCGACTGCCGTGCCCTGAATAAAGTGACAGTTAAACGTAAGTTTCCCATGCCTGATGTGGAAGAAGTGGTCGAGTCCCTTGCCGGAAACATGTACTTCACAACCTTGCATCTAGCCTCGGGCTATCACCAAATCGCCATGGAAGAGCGAAGTAAAAAATTGACAGCGTTCGCAACCGGCGAGGGTATGTACGAGTTCATTCGCATGCCGTTTGGTTTGGTCAATGCTCCAGCAGAGTTCCAGTTGTGCATGAATATTGTCAAGTCGCACTTAAGGAAGGGGGACAATGTTGTCTACCTAGACGACATAGCTATCGGCAGCAAAATTATCAGGGAGGGCCTGCAAAAGCTCGAAAGTTTCCTCGAGGTCCTACGAGATGCAGGGCTTATCATAAATACGAGCAAGTCTGCCTTCTTGAAGACAAAAATTGATTTCTTGGGATACCGTGTCAGCAAGAAGGGTCTGCAACCAAGCGAGCAAAAGACAATCGCCATTGCGGAGTTCCCAACGCCAAGGGTTGTTATTGGGACCCACAAGATTCTTCCGCAAATTTGTGGAAAACTACGCACGACTGGTAACACCCTTGACAGACCTCGCCAAAGCAGATTACCCGTTCACCCGCGCGAGTTATGTATATGAATACAGCGTCATCGCCAGCGATAATAAATGGGTCAACAAGTGCAACTACGGGCAACGACCAAGCGGGCATTCACCAAGCAGCGGATGTCACAACATTATATGCGAACCCAGCAGTGACCAGCGGTAACCCAGTTTCGACGGTTACGACACATGCTGACACAGAAGGAAGCAAAAGGCCAACGAACAACAGAACAACGGTGTCAGCATTGCCAGTCAATATAATGGCAAGTAATGGATCGGAGTCCAGTAATACCGTTGTAAAGATTCAGTTGTGAGGGCCGTAGTGGCCAGATATACTAAATAAAGAAAGCATAAAAAAAATAGTAAATATTGTTTTTTTTTTATATATCGGTCGCTACACATATTGTAACTCGCGTTCACCCGCTACCGCCTCTTTCGCAAGGTAGAGGAAGCGGTGGGGTGGGTAGTCCCCAAAATAAAACGGTGGAGGATCTTGAAGTTGTGCAACGATGATGTAGGGCACCCGGCTGACGAAAATACGCTAGAGAGGGTTTAGGAAAACCTTCTGGTTTCCGACGATGAGGGGCTTCGTTAACAGCTACATCAAGACATGTATCGAATGTGCATACGCGGAGAGGAAAGGTCGCAAAGCTGAAGAGAAACTCCACACACAGTATAGAACGCGTACCGCTCCCTTTCGACACGGTGCACCTGGACCACCTTCGACCGTTCACAAAGGAAGTATGGAACCAGATACGTCTTTTGCTTGGTAGCCAACTTTACCAAATACACAATAATGCGAGCTGTAAAGACCACCAATAGCAGAGGGATGCTTGTCGTGCTGAATGATGTGGCCGGGTATTTTGGAACACTACACAGAATCGTCACCAACCGAGAAACCGGTTTCACATCGGGAATGTTCGAGCAGTTTTGCAATGAAAAAGGAATGCAACACATCAAGGACGCTGTCAGGACACCTAGAGCGAATGGTCACGTGGAGAGATGCAACAGAACTCTTCTTCCTTCATGGGTGGAAGCTGAGGAAATGGAGCGACGAAGAAGTGAGGCCTTGGCGAATATTGAGGGCATGATCGTTGGCTGAGTTGTAACACAAGAGGCAAAAGCGACGGAGAGTGTAGGCGGCATTCTTGCAAGAGTCGTAAAGTGTGTCATGCCTCTTGAACCAATAAAGGAAAAATTACAATCAGTAGGTTCTTTTTTGTTGCTGAGTTTTTCAAACGTTTTTGAAAATGATATTTTGTGTTTGAGTTAAAACTCAGAAGGTTTTGAAACTTTAGAATTCGCTATAATTTTCCTTAAAATTTTGAATAGTTTCTGACGTGTGATTTTACCCCATCCCATAGGATAGGAGGTATATTAAGTTTGTCACATAGTTTGTAACACGGTGAAATAATAATGGTAGACCCCCAAGACCTTAAGGGCATATGATCGAGACCGAATTCTGAATCGATCAAATGAGTCATGCCCGTCCGTCCGTCCGTCCGTCCGTCTGTATGTCACATGTTTTTAGGCCTTAAATTTTGAGCTAGGTGCTGAAACTTCGTACGTAATGTCCAAAATCGTAAAATCGTACTGCTGCGAAGCAGTACAAGTGCAGTTTCTATTCAAGCACGCCCCCAAGAGATTGCATGGTAAAATTTTTTCCAGTAAATTGATTGTAATAAATATTGTAATAAATAAATATAACAAAATATGTTTGTATATGTTAGCCTATAAAGCAAGAATTTCGCGATTACAAGCAAACATATTGTATACAAATTGGGTTTGAAAAACCGCAAATTAAATGCAACCACGCCTAAAATGGGAGTGTTTTTCGCTTTTTTAGCGGTCCGTACAAAAATGGAAAAAGGACCTCTTATAATATCGCTACGTTGTCCGTCCATCCAATCGCTTTATAACCTCTGAACGGTAAGTCGTAGAAAGCCCTAAATTCGATGTGCTTATTAAATCCGGAAATAGTCAGAGAACGCATACAGGCGAATTTTTTCATGCACGCATAACTGTTTAATTTGAACAGTTTGAAATTTCATGCGAAATTAGACTAAAAGCTTTTAGGTAGTTATTTTTACATGCTTAGCAGGCAAGAACTAGAAAATAGATACTTAAGTTTAGCAAATATTGAGCTTTAATGAAAAAAATTAGTGTTTTTAAAAATATAAAATTTTTTTTGAGAAATTAAGAGTTGAAAATGGGTGACGTTTTTCAAGGAGTTTGAGGCCATAACTTTTGAACCGCTCAGTACACGAATCCTAAATTGAACACGCGTTTAAAACAACTTAAAATTGACCAAGTGCTTGAGTCATATTTTTTTCGAAAGAGTTTAAATATTGCCGTTTTGACGTATTTTCGAAAAATCTCAAATATTCACGAAAAGGCAAGTGTTCCCCCCCCCCTCCCTTATCACGGGTGCTATTTGGAGAAATAATATGAAAAAAATCACACGTATCAGAAATTACCAAAAATTTTGAGGAAAATTATAGCTAAGAGTGAAGTTTCAAAAACTTCTGATAACTGATTTTTGAAATTTTCTGGCATCTTAATGGTATTAAAGATCTTGTTCAGAATGGGACGACTATAAACAAAGTTAAATAAAGACCACGTTTTATCGTTCACGAAATAATCGGTGCCCATAGAATTTAAGAAAAACAGCCAATGCTAGCTTAGGTGAATGTGGTATGTGAAAAAGGTCTAACGGCAATTGGAAGAAAGTTCAAAATAGTTGTTTTATGAATTTGAAATTTAAAAAATGCTAAAACAGGTCAGAAGAACGTATGTCCCCCATCTATCTCGCAAACGGTGTAAAGCTTAATTTTGGAATATACAACAGCCAGTCTATCTTCTAAAATTTTATACGAAACTATACTTACTTACTTACTTAAGGTGGCGCTACAGTCCGGGGTGGACCTGGGCCTCAGCCAACAAGCTGTCGTCTGCGTATGCGAGTAGTTGAACGGACTTTTTAAAGATTGTACCTCTGGTGTTGGCGCGAGAGTTCTGCACAATTCTCTCAAGTATGATGTTAAAGAAGTCTTATGACAGCGCGTCGCCTTGTCTTAATCCTTTTTTGACATCAAAGGGGTCGGTGAGGTCTTTGCCGACCTTGACGGAACAGCGTGAGTTTTCCATCGTCATCCTGCACAGACTGACGAGTTTGGCAGGGATGCCATAGATGCTGTCATACGCGGCCTTGAAATCGATTAAGAGGTGGTGTGTATCGATTTGGAATTCCTGGGTTTTCTCCAAGATCTGCCGCAGTGTGCATATTTGATCGATGGTGGACTTTCCTGGCCTAAAGCCACACTGACATGTGCCTATCAGATTGCTGTCAAACGGCTTCAGGCGTTCACACAGTACAGCAGAAAAGATCTTGTATGCGATGTTAAGAAGACTGATTCCTCTGTAGTTGGCACAACTCAGAGGGTCTCCTTTCTTCAGGATCGGGCAAACAATGCTGAGGTTTTTTTCCTTTCTTCCGACCATATCTTGCAGATGAGCTGGTGCATGCTCCTAACCAGCTTATCGCCAGCGGATTTAAAAAGTTCGGCAGCTAGGCCGTCTGCTCCGGCTGCTTTGTTGCACTTGAGCTTAGACACAGCTGCTTTCACCTCCTCCAGGTCGGGTGGGTGGTATCGTTCGTATGCTTCGTCGGTAACGTCTTCGCCCGGGTTGAATGGTTCGTTCTGCCTGACAGCGGTATTTGGTTCGTCCTCGCCGTTATACAGTCTGCAGAAGTGGTTTTTCCAAATCCTCAGCACCGACTGCGATTCTACAACGATGTTCCCTTGATGGTCCTTACAGGCTTCAGTTCGAACTTTGTACCCTTGGCAGGACCTTTTGATCCTTTGGTAAAACTTTCTAACCTCATTCCTGTTGTAACATCTCTCTATCTCCTCAACCACGCGCTTCTCGTGCCCTCTCTCTTTTTCCTTCGGAGAAGCCGGTGTTCCTCTCTCCTCCTCTGCTCATAGAGCTCGCGAGCAGCTCTAGTCCTTCTGTGCAGCGCCGCTTTGTATGCTTCCTGTTTAGCTGCATGTGCTTGCCGGCATTCATTGTCAAACCAGGGGTTTCGTTGTGGTCGCCGTTTGAAACCCAGCACTTCAGAGGCGGCGTCTCTGATGGCATTTTGGCAATGTTGCCACTGGCTATCAATACTTGATGCTGGTTGCATAGGACTTCGTAGAAGGTTTTGAGAGACTCGGTTGGAGAAGGACCTGGCGATCTCTTGCGATTGTAGTCGGCCGACGTCAAACTTCCTCACAGTATTTCCATTACTTGGCGCTGGTCGGGATATCCGCAGCCGTACCTTGGCTACAACAAGGTAGTGATCCGAGTCAATGTTGGCCCCTCGGAAAGTTCGGACATCCATGATACTGGAGGAGTGCCTTGCGTCGATCGCAATATGGTCAATCTGGTTGACGGTTGATTGATCGGGAGATCTCCATGTCCCTTTGTGGATATTGAGATGCGGGAACTGTGTACTAGCTACCACAACGTGTCGCCCCGCAGCAAAGTCGATCAGCCTGAATCCGTTATCGGCGGTCGTGTCGTGCAGGCTATGCTTTCCGACAGTACGACCACAGATCCCCTTCCTTCCTAGCTTGGCATTAAAATCGCCTAGGACAATCTTAATGTCGTAGCTAGGGCACTGCTCATAAGTTTTGTCCAGGAGCTCGTAGAACATATCTTTGGTCTCGTCATCTTTCTCCTCTGTGGGGGCATGTGCGCATATCAGGCTAATGTTGGCGAATTTAGCCTTGATGCGGATCGTCGCGAGGCGCTCGCTTACAGGGTTGAAGCTCAAGACTTTTTGCCTAAGTCTGCCTCCAACAACGAAACCACATCCAAATAGGCGCTGTCTTTGATGCCGATAGCAGTCGCCGTAGTAGATGTCGCAGTTTTTCATCCTTCTTTTGCCCGGCCCGTCCCACCGCATTTCTTGGATGGCAGTAATGTCTGCCTTGCAGTCGTTAAGGGCCTCCGCTAGTTGCTCGGCTGCACGTGGTCTGTTAAGGGACCTAACATTCCACGTGCAGATCCGGAGCTCGTTGTCCTTTTCTCGTTTGCATTGGTATATACTAAGCTATACGAAACTATAGCAAACTTTAAATATTCAAAAACTTTAAAGATTTGACTCAATAACCCAAAAGCATTTTCCAAAAAAGATTTTTTAAAACTTTCTATTATCTTTATGCCTATGACGATATTGTTTAAATTTGGTTAAAGTATATAACAAACGAAATAAGAAACATAATGTTTTGCCGTTCTCTGCAATCCATGTTCGCAGAATTTAAGAAAAGTAGCCGACAAGAGCGCAGATGGTTGTATAAAAAAATATAACTTTTTTTTAAAAATATAAAAAAAAAGTTTAACGTTAGCAAAAGCATTTTTCGAAATCGCTGTTTGATGGATTTGAAATTTCGAAAATGGCAAAAAAAGTCAACGAAACGTTTCTATCCCCCTCTATCGCCGAAACGATAATAGGCAAAAAATAGCATAAATAACGGGAGTAGTCCAACTTTTAAGATTCAAAATAAAAGCTTTATCAGTTTTGAAATAGTAGGTAAATTGTTTCCGAGATGTGCCTGAAAACGCTGTAGTTGATCGACTAAAATGATGCAACATTAACCAAATTTGACGCTAGCACTACCATATGAACGTTAAGATAACACATAAATCTTAAAAAAAAGTATTGACTGTTACTGTAAAACTGCTTATTTGAAATGTTCTACGTGCGAGGATAGTTTTGATTCCCTTTTTATATGACTACAAACCTATAACTGTGCCTATGAAGGCTAGTACGTGCTTGAGTAAGTTTCAATAAAAACGTATTTTCCTGTCTCCGGAAATAATGCGAGGCCACCCACAATACATATACACACCTACCGCAAGTAAGTAATTTTAGCAAAGTACACTCAAAGTGTATCCAAGACTTTATAGTTTCACGGAATCTCTTTTCTTTCAATGTACCTCAACAGTCAATAAGTGAAGGCTTTTGCCATTCTTCAGCCAATTAATTAAATTGAAGGTTTCCTGTAAAATATGGATCAACTTTCCGACCCATCGCATCAGTTTATAATGGTTTTTCCAATTACTTACCTATAAAACATCGAACGTCATAGCTTGTACCAATTGGAGCACCGTAATAACGTTTCGCTGGTACTAATTGAACACTTGGTGGTGCCTGTGGAGTTAAATTTAAAGTAAAAGGATGTGCGCCCTCGCCCAGTCGCTTAACCAAGGCATCCTGCAAACAGAAAATAATATAAGATAAAACAAGTTGGAAAGTGCAACAGTGCGTATGTAAAAACTTCAGTCCGTCTGTGACAAATTGCAAAATACCCTACCCAACCAAAAAAAAAAGACAAAGTGGGAGGGATATATACATATAACTGTTGCATGCTTCATACTAAAGGTGGTTGCATACATTTCGGCCTAAAACTCCAGCTTTTTTTACGCCATGCCCACAAAAGTGGGCGGAGGCATATACTACATATAATAAAAGATTAGAAAATGCTAATATCTACAACTTTTGTTATACAATTTTTACTCAAATTTGATATTTATTTATTGAAAAACAGTCATTTTAAGCTAAAATCCCTTAAAACAGTGGGTGTGGTCAATGAAGGCCAAACTTTTTCTGCTAAGTTTACGTATTGCCTTGTACGTAAGACAATTACAAGGCAATGTTGCATACCATACGGACTATACCGGCCACCCGACCTGGAGGAGGTGAAAGTAGCTGTGTCTAAGCTCAAGTGCAACAAAAGCAGCCGGAGCAGACGGCCTAGCTGCCGAGCTTTTTAAATCCGCTGGCCATGAGCTGACTAGGAGCATGCACCAGCTCATCTGCAAGATATGGTCGAAAGAAAGCATGCCCGACGAATGGAACCTCAGCATTGTTTGCCAGATCCTGAAGAAAGAGAGAGTTGTGCCAACTACAGAGGCATCAGTCTTCTTAACATCGCATACAAGATCTTTTCTGCTGTACTATATGAACGCCTGAAGCCGTTTGTCAAGAATCTGATAGGCATATATCAGTGTGGCTTTAGGCTAGGAAAGTCAACCATCGATCAAATATTCAAACTGCGACAGATCTTGGAGAAAACCCAGGAATTCCAAATCGATACGCACCACCTTTTCATCGCTTTCAAGGCTGCGTGTGACAGCATCTAAAGAGACGAGCAATGTAGCGCAATGTCTAGTTTTGGCATTCCTGTCAAACCCGTCAGTCTGTGCAGGATGACAGCCAAAAGAGTCAAAACACAACGTCTACGTTGGGTGGGTCATATAGAGCGAATGGACACCAACGCCCCGGCCCGGAAAATATTTGAATCTACCCCTCAAGGACGGCGCAGTAGAGGACCACCGAGAGGAAGGGGGGGGGGGGGGGGACTCAAGTGGAAGGGGACCCCATGCGAAGCAGTACAAGTGTAAAAATTTTTAAATCCGCCCAAAAACACGCCCACAATCGGTCTAAATACGCAACTACCTCCAGATTTTTCAAAACTGTAAGACGTTCTAAAAGGCTGAAATTTGACATTTAGCATCTCTTAGTGAATATAAGACACAAAAAAACAAATCAAGTTGGTAAACCTCCTCTAGTGGGCGTGGCATCTATTTTAAGGGTAAATTTTCAAATCCAGTTTACTCAGTATTTTTGCTCGAAATTGAAAAAAAATTGCTTAATATTTTATGTAGAAATCGCTTAGTTCCACATTTTGTTCATAAAAGACTTTGGGCCTCGCCCGCATTTGGAGGCAGAATTGAAGAAACACCTAAAATTTTCCAGAAAAACTTAATTTCGACTGCCCTTGACCCTTTTTTAGGAAAGCATGAAACAAAAAGTCCAGATTTCGTTAATATAAAGTTTTAAGCCACGCCCCCTTTAAGGGGTCGATTTTTCAAAAATATTAAATTTTTAACCAAAAAATTGCACTTTTACGTACAATTAGGTGTAACTTGGAAATATCAGTGGAAATATCTTATAATTAATAGTTTGTAACTAGGGGCGGTTGGACTACGCCCCTTTTCGAAGTTTGCATTACTTATAAAATGTCAAAAAATAACTATGCCATCAGCATTTTACAATGTGGGATAGGATCGGGTATTCAACGGTCCGTTTTACGGACTGTAACTTCTGCGTACATACTGTAGCACCTACTCACTGGTTTGAATTAGAGTTGGTCGCACACACAGGCCTGTAGTGGGCGTGCCTGTGGGCCAATTCAGCTTATTTTCAAACCCGATCTGAAGGACTGGGCTTCCAGCCAATTTACCAAACTTCAGCTCTCTAGCTTAAAATTTAAGGCCTAAAAGTTGCTTACATACGGAGAAGCGGACGCACAGACATAGCTTAATCGATTCTCCTGTCGGTCCCATATCTCTTAAAGGTCGTAGAGGTCTACGGTGATTTTTTCACGTAGGGTATAAAAATATAGTTTCTATTTATAAGGTGATGTCGCGACAAAAATGTGGTTATTTTTCGCATGCAATATGTCCATTTCAACATCCACTAGGTATTCATACGAGACAACCAATTCCGAAAAACTGTAACTGCAACCCCCTCCCTTCATTTACTTTCGTCAAGAAGTTTCTAGTAAGGTTTACAACCTCATATATAACGAACTTCCGTGCCGCTGAGGAAACTATGCGACGGAATATAACCTCGAATTCGAAAATAAAAGCAGTTTAAGCAGTTTTCTTGTTCATTGGTCTTGTTATAAGGATTATCAATTTGTCGAATAAAACATCATCGTGCAATTGGAAGACCGCTTACAACTTCAACTTGGTACGCCTCCAGTGACGCCTCTTGACGTTGTATCGGATGGTATTTCCTGTACGTAGACGGACCCATTGGGGTACGGATCTATTTGTTTTAGCTTTTAAGCTAATTTTTGTTTAATTCTAAACGATTTGTCGGCATCCATTCTGTCTGCACTTGACAAAGATTGGAAAAGAAAAAGGAGCTAAATTAATCTGAGTATTTTGTAATGAAGCACTCGACATTTGTAATGAAGACGCGTTTCCAAATGTCCATCAAATGCCTCGCTTTTGTCAATATTGCCTGTGACAAGCGCACTAAATAAGAGGTAATTCTTAACGCCGCGGAGTATCAAAGCGTATCTCAGGTCGGCAATGTTCGAAAATAAGCTGAATGGTTTAGCTAGCCTCATCGAATATTGAATATTGCCCTGAATATTGAATATTGCTAGCCTCATTGAATATTGCCCTGAATTGGCCCATTGAATATAGCTCATACATCATACATGTACATATATACATCACGAAATTGATGTGCAACAAGCTTTGGACGAGTTTTGTTCAGGACCTCGAGTCAGTTTGCTTAACAGATTTCCTTGTCTTTTACGTGAATTAAACTTTTTTTTATCCAAAATCAATAGTTAATTGATTTATAAATAGTATGGTAAACTGTGGCAGCTTCGGCTATGGGGCACCTTCGGCCTCCTCATTCATACCAAGAAAGCTGGCAATTTTCTATGTAATTTTCTAGGTAATTTTTTATGTTTATGCAAGAAGCCTTGTAGCTTTACTCTGTCCAACATAAATTGGCAGTACATCCCTTATGGGGGAGCTTTTGAAAATTCGTAGCGTGTCATATTTTTGCACCATACTAATTTGAAAGAAACCACTTATAAGAAGTGTTAACCCGCCAGTGAATTTGTAGTTCCATCTGCTATAGACCCCACATCTTACTCAGAGCACATCTTGTTGTGCACTGATTGGTTGTGGCTGCAAATCAACCCCCATTAAATTGATGTGTATTCAGTTTTCAGAGTTACCAGTGGCCGTTTGGTAACTGGTTCAGTTACCAAACGGCCACTGGATTTTCCCTTGGATTTCGGTTGAGGAGCTTTTGGTATTAGAGCTTTGAAAAAAGTACTTTATGGTGAGTGTTGTCGTGGAGATAGATAGATATATACCTTTATTTCGTTTTAAAATACATCTAGTTGTCTCACACTTAACATTATTCACACAGAGGTATGATTATCATAATATAATCTTACTACAGAAAAAAAATAAATTGAAAATTGTAAATATGAATTTGAAAGAAAAGAATTTATATATTGAGGAGAACAACGAAAACGAAAACCTCTTTAAAAAAAATTAAATAAATAAATTGAAAAATTAAATGTATATTCATAAGTGACTAGAACTGCGTAATGAAGTATTATCATACATGATGAACAAAAGATGAGTGAATACCTTAACAAATAGATATACATTTTAGCTTAGCAAAAACCGAAAAAAATAAACTAATACTAAGCAAATTAATAAATAAATAAAAATACAAATAATTAAATAAAAATAAAACAATTAAACAATAAATTAACTAATAATATTTAAATAACTAATAAATAAGTATATAGGTAAAAAATTAAATACTAACAAATGACTGAGTTATGTCTAGAGTTAAATTTATATTTACAAAAATAAATTCAAATGTAACTGTTATAAAATTAAATTTCAATGGTAAACGAAACATGTATATTAAAGATTATCTGTGTTTAGCTCATTAACCAAAGGATTATCGGGGATGTCCTAACTGATTTTAAAGGATTTAGAAAGTTTCTGTATTCTATTAAAGATCAGGTCAACATTAGCTCTGGTTCAAATGAAGAGTAGATGCCAGGGGAGATTGAGCATCATTTTGAGGACTTTATTTTGAGATATTTGCAGCTTCTTGATATAGCGCTTAGCACAGTTACCCCAAACTTGGCATCCGTACAAAAGATCTGCTTGAAATACAACTTTATAAATATTAATTTTGTTCTCACAGGAAAGTAGAGATCTTCTGTTAATAAATTGGTACAACATTTTGATAGCTTTATTGATTTTTCTAAGAGTGTGTGAGGTATGTACGTTGAAAGGTAGCTTTCGGTATAAATAACCTAATAACTAGATATTAAGCTTCGTTGCTCTTACCCTCCAACACCCATTTGTTTATGTTTTTTATAAGGCCTTTAAAACTTTTATAAAGCTTTAAATATCCGTGTCGGTGAATACACACGTATTAGAAGATACAACAACAATTTACCTTACGCGATCAGCTGATGTAAAAGCTCCAAAACAAAATTGCATGGAAATGACGAATGCATTTGTAAAGAAATGTCGGCGGATGGGAAAATTCCTCAATTTCAGCATGTGGGCAAAACTTTGAGTTTTGCCTCCCTGTCCTCAAATGCTATAAAAAAAACTACTGAATATTTTCCCAATCTTCTTTTTTTATTTGAAAGTGCAATCCTTCCGGTTAATAATGGAAAATAATTTCATTTAAATGGCTGCCTCGTCTGGCCATGCAGTAGCCTACACGATCGGTCCAATTTTACAAGCACATTATCGATTGTGTGCAGCTGTATTTCACCAATGGCTTCACGAATATTGTCCTTCAAAGCGTCACTTATCTTTTACGGCACCCCATAAATAATAGTCCAAGGGTGTCAAATCGCAGCTCCGAGGTGTCCAAACGACATAAGCTCTGCGACTAATAATGCGATCTTCAAAAACAGAGCGCAAAACATCGAGTGTAGCTTCGGCTGTGTGGCGCCCGTCCTGTTAAAACCAAATGTTGCGAATATCCTCCTCTTAAATTTTTGTGAACAAAAATTCGTTCAGCTTGGTCTGATAACGATCGCCATTGTCTGTAACAGCCACTCCTTGCTCATTTTCGAAGAAAATTGCCCAATTATGCCTCTGGACCAAAATCCGCACCAAACAGTGACTCGTTTTGGGTGTAGCGGCTTTTCAATGTTTGCGTGCGGGTTTTCTGTACCCCAAATGCGACAATTTTGCTTGTTTACATACCCGCCAAGATTGAAATGAGCTTCATCTGAAAAGATAATTTTTTGGCAAAATCGGCGTCTTCCCTAAGTAATCTTTGCAAAGTAATGTCGCAATATTTCCCAGCGTTGTTCAAGCGTATACACAACCATATTCGTTCAGCGGAAGGATAAAACTAATTATCTGTCAAATCAGACATGAGCTAAGTATTACCATTCACGAAATAAGCACTAGTTAAAAAAAAAACGCCAGTTATTACACTGACCAGACCAGAGACACCACTCTTAACATGCACTTAATAAAAATGGTTATCATCATCATCATCATTTTCGAATGCCGCTTATCCCTTAAAAGGGTCGCGGAGCGAGAGTGTCTAAATGGTCTTTCCATGGTTCTCAATCCTCCGCCACCAAGAAAAGAGACTCCGGCGCAATCCCCAGAGATGTTCTTTACCTGATCCCACCACCTGTTTCTGTCTACAAGGGGGCGACGCGCTCGCATCTCGGCTAGCATGACCTGTCTAGGAAGTCTGTAAGGTGGCGTTCGAACAACGTGCCCAAACTATCGAAGAATCGATCTCTCCACTCGGAGAAGAAGCTGCTCAACATTAAGATTCCCACGAATACTACCGTTTCTCACTCTATCCCCAAGAGTAACACCAGCAACGCACCTCAGGGATCTCATTTCGGCAGCTTCTACCCGTGACCTAATTCCTTCGATCATTACCCAAATTTCATGACCATAGATGAGGGTCGGAACGAACACTGAATTAAAACTGAGATCTTTGCTTTCACTCTAAGCTCAGCTTTCCTGATGACCGGCCGGCACAGTTCCTTTACTATTGCTCCAGCTTTACCAATTCTACAGGATAACTCAGTATCACTCCTTCCATCTTTCGTGGAAAAGACCCCGAGATACTTAAACTTCTCCACCTGTTTTAGTGGAAATCCATTTATGTGCAGTGTACAGGAGTTCGGGAAACAACCATCACTTCCTATTTGTTCACGTTTACTTTCATCCCAGCATCACCACAAACGGCTGTAAACCTATTCATTGCTCGTTGAAGTTCCTATTTGGATGATGCAAGGATGGTTAAAACATCTGCGAAAAGCAGATGGCTCATCCTGATGCCAACTAATTCGAAATATTGCTCGCCAAGACTGCGCTTCACCATCCAGACTATATATGCAATGAAAAGGAGCGGCGACAGAACACAGCCCTGGCGAAGTCCAAAGCGCACATCAAAAGGACGGGATTTGACGCCATTAATCCGTATACAGCTTGTGCAGTTTCCATACAAAGACTGGATGGATCTCAGAAGAGGCCCATTCAGCGCAATGTCCTGCCCATTCCTGCAACCTTTCCCACAGTATGCGGGTCACCAGTCCTGGCTTTCGCCTAGGTGGCAATGGAATACTGTCAGTGAAAAACAATTTACACAAAACTAAGTGGTGATCAGTTGACAACTCAGCTCCCCTGAAAACTCGAACATCACAAATCATTCTTTGAACACACGATGGTACAACAAAGAAATCAATCAGTGACCTCTGATTTAAACTGTGCTTGTTCCATGGGAAAAAGGTGTGCATGTTGGACAAGCCATATGTACAGCAAAAGTCCAACAACTTCCCTCCGTCCCTGTTTTCATCCGGGTCACTATGCCTTTCGATTGGAGGGCTGTCCAAGTACTGTCGTCCGTACCCACATGTACATTGAAGTCTCCCATCAGGATAAAGAAATCCATTTTTGCCACTCTGTCCAGGGCAGCATCAACTTCGTTCAAAAAGGACTCATACTCTGACCCTCGATTTGGTCCTTAAATCTGAGCCAAAGCCATAGTCATCGTTCAAGCTTAAGCTTTAAGGTCAGAATCCTTCCCCCTAACGAAATGACATCGAATACATTTTTTGACAAGCGGGGGCCTGTGAGTATCTCCACACCCGCCTGTTTAGTTATGTGATGTGTTGGGACCCCAGACCAGAAGAGCTTCCACCCATCTTCGAAGCCTTTGGTTAAAGAACCCTTCCAATTAGTTGAGGAAATACCAGTTGCATCGAGCTGATACTTTTTGGCCTCCCCAACCTGTTCAAGTTCCTTCCTCGTTAGCGACGAGACATTCCATGTGCCAATTTTGAGTTGATTTGAAAATCGGTTAAGTTCGCTCTGTAGATAGAAGGCATCCAAGGGCGAGGAGATTACCTTAGAGATTCTCATGTCGTCTGCAAAGACAGATAAATCAGAATTTGTCATGATCATATTAACATCATTGATTGAAAGTATGAAGAGGATTGGTCCTAGATGACTGCCTTGAGGTACCCCAGAGGTTGCATTAATTGAGTCTGAGACCGAGGATCTGAAAACGACTGTATTGTCGATCCTCCAAGTATGATTTGATCCATTTGACAAAACAAGGGTGAAAGCCGAGCGCTTTGAGCTTTAAAACTATAACTTGGTGCGCGAGTTTGTCGAAGGCCTTGCTGAAATCGGTGGCAATGGTGTCAACTTCCTTTCCATCTTCTAGTGCACACAAGGACTTGGACATAAATTCAGTAAGGTTTGTTGTCGTGGATTTTCAATTTAAGAACCCGTGTTGGTCGACGGAGATAAGTAGTTTACAATGAGGAAGGATTTCTTGGTAAACGATGCTTTCAAACAGTTTGGGAGTACATGATAGTTTTGCGATTGGACTGTAGTTGCAAACATCATTCTTATGACCCTTCTGTAAGTGTCTTTCCATAGAAATGGGAACACTCCTGTTGTGTTGGACAAACGGATGTTGTCGATCCTCCAAGTATGATTTGATCCATTTGACAAAACAAGGGTGAAAGCCGAGCGCTTTGAGCTTTAAAACTATAACTTGGTGCGCGAGTTTGTCGAAGGCCTTGCTGAAATCGGTGGCAATGGTGTCAACTTCCTTTCCATCTTCTAGTGCACACAAGGACTTGGACATAAATTCAGTAAGGTTTGTTGTCGTGGATTTTCAATTTAAGAACCCGTGTTGGTCGACGGAGATAAGTAGTTTACAATGAGGAAGGATTTCTTGGTAAACGATGCTTTCAAACAGTTTGGGAGTACATGATAGTTTTGCGATTGGACTGTAGTTGCAAACATCATTCTTATGACCCTTCTGTAAGTGTCTTTCCATAGAAATGGGAACACTCCTGTTGTGTTGGACAAACGGAACAAGGCAGTAAGAGGGGCCACCAAAGAATTCATGCATTTTTTGAGGACTATACCCGGGAGACAATTGGGGCCGGGAGAATAATCATCTTTAAGCTGTATTATATTGTCTCCTACCAAGGCTTGGGTTATATTTACAGAGACAAGAGTTGTCTGGGGACAGTTGCTCATATAGCCGAAGTAATCGAGATCAGGTTCTATGGTGGATTCTGAGAATGATTGGCAGAAGAATTGTGCAAAGAAGTTCGCAATTATCATTGGTTCTACTGACACATTATGGAGATATTTGAAAGTTGGGGGAAAGCCGTCAGTTTTTTTTTAATATTAACAAATTGGTAGAAGCTTTTAGGATCAGATATAAGGTTAAATTGCATGCGGTGAAGATATTCAAGATATAAATGCTCGCAGAGATCGGAAAAGCGGCTATTTAAATGTTGGTAATTCGTGAAATCTGATTCGGATCGAGTTCCTAAGAATGTTTGCCATAATTTGTTTCTGTTGTTTCGAAGTGACCGTAACTCGTTCGTATACCAGGGCGGGGCTGACGTGCAGTCTTTACGAACTGAAAACGAAACCGATTTTTTAAAACAGGAAAAAATTGCAGAGTAGAATGTTGCGAGAAAATCAAGAGAAAAGTTTAGAGATAAAGGCGGGTGTAGGGGGTCAACTGCAGTTAGAATGTGAGGACTTTTGAAGACGATAAGGTTATCCGTATCAGATGTAAGACAAGGTCGAGGTGTCTATTCATTGAGTTGGGGATACCATTCATTTGGTATAAACCGGAATTTGAAACACAATCAATGAACAACATTTCTTTTTGGGATGTCACATTTGTTGTCACGAAGTGAGACTCATCCTCTGATATGGCCCATTTTAATGCAGGAAGATTAAGGTCAACCATGAAAATAATTCTATTATCAGGATTTAGCACTCCGGATAAAAAGTCAAGTGCATCAATAATAGGGCGATATGACTCAATAGGTTGGGATGGATAGCAACATAATATGTACAGGCGGCACTTGGGGAATTTCGGCACAAGCCAATTCTAGAGAGCTCATGTTAGAAATCTTAAACTCATCGGAATCGAGGCGCTTGTGAACTGCTAAAAGAACACCTCTGCCGTTGGAGTTTTCTAATCTTTTGGATTACTTTTCATCTTTACGGATTACATTAAAATCGGTAGTGAAAATTTCAGAATTATTAATTTTTGGAATTAGATTGGTTTCGGTTAGGGCAAAAATATCGTAGGGAAGCTTTTGGGAATTTAAGTAAATATTGGGAAGCTTAGAGCGGAGTCCTCTTACATTTTGATAATAGAGTGACCAGTAGGGTGGAGCGAAATTTTTTTTCCAAAATCTTTAAGATCTATATGCGGAAAAGTTGTCTTTAGGATCGCAAAGCATAAATAAAAAATTTGGTTCATTTATGACGTCATCTTCAGGTTCCTATATGACGTCAGAGTTTAAAAATTAAAAAAAAAAAAAAATCTTTACGTAGCAATGTGAATCGAAAAAAAAATTTTGAGCTGTTGCCAATATAAAAATATTTTATTAAAATCATAATCTGTCACACATTCCTTTTTTAAAATAAATAATTGCAACTCAGTTTTTAACGTTCACATATACCTTATACGTAGTAGGCCGTGAGTTAGTGAGTTAATTTGTTTCCTTCGTGTCTCATATTTTCTAGTTTGGTTCGTGGATTGTTACATTCCTCTTTTAATTTGAAAATGCCGAAAACGCGTAGTGATGTCGAATGTGAAGTTTTTGGAGCACCCACTGAACTTAAAAATAACATTATTATAAATAATAATAATGTCTTGAGGGCATTTTTGTTTCTTCGAAATTCGGTCGAAGAAAAAATTGGAGGTAAGGATCCAAGTGTTAGTGAAGTTTCTTCAAAATTATTGGCCAATTTGAAATGTATTTGGTTGAAAGCATCATTGCCAACTGTAACAGATCAGCAAATTTTGCACAAAATAAAAACCTACAACGAAAAGTACAAATCTATTAAAAACCAGTGAGTAAGTGCTACAGTGTGTACGCAGAAGTTACAGTCTGTAAAACGGACCCCATCCTATCCCACATTGTAAAATGCTGATGGCATAGTTATTTTTTGATATTTTATAAGTAATACAAACTTCGAAAAGGGGCGTGGTCCAACCGCTCCTAATTACAAACTATTAACTATAAGATATTTCCAAGTTACACCTAAATAAATAAAATAAATAGAGTGGCGCAACAGCTCGGGGTGAACCAGGGCCAACTTCTCAACGATGCATGCTGGTGTGTTGATTTCTTTACATACAAGGGGACCTACAATTTTTTTGCCGAATCCGAACGGCACTTTGAGAAGTTTTTCAAGACAATTAATACTCTCGGAGGGCTTGTCAAACCCTCGCGGAGGTGGGGACCGTGAAAAAGAACAAGTCTTTTTTTTCTGGTGACGATGGCAGGATTCGAACCCAGACCTCCGGCGTAGTAAGCACACACACTAACCACTACGCCACGGCACCCCACCAAGTTACACCTAATTGCACGTAAAAATGCAATTTTTTGGTTCAAATTCAATATTTTTGAAAAATCGACCCCTAAACGGGGGCGTGCTGAAAACTTTATATGAATGAAATCTGTCCGGGAGTATTGTTTACCTAACCTGCTACTTTTTTTTGTTTCATGCTTTCCTAAATTAGGCTCAAGGGCAGTCGAAATTAAGTTTTTCTGCAAAATTTTAGGTTTTTCTTCAATTCTGCCTCCAAATGTGGGCGGGCCCAAAGTCTTGTATGCACAAAATATGGAATTAAGCGTTTTCTACACAAAATATTAAGCAAATTTTTTTGAAAGCATTTGAAAATTTACCTTAAAATAGATGCCACGCCCACTAGAAGAGGTTTACCAATTAAATTTGTATTTTTTGTGTCTTATATTCACTAAGAGATGCTAAATGTCCAATTTCAGCCCTTAAGAACGTCTTACAGTTTTGAAAAATCGGGAGGTAGTTGCATATTTAGACCGATTGTGGGCGTGTCTTTGGGCGGATTTCAAAAATGTTTACATTTGTACTGCTTCGCATGACGTGCACCTGACGTACGAAGTTTCAGCACCCTAGCTTAAAATTTAAGGCATAAAAACATGTGACATACAGACGGACGGACGGACGAACGGACGGACGGACATGGCTCATTCGATTCAGAATTCGGTCTCGATCATATGCCTTTAAGGTCTGGGGGGTCTACCATTATTATTTCAGCGTGTTATAAACTATGTGACAAACTTAATATACCTCCTATCCTATGGGATGGGGTATAAAAATATAAAATCTAAGCAATCGTCATTTATCGAAAAGTTGCATTTGTTCAAGTCATCTAGCAATCAACTATTCGACATTTCATCATGCAAATGTGGAAATTTTTTTACCTGTCCTTGTGAGAGAAAAGTACCACAGTCAGAGCGCGTATTCTTGCTTGACCAGAGGCAGTCAAGAAAAATGGTGATTGGAAACCTTGACTCAAAACAGACCAAAATAATTCAGAAAAGAAATTATCGCAAGACTTAGGAGGAAATGAGAAGAAAACTACATGAGGAAAAAGAAGCGGCCCAGTCTAAAAGACCCAAAACAGTTAACCAAACACCGTATGAGAGTGAAGATGACCGCAATGTTTCAAGTTCTGATGATGATAATATTTTCCTCAAAATGGCTCCATCATTATCAAATAAAACTCCAAAACCAAATGCTAGAATAAAGCTAATAAATTTAGCTATAGAACAGGAGTATCTGATAGATCAGCTTCAATTTTGGTAAGCTCTGCCTTACAAGACCTTGGCGTTATTTCCAAAATAGATACTTCAAAAGTAGTTGACAATATTTCTGGGTTATACTTTGATGGAAGAAAAGACAGAACCATGATATTGGAAAAACTTGGGTCCAGAACACATAAGAAGGTTGTAACAGAAGAACATGTTGTACTTGTTTCCGAACCAGGAGTACATTATCTGGGACATGCCGCTCCAACTACTGGAAATGCCAAGACAATATCTTCCAGCATTATCGATTTTGTTCAAAACACGTTATGTATTAATATGGAGAAAATTATGGTAGTCGGATGCGATGGAACTGTTGTGAACACGGGAGCCAAAAATGGTATCATATCGCAGTGGCTATAGGAAAGCCAGTTCATTGGTTTGTTTGTTTGCTTCATTTTAATGAACTTCCTCTTCGTCATTTAATGACAGATATTTGTGGTAAAACCAATGATCCAAAAGGATTTTCTGGTGTTAAAGGAAAAGGTCTTGAATGTTGCGAGAATCTGCCAATTCAACCTTTTAAAAAAATTGCAGTAGCCTTACCTCAAGTAGCACCTGAAAATCTAAGCACAGATCAAAGGTACCTGTATGAAATGTGCAAAGCAGTTTCAAAGGGTGAAGTGGTTTTGGAATTGGCTCGACGTCTGTCCGGAAAAATGTCACATTCTAGGTGGGTTACAACAGCAAACAGGATTCTTCGGCTTTATGTGGCATCTGAAAATCCTTCAGAAGAGCTACTGGCTCTGGCACAGTACACGATTAAAGAAAAACAAAGCCCTCTTGTTTGAATGGACCAAAACACATTTCAAAAATTATTAAATCATGTAATTATCTGCCGAAAAAACTCAAATCAGTGATTCATCCAGTGATAGAACGTAATGCATATTTTTGTCACCCAGAAAATATTTTACTTGCTATGCTAGCTGATGAACGAAAGCATATACGTGAACTAGGTTTGAGGAGGATTTTAAAGAGCAGAGTGGAGGGCAAGAACAAGGGAATCCGGCATTTCAAAACACCGAAAATTAATTTTGATGCTGAGGATTATATTGACCTAATTGATTGGACTTCATCCGTTGTGACGGAACCTCCTTTAACAAAAATTATTTCCAACAAAGACTTACGGGGTATGATTGCAAGTGTTCCTGACAATATCGAACTATCCAAGTATCCTTGTCACACTCAAGCTGTTGAGAGATTCGTTAAACTGTGACAGAAGCGTGTACTTCTGTGTGTGGAAGAGATTCAAGAGATGGATTTATAAAAGCCAGAATCGCATCTCGAAAAACTATGCCAAAATTCAACACAAAGAGGGAATTTGTTCAGACTTTATAAAACTATTTTTTATAGGTAAATACAACTTTTAATTTGAAATAAATGTTAGATTAATTTTTAAAATCTAGAATGAATGCAGAATTAATTGAATCATTGAGCCAATGTTGAAAATTATTACAAGAATGTAAGAACGTATAAAAACAAGGTCATAAGGTAAATTCAGCCGTTCACTTCAATGCAATAGCTTAAAAATATTTTTTTTTATTAATTTTCAGGTACCTATATGAAATTATCCATGACTGCGAATTCAAAACTGCTTTTTTATAACAAAAACTAACTTTTTCAATGCAAGTTGATTTTGCTCGTTAAATAAATAAAAACTCAAAATATATACCTTTTGATAACTAGGTATATATTTATTATATGTAAATATATATATACTTTTGATAACGTTAGAGGACAAGTTAAGTCAACTCTAAGTACTACAGGCACTAAAGAAAAAAAAAATTTTTTTAAATTTTTAATTCGCTCCACCCTAGACCAGCATTTGGCAGTTTGGTTAGGACCGATAATAGTTTTTGTGGTTATTACGGATTTGCGGAAGGTGTGAGAAGGTGTGGAAGAAACGAAGGGGGACCCCCCTTGATCAGGGGGGATGTCGAAGCTTTCGTGGTATCGAGCTAAGGTCTGCATTAATTCATCTGGCTTAAACGGAAGGCCTTCACGCTGAATTGAAACTAATATATTCGTTTTTGTGATACCATCGACACAGAATGTATTGGGCTTATCATGCAGATAAGCTAGATATAAACGCACATTCTCGTAAATACGCTGATCTCTCAGGCGAGACACAATATATCTATTATCACCGTTCTGATCTGCCGAACGTTGCGTTGTTAATTTTACCGTCGGAGGATACAAAGGATCGATAAAAGACCATTTTCATTGACGAATAAAGGAGGGGTGTTTGGGCGTATTGGGTAGTTAACAATGGGGTTGCTGGAGCCGTTTTTGAAGTGTGAGGTGGGGGTCTATTGGGGGCAACAGAAGTAGGTGGAGTAGGGTTCAGGATGTGTGAGTGAACAAAGTTACGATATTTTCTGTTTGAGAATAAGATTGAATTGAGTCTGCGGTTAAATTAAAGGATACCCGATTGCGATTAAGCTTAAGCGGCTTGGGATTGGAGGTGAGGATAGGAGGAGTAACTTGAGAAGTTGCTGGAGCGAACGAGGTGGAGACTGGTGGTACTTTGGATGTGGGCAGGCGAACGGGTGGGGAATATAGGGGAAAAGTTCCAAGTTTAAAACTCCAGTTAGGATCACGGTTTTGGTTAGATTTTGTATGAGGCCTTCTATACATATGATTAGGTTTATTGCTAGGTTTTCTTGCTCTATTCAGCTTGGTGATGGTCAGTTTCCCTAATTTTAAGATACCGTTGGAGTGCCGCGAAAAAAAGCCATTCATTTTTTGTGGGTATATCGAGCTGGAAGCGCTTAGTTTTATTTGTCGGTGGAGCCACCATCACGTCGGCGCGCTGAGGAGCGCCATTGATGATATACTTGTTGGTCTCACAGGCATTTCTGTAAAGTTTCTCGAGCCTTTTATACCAATCGCCGTGTGACCAAAGTGTGCCGAATCGGTGTAAAGACGTCGAAACAAGAGTATCAGAGGACGGTGCAGAAGTATCAGGTATTAAAGAGGAAGAAAGCAAGAGATTATCGGCAGTGGGCGATCCTTTGGTAAAGGCAAGGGTTGCGGTAGATCCAGAAATCGTTCGAGTTGTAGTTGTTGTCGTTGATGTTGGTAGGGCGTTTGACGTAACTGGATGCTCTTCGACCTCAAGCAATTTAGCGAGTATTGATGTGTTGCATACTGAGCTTGATTGGTTGAATACGATCAGGTAGAACGTCAATCTAATCAGAAGCAAGGCTGATGTTATCAGCAATTCCACCAATAGCTAAAGGTATTACAGCGACATCATTGCTAACATCACTAATCCTACTACATACTTCCGGTAATAGGGGACGAACACTGCTGATATGTATCAACATTCGAATGTATTGAGTTGAGAAGGTCATCGATCTTAGAAAAACGTAAATTAAAAGTTTTATTCATATCAGACTTAAAGCCATTACTAACACTTTCGATAAGGGACTTTTGTTCAGTAGGGGATTTTTTAATTATGTCACCAAGATTTAGCAGCTGCTTATCAATAACTTTAAATCTAGACTTGCATAAATTGGTAGAGATATCGATATTGCCAGAAAGATCTTCAACACTTTATAATATCGTCAAACTTGTTAAACTGACTCACAATTTGCTTTCGAAGGGCTTTATTGTCCGTTGAGAGATTATTAAGGTAGTCACTTACACACTTCATCGCGAGCATAACGTGCGATAAAGATATGCTTTTGCATTCATCGCAAAAGAAAACAAAGTTTTTTTTATAGTCTTCCAGATATGGCATTGAGCGTTTATTTAGGCCAAGACAAATAGCATGGAAAGATTTTCTGCATAGCCCGTTGCAAAGCACCCAATCTACATTGCAGTCTTTCGATGTAATGACGCAATCGGGGTTGACACACTGTTTTGACATTATGAGTCGGTTATTGGGTCAACGCCAACGCGGTGAGAATGCTAAGCAAGCAGAAAACAATGTTTACTGGTTTGAGTCAACGCACGTTCAAAGTAAACACTGTTTCACTTTCATTTGAGCTTGTGGGGCAAGAAATTTTTTTATTTTTTATTTATTTAAAAGTCACGGGTGTCACGGGTTCAGAAGAGTTCAAGCATTCACAAGCGTTGGGCGTTAAGAATGAAAATAAGAAGACAAAATAATCAAATTGAAGTATGGGAGAATGGATTAAACACGTCTGATCGGTGCAAAGGCGGAAAGACTGAGTTGATGCCGTTGTCGATTTGTAGATTTACCACCTATGCCCCACCCCCCAGGCCTAGCTCCAAAGGGTGCCCTGGTTTACCAGGATCACCAAATATCCGAGGCTGTTTTCGTTTTCTTTTTATGGTTGAGGGGGGGGGGTGTGCACTTTATACCTAGCTGTCAGGTTGAAATTCGGCCGATCCTAACCCGGACAACAGACGCCGATCAGGAAGTCGCTCGTCCCGAAACAGACGCTCCTGGATTTCTGTTATTTGAAGTTCAGCCGTCCCTCTGGGATCAGACGCTGACAAACGAGCCGCACAATATGTATCAGACGCTGCTGGATTTTATTGAAAAGTTTGGGTGCATCTTTTTCAGTTAAAACTTTACTGCCAAGCCTGGACAACAAGGAGTTAATACTCCTGGACAGCATCACTTATGCCTAAAGATTACTTCCTCTAGTGGATTTTAGTCGGCTCTTACGACAGGCATACCTTACCTCAAGGCTATTCTTAAACCCGACCTTGCAGGGTAATATAAAAATGGTTTGAGACAAAACTTTGAACAATTTTACATAAAAACGGAGGAAAGGTTAAGAATATCATTTTGTATATAAGACCATTGTGCCACACAGAATCAAAAGCTTTTTCGATGTCGAGAAAAATCATACCTGTTGATTTTACTAATACGCGGTTTCTCTTTATGATGTGAGCCACGCTCACTACTGGCTTCAATGTGAGACAACCTCTATTTCGCATTTTTTTCAAAATGCTTTTTGGTCAAGTTGGACAAGGCACATGAGCTTAAATTTTGGTACTGAGCAATATTGGCCTAAGACCTTCTACAAGAAACAAATTGGACCACCAACAATGTCGACCATGCCAACTTTTAGCATGTTAGATCTTTAAAAAACCGATTTCTCGGAAGATTCACTTCAAATCGAAAAAAAAATTTCCATGACAAGTATTAAAGATATTACTATTTGCTAAGTTTGCACCATACAAAATTTTAAGCTCCGCCCACTTTTTTGGTTAGTTCTTAGAAAAAACCTGTTTTTTCTGAAATAATTTTCGCTTTTACCGTATTTTCTCATGATTCTAAGGAAATTACAATTAACATGACTTTCCCCTACCTCCAATACCTACTATAGGAGTGGGTATAGCGTAAAAGCTTGCATGGTATACTACTGCACAAAAGTAATATTACTTTTAGAAAGGCATCGAATTTTATCACCCTAACTACAAAAAGCAACCATTATATTGATTTGATTAAAGTCTGATGAAAAATATACAAACTGTGAAGTTAATTTAAAAAAAAGTAGATAGGTAGGTTGTTAATTAATTAATTTTGTTTCTATGTGTCACTTATAGAAGCATTATAATAGTGTTCCAATGATAGTGCGGCTATATTATATATTATAGTCTCTAGGAGTGGATTGAAGCAAACAAAAATTAAAAAGCTGCTACCAGCGGGTGTGTGCACAAATTATACCAATTTACCTGCAATGGACTCAGTGACTCCTTTGATGGCTCCTCAGCTCGTGGCCAAACTTGGTGAAGTGACATAATTGCTTCATTACAAAATCTCAAGCCCATCACTTCCTCGTCCTCACGCCCATAGCTGTTAATGAAAAAGAAACCGGTCAGTATGTAGAAAATTATATGACGATTAAGCCAACAATGATATGCAAATTTTGTTAGCGATAAACAACTAGTTATAATACCTAATCGTCTCCCGGGAGAGGTTAATTAAAGATTAATGAAAAAAATTTTACTCACCGAAACGTTAAAGTTAGCTGGGCGTAAATCCTATAGCCCTGTACTGTTTTCGGATCCATGAATACAATACCACGCAGTATAGTAGGGTTGGAACCTGAAAGCACGATTTCTCTCGTTGGCAAGTACAATGTTATGGTACAATTTGGAGAGGTCTTCTTGTAGACACGCTGAGTCCCGAGCGTTTCGTCTTTCGTGGATGGTTGTGGCTGTTGGCTAGGCGGGAAAAGAGAAAAAAGTGAAAAAGTAAACCAAAAGCAGCTTAGCTCTTATTATTATTAGTTATTTGTTAGCTTTTCGCTTGCACTGCTTCGGATTAGGATTTTACACTTGCACTGCTTCGGGACCTAGAAAGAACAGATATCAAGTTTCAAGTTCCTAGCTCAAAATTTAAGGCCTAAAAACTACCGACAGACGGACGAATGGACGGACGGACGGACGGACATGGCTCATTCGACCTACGATTCGGTCTCGATCATATGCCCTTAAGGTCTTTGGGGTCTACGGTGATTATTTCTCTATGTTACAAACTATGAATCAAACTTAATATACCTCCTATCCTATGGGATGGGGTATATAAACATTAGCTGACCCGACAGACGTTGTCCTGTCCGAGCTTTGAATTTTATGTTGGAACTGGAATGAAAACTACTTCAAATACGTAATTTTTATACCCTATTCCACAGGAATGGAGTATATTAAGTTTGATACAGGCGGAAATGTAACATAGAGAAATAATGATCGAGACCGAATCCTGAGTCGAATGAGCCATGTCCGTCCATCTGTCCGTCCGTATGGCACCATTTTTTAGGCCTCAAATTTTGAGCTAGGAAGCTGAAATTTTGTACGTAAGCTCTCTCTCATCCGAAGCAATACAAGTGTTAAACATTTTTCAAATCCGCCAAGAGACACGCCCACAATCGGTCTAAATGGGCAACAACCTCCGGTGCTTACAAGACTGTAAGACGTCGTGAAAAGCTAAAATTTATTATTTAGCATTCTCTAATGATAACAAGTCATGAAAAATAAAAATAAAGTCCGCAGATCACCCCTTGTGGGCGTGGCATCGATTAAATGTGTTATCCTTTACAAGCAATTTATTCAATATTTCCGTGCCAAATCGACAAAATTTTACCTAATATATTATGTAGAAAACACTTTTTTTAAATTCTCTTTCATACAAAGTTTTGGGTCACGCCCACATTTGGAGGCAGAATTTAAGAAAAACCTCTAATTTTCCAGAAAACATGGATTTCGACTACGTTTAAGCCTAACTTAAGTAAGGGTTAGAAACAAAATTTAGCACATTAGCTTCACCGGGTCTTATACTAGATTTGGTTCCTACAAAGTTTTTGGCCAAGTCCATGTTTAGAGTTTGATATTACGAAATTCTCGAATTTTACCCAAAAATATACATTTTTGGCATCGAATTAAAGAGTAATTGTTCGAATGGAATTTATTCAATATTTTTGTTCCAAATCGAAAAATTTGTACTTAATATGTTATGTAGAAAATATTAAGTTCTACATTTGGTTCATACAAAGTTTTGACTCACACCCATATTTAGAGGCACAATTCCATAAAAACAATTCAGAAAAAACATGGATTTCGGCTGCTTTTTAGCTTACCTAAGTATAGAATAAGAGATAAAATTTACCACATAAAGCACACCGGATACTGAATTTGAAATACAAATAAATTAAAGTTTTGCATACATTTTAGCCGCAAACTTGGATATTTCTATGCTAATATTGATTTTCGATTAAAGGGGGTTGGACATGCCATGCCCCTTTTTTAAAACACAGTGAACAAAAACTTAAAAGGAAGGATTTTTTTCTATTTAAAATGATGCATAAATGGGAACGGGACGGGGATGGAAAACAAGAAAATAAACAAATGGAAAGGAGAATAGGAATGAAAAGGAGAATAGGAATAGGGTATACCGCGGTCCGTTACAGACGGGCCGAAGCTATTATTTACGCACTGTGGCACTTACTCACTGGTTTATTACTACAAATGCTTTTTGATATCCAAACAAAATTGAAACACTGATATTGGCTTTCGCCTCGGTGGTCAACATTAAATCAATCCATATTTCCTTTGGTCCCCCTATAACTTGAGAATGGCATTACTGATTTCATTCACCTTTTATCAATGTTTTTTTTTTTTTCTTACGGAAAGAAAAGTAAAGAAAATTGTCCAAAAAGTTGGGAACTTTAAAGAAACTTAACTTTTTGAACTTAGCGACTATTTAAAACAAATATATTTTAGAATTGTTTTTTGTAAATTTTTTGTAATTGTTTTTTAGTTAATTTATTATGGCAAGTTTTATGTAATATATAAAGGCAAATTTTTACAGATTTTGTTTAATTTTTGATATTTTGATTAAATTAAAATATCTTAAACATATGTGCGCAAGTTGCATTCGAAATGTCCTTCCTTGGGCCAATACGAATCGATCAAGCCCAAAATCGTCAAAAACGAAGAATCCGTAAAGATTTGATGCATTAAACTTTGCAATTTTTTTATTTTTTTTTTTTGATACAACTATTACGGCGAGTATGCAAACAACAGCTCACCAACATTTCATTGCAATCTGATGAATGGTGTAGAAATTTGTGAGAGACATATATATATATATATATATATATATATATATATATATAGATTTGAAATTCCGCTCTCTAAGCTCTCAGACATCACTAAAGAGAAATTAGGTATGGATATTTAGTATTATTATGGATATTTATAATCGATTTAATTATTTAAGCGACCTTTCTCAAAGACGGTGCAACTAAAACGACCAAAACAGTATTTTTAGTGTGCCTAATAATTAAGATTTTCCCAGGGCTTTCGAGGCTTTGGTTGTAAACCATCCGGCATTTTGGGTTTTTTTTTTCACAAGCAATGTAAAATTGCTCTGTAATTGTATTTGAGGTAGCAGAAAAAATTTGGCCTTTTAAGGGATTTTAGCTTAAAATGACTTTTTTTCTATAAATACATATATATGAAATTTGACTAAACATTGCATGACAAAAGTTGTAGACATGTGTTAGCATTCTCAAACTTTTTTTGTGTATTGCATACGCCTCCGCCCACTTTTAATGGGCTCGGCGTTAAAAGAAAGTGATTTTTAGAGTTAATAAGGCGGAGTTTTAGTCCGGAATGTATACAACCACCTATTATAAAGCATTCAACATATATATTTTTATATCCCGCCCACTTTTTGTGAGCTGGACAGCACAGTTGTAAAAGACTGCAATCTTTTGAATTAAAAAATCAATTGACTTCTCATCTCGGATTTTTCAATTCCTGAATTCACTTGGGAATAAAGACTTCAATATTGAAATCGAAACTCATTTTGAAGTCTTTGACTGGACCAATCCTTGAAGCATTCTTTAGGTTGCATTCAATTGAATTCAACTCTTTAGAATTACACTGCATTCTTTGCAGTCCCTTTGAAGCCTTTAGCATTCACTTGAAGTCACCTGCGTTCAGTTGAAGTCTTTGAGACTTCAAATATTTTCGATGAAGTCTTTGGTACTTCACGAATTTTCGATGAAGTCTTTGGGACTTCAAGAATTTACGATGAAGTCTTTGGAATTTCAAGAATTTGAGATGAAGTCTTTGGGATTTCAAGAATTTTAGAGGAAGTCTTTGGGATTTCAAACATTTTCGTTGATGGGCTTTTACGTTTTGAGGGAATAGGGTATGAGTTGTAGAGGCGAAGGGAGATGATGAATGGAAACTGTGTTCAGTAGAGGGTGGTGTTCTAGAGGGCAGGACTGTAAAAGAATTCGATCATTTGCCACCGGAAGTAATATGTATTTTCTCGAAAATCATTGTGAATATTGACTGCAGGTGTTGATTGTGACTTTAAAATATGAATTTAGCATGCATTTGAAAGCCATTGAATAGAACATTCATGTTACCCCACTCAAATCATTTAAATTCAATGCATAAAATCAAATTGAATCTAGGATTATGACTGGTCATCTGAATCCATACCCATCCCCACTCCCTCCTCCTCTCCCCTATATAAATCATACCCAATTTAATCAAAACCTAAAAGCGCATCATACTCCATACAAAAGAAGGTAATTTTTTCAAGCTTGGTCAAACTTACTCATTAGCTGAAATCCCAAAGACTTCATCTAAAATTCCTGAAATCCCAAAGACTTCATCTAAAATTCTTGAAATCCCAAAGACTTCATCGAAAATTCTTGAAGTCCTAAAGACTTCATCGAAAATTCTTGAAGTCCTAAAGACTTCATCGAAAATTCGTGAAGTCCCAGAGACTGCATCGAAAATATTTAAAGTCCCAAAGACTTCAACTGAATGCAGGTGACTTCAAGTGAATACTAAAGACTTCAACTTCAAAGGAACTGCAAAGAATGCAGTGTAATTCTAAAGAGTTGAATTCAATTGAATGCAATCATAAGATTGGTCGAAAAGACTAATCCAGTCAAGACTTCAAAAGGAATGCGAGACTTCAACGCTGAAGTCTTAGTCATGAAATGAAGTCAATTGAATGAATCACAAAACGTGAAATACTTTCCAAGAATTCAGGGATTGCAAAACAAAAGATTGCAGTCTTTTACAATTCTGCTGGACAGTTTCCTTTTTGGTAGGGTAGGGTATTTTACAATATGGCGCAGACAGATTGAAGTTTCTACATACGCATTGTTGTACTTTCCCACTTGTTTTTTTTTTTTTTTTGTAAAATTGGTGCTTTGAGTGCTAATTGATGTCAAAAAAATGTCGTTTGACCTTTAATTTGTTTACGCCAGAGTGCTAATTGACGGAAAAATATGGTTTTACCTATAATTTTAATATTATGCAATATTTTATAAAAATTTCGAATGGGAAATTTTTTAAAATTACTCTTTTTGAATTAAATTATGCGAAAAACTTTTCTCTGACACTGAGTTAAAACATTTAATTATAATAGTTTTTTAAAAGATGTAACCCTTCGGTTAATAAGAGGGGGTTGAAATTACCCGTACATAAATATAAGTTTGGGCATTTTAAAGGTTAAAGGGATGGAATTTTCTCTATTAAATGGGTTGGTGATCACGAATTTCGAGTCTTTTTTCTCGAGAAATCAGGGGCTCACCTCACCCTTAAATCATCAAAAACTGCCCTTTAAAAAGGGGAGTTTATTTTTATAATTGTAATTGCCCTTTGTGTTTTCGATCTTAGGCTTAATGAAAATGTTGCGGGGCATTTTTCTTTTTTAGTTCAGAGCAGACTGAACAGAGCTCGAGCACTCTGAGCGTGCTCTGAACCGAGTGCGCTCAGAGTAGCTACTCTGTTCTGATTTTGCAACGCACTTGAGCACATTTTTTTGGTTGTCTGTCAGAATGCAAAATGAAAGAAAAGAAAACTTAAAAAAATTAACAAAATATTTGTTTCGAGCCGAAAATGATGCAAAATAAATGTGATTTCACCGAACAATTCATCAAACGCTTTTACTCGACCTTAGAAAAACAAACATCTCCTTGTATATTTTTTTTCAACATTCATCTGTCATTTCGCTGTGCAGAGCAATTAGCTCAGAATGCTCGGTCAAATTATTCCTAGCACATTAAGCGCGCAAATGTGCTAGGAATATACAAATATCGGGCTCTAATTACACTGAGCACAAAAAGAAACTCAAATTTTTGTTTGACAGTTCGATCTCTGCACTGAACGAAAAAAGAAAATACCCACTGTTTACAAAAAAAAAAAAAAAATTTAGTTGTTCATTGGTCATATATTCTGCACAATCAAATGTCTTTACAAGCTCATTACCTCCAAACAGCCTTCATATTTATTTAACTAACATTTTTTAGCGCGATTAAATCGATCGTTCACTACAGTTCTTTTCCGGCATCATTGGACGTTTTTCTTTTTTCGTTCAGAGCACAGCTCGGACTGTTAAATGATGAATTATTGTTCAGTGATTTTAAATTTATCAAATTGAACGTGTTGGGACTACTCCCACGGGCTTTTTTGGTTCATATTTTAACATGCGAATGAATTCATTATTTAAGCTCAGTAAATAATTTCCCAACGTTTCGATGGTTCTTTTCCATCATTTTCAAGGGTGAAATGGTCTTTATTGGAATATTGATACGTTTTTCTAGGTTGACGTCCAAATTTTATTTTTTTTTTTAAATAAACAAAAATCCAAAAAACTGGCAAAACTGTGGTAGAAATACGTACATTAATACTATCAATTTTTTTTTAATACTAGAGTGAACGGAGGCTACAACTTAATATTTTTTCCAAAATTTTAATTTTCTTTTGTTTAACAACATCACACCCCACAAATAAGCAACAAGCAATACTTATATGCAAATACTTATATGCTTATATGAAAACAAGTGAGCAAGAGTTCGTCTGTAACGAACTCCTAAATACCCGACCCTATTTACCGTGTAGCACCAAATCTAAAAGTTTTTTGGCCCGGATTCATATAATATTTGTGTTGGCCATGACCCCAAAAGTGGGCCTAGGCTAAAAACTAAAATCAATTAACTGCAATTTCGTTAGAATCATGCAAAAATGCAAAACATAAAGCGAAAATTGTTTTGATTTTTCAAAAACGTTTTTTTCTAAAAACGTCCCCTAAAAGTGGGCGGAACTCAAAACTTTGTATGGAGCACATTTAGCAAATAGTAGTATCTTTAATGTTTGCACACAATTTTTTCCATTTGGAGTGAAATTTCTGAGAAATCGGGTTTTTAACGATCCAACATGTTAAAAGTGGGCATGGTCGATATTTTGGGCGGTCAAATTTTCGCCTTCTTAAACGTTTTGGGCCAGTCTTGCTTTGTACCAAAATTTGATTTCCTACGCTTGAGTTCCTAACTTTGAGTTCTTAACTTGACCAAAAAGGATTTTGGAAGAAAATGTGAAATAGGGGTTGTCTTACATTGAAGCCAGTAGTGGGCGTGGCCGTTGGCGGGATTGAAACACAAGAAGCGTGCAGAAAAGACACAACACAGCACAGCCGTCAAAGCCTTTGATGTCATTTCACATTTTGGTTCATTTCATAACAAAGCATTCCGATTCCACGCCGGTTCATGACTAAGGGGGTATCTGCTGTTTCTAAGCTCGCTTGACAAAGTTGGCTTGGATAAGCGAAAAATTAAAATATTTACTTTCTCGAAAAGGTGTTAAATAGGAATTTGTTCAAAGAATTGAGCAATATTGTTTAAAAAATAAACAATAATGCTAAAAAAGCATTTGGCATTGCTTTTAGATTTCGGGCTGCAATTCTTTCGTCGATAATGCCAGATTTAGCATTAATAATTCTAATATGGCACCACTGGTACGCTATAGACTGGGGTTAAGACTACCAGAAATTAACATTTTTTCGAAAATTTTAATTTTTTTTTGTTGAACAGCATGACACCCCACTAATGAGCAACAAGCAATACCTATAGTGGTCTTGTATGTTTATACTTTTAATTATTAATTATGCTTAGTCCTGAGCAATAACAAAAAGCATTGTTAAAATGTTTTATTTATTATAATTCCTATTTTCTCGAAGGAGAAAAGGTTATAAGACCTCGGAAAGTACTGAGGAGCATTTGCATACGGACAGTGCATTGCGGAGCCCGCTGACGATACTATTAAATAAATAAATAAATATGTACTTATTAAATTAAAACAGGTGGAGAAGTTTAAGTATCTCGGGTTTTTTTTCACGAAAGATGGGAGGAGTTATACTGAGTTGTCCTGTAGAATTGGCCAAGCTGGAAAAATTGTAAAGGAACTGCGCCGGCCGGTCATCAGGAAAGCTGAGCTTGGAGTGCAAGCAAAGATCTCAGTTTTTAATTCAGTGTTCGTTCTGACCCTCATCTATGGTCATGAAATTTGGGTAATGACCGAAGGAATTAGATCGCGGGTACAAGCTGCCGAAATGAGATTCCTGAGGTGCGTTGCTGGTGTTACTCTAAGGGACAGAGGGAGAAACGTCAGTATTCGTAGGAATCTTAATGTTGAGCAGCTACTTCTCCGAGTGGAGCGATCGATTCTTTGATGGTTTGGACACGTTGTTGGCATGCCCCCTGACAGACTTCCTAGACAGGTCATGCTAGCCGAGATGCGAGCGCGTCGCCCCTCTGGTAGGCCAAGAAACAGGTGGTGGGATCAGGTAAAGAACCTCTCTGAGTCCCGCCTGGGGATTGCGCCGGAGTCTCTTGAGTTGGTTGCGGAGGATCGAGAAAGATAGAAGGACCATTTAGCCACCCTCGCTTCGCGACCCTGTTAAAGGATAAGCGGCATTCGAAAATGATGATGATGAGTTATTGAATAATTAAATATGTACTTATGATATTAATTTGTTTATTGAATAGTATTGATGTACGTATTTCTACCACAGTTTTGCTAGTTTTTTTGTGTTTTTGGACTTAAACCTAGAAAAATGTATCAATAGACTGTTCCAATAATAACAATTTCACCCGTGAAAATGATGGAAAAGAACCATTGAAACGTTGGGAAATTATGGACTGAGTTTAAATAATGAATTCATTCGCATGTTAAAATATCGACCAAAAAAGCTCGTGGGAGTAGTTTTCAGTAGAGTTTTCACGAAAGATGGGAGAAGTGATACTGAGTTGTCCTGTAGAATTGGCCAAGCTGGAGCCATAGTAAAGGAACTGCGCCGGCCGGTCATCAGAAAAGCTGAGCTTGGAGTGAAAGCAAAGATCTCAGTTTTTAATTCAGTGTTCGTTCCGACCCTTATCTATGGTCATGAAATTTGTGTCGTATCCTTTATACTTTATGTAATGACTTTCGGTAATGACCGAAAGAATTAGATCGCGGGTACAAGCAGCCGAAATTAGATTCCTGAGGTGCGTTGCTGGTGTTACTCTAAGGGACAGAGTGAGAAACGTCAGTATTCGTAGGAATCTTAATGTTGAGCAGCTACTCCGCCGAGTGGAGCGATCGATTCTTCGATGGTTTGGATACGTTGTTCGCATGCCCCCTGACAGACTTTCAGACAGGTCGTGCTAGCCGAGATGCGATCGCGTCTCCTCCTTGGTAGGCCAAGAAACAGGTGGTGGGATCAGGTAAAGAACCTCTCTGAGTCCCGCCTGGGGATTGCGCCGGAGTCTCTTGAGTTGGTGGCGGAGGACCCAACACATTCAATTTAATAAATTTCAAATCTGGTCATAGCAATAATACAAATGAAATTATATTTATTTTGCACTATTTTCGGCTTGAAACAAATATTTTGCCAATTTTTTCAAGTTTTCTTTTCTTTGATTTTGCATTCTGATAGATACTAAAAAAATATGCTCAAGAGCGTTATCAAATCAGAACACATTTTGTAACGCACTCGAGCTCTGTTCAGTACTCTACTCTGAACTAAAAAAGAAAAACGCCCATTGTCTATGCACCGAGTGTCAGTACATATTTACACCCCATCCCAAAGGATACGAGGTAATTAATTTTTTTGTTCGGTGGGCAGGCAAAAAGTAGGCACAACGAGGGCCAGCCGAGCCGCGCGTGGCGTGCAAATAGTTGTGTGAGATTGTTAATCACTAAAAAACCTCCCATTTTTCATCAGATTACTACTTATTTTCCTTAACAAGTAGTTTAAGCTTCTGTAATGATAACAAATCACCACCAATACCGTGATTTTATGCGGTTTCGCTTTAAGATGCTAGATTGACGAGCTCGTTCGGTGTAATCGGCGCGTTAGATTTTTCTGATCCAGAGTTTGGATCATTTTATGGTTGCAATGTCCGCGAACTCGAGTTCTAAGCCGGCGAGCAAAGTTTGTTACCTCGTCAGTCACGGTTGCGATTCCTAGATCTCGATGTAGATAGCTATTTCTAGTGTACCAAAGAGCACTAGCGATTGCTCTAAGTGTCTTTTTTTAAAAGTTTCTAAAATTGATATAATGTTTGGTTAAGTACAACCTCCAAGTTGTATACCGTACGTCCAAGATGGTTCTAGCCTAAGATGGTTGGTATGCCTAGTTCCGAAAATCTACAGGTAAGCCAATTAATTTCCCTTAAGCTGATTTCGAGCTCGGCGCGGTTCTTTTAAACGCATGGCTTCCATTTGAGTTTTGCGAGAGTCATTCCTAGATATTCCGCTTCATTTGAGTACGAGATTTGTACCGAGATAATTACAAAGGAGTGATCCTATGAACCCTGTCAAAAAGGCAATGTCAATCAACATTCCTACACAGTCGCGAAAGGGAGGAGGGTCTTAACATTTATGGATCGCACAAATTAAACAAAAACAGAGTTTAATTGGACTCAATGATGAACTTATCTAAACCGTATGGCCTTCCGGTATATTCTGAGGTCAAACCGGCGTACCCCACAGGTGGCTCGGTGCAGTAGGAGTGAGAGAGTTATGATCCCTCAATTGTCAAAACCTCGCACCTAATATGAAAATAAGAAGAACAAAAATAACTTTTTTCAAAAAAACCTTTTTAAAGCTCTCGCGTATTTGTCCGTGCTGCGGAATTGATGTTTTGAGAACTAACTTTTCTTTTGATATTTTTTTAATATTTGAAGCTAATTTTCGATATCGTCATTCGAACTTCGATTATCAGCATGCTGTCAACTGACTGGGTGCGTTCGTTTAGTTAATCGAGCGGGTGTGTTCGTAAAGTGAATCGATGAGTGCATTCAGCGACTCCTGCATGCCATTTCATTTCTTGTCGCCACATTAGAATGCTTATTCGTTACCTCACAGTCTTTCGTTACACGAGATTTTTTTACAGCCCCGTTGTCTTTTTGCAGAGAGTCAATTCCTTTTTATGCCCCCTCCCATAGAATCGGAGGTACAAAAAGTTTGTCACATAGTTTGTAAGACGGTGAAATAATAATGCTAGACAGAACCCCAAGACCTTCAGGGCATATGATCGAGACCGAATTCTGAATCTGAATTCTGAATAAGCCATGTCCGTCCGTCCGTCTGTCTGTGTGTCATATGTTTTTAGGGTTTAAATTTGAGCTAGAGACTGAAAATTTTGTGCGTGTGTTTTTTGTTATCCAAGACCCCAAGCAGTGCAAGTGCTAAAGTGTTCTCAAACCAAATCGGTTTATATGTGTAACTACCTCTAGTGCTATCAAAACTTGAAGACGTCTTAAAAAGGCTGAAATTAAACTTTTATTAGCTCCTGGTGATTCTACGTTATGCAAAATTAAAATTAAAACGATTGACCTCCTCTAGCGGGCATGGCAGTGATTTTAAGGGTTAATTTTTATATATATATATATGTTTAATATGCATAATATTATTCAATATTTTTGTTTCAAATCGAAAACATTTTACTTAATTTATTATGTAACACTTATGGCGTAGTCTTTTCAACACCGAATCGTGAAACTGGTGTGGAAAACAGAAAAAAACTGTTCTTTTCCCGAACACCTGAACGGAATCGTGTTCTTGTAAATGTTCTTTTGAACTCCGCATTAGATCGGTGTCGACACCAAACTCGAATTTTCGCCACCGTCGTATTCGTATTCGTATGACTGCACCGGTGCAGGATTTTTCGTTCTGTACACAATGAAACCGAGTGTACACCACGCCAGATTTGTCGCGAACTCGGAGTATTATTTGACAGCTCGGTGTAGCAGTTTGGTGTGCAAAAGAATACGCCATTAGTTTTATATTTCGTGTATTCAAAAACTTTTAGTCACGCCTAATACGGTTTTCACATCGAGCCAGCATCTAGATTCAGAGTAAAAAAGTCCCAAATCTAATTAGCATCTATTAGATTTCCCATACATTTGTTGAATTCATAATCTAGATCAGAACCTAGATTCCCACAAAATCGAAAACAAACGTAAAAGATTGTATTCGATTTTGTGGCAATCATAGGAAAATAAAAGCAAACACACTTTTTTAATTCAATCAAAAGAAGATATGACAGCCGATGAAGTTTGTTTATAAAATAAAAAGAAGAAATATTTTTGTTTTTTTCATACTTTAGTTATCCACTTCTTTAGTTATCCACAATTATTTTTTACTTATTTGAAGCTGTTTAACTTGTGACAACAGTGAGAAACTGGACTGTTGATGTTCAACTGATCGAAAAGTCAACAAAATCTAGATTATTTTCGCAGTGTGAAAGGGTCAATCTAATTTCGAAATCGAATTACACAGAATCTAGATTCTGGCTTCGGTATCCGGCAGAGATATCGCCATTTACATCGATAGCCAGGCTACGTTCAAGGCAATGGCATCGATTAACATCAAATCTGATATAGTCAGGGGCTGTCACACAATGCTTTAAGAATTGTGCAGGCAAAACCGGGTGAGCCAGGACTTAACATCGAACTACCCCTCTGCGTAGTAAGAGGTACTATTGAGGGGAAAATTAAAGTTACGGCCAACCAAACTTGGTCTAGTCTGAATGGAAATAGGGTATCCAGACTCTCTGGCCGCGATTCGACGGAAAACCACTGAAGGCACTATTAAAAATGAGCAGGGGCAAGCTTAGGGCTTAAGTGGGAATTCTGACAGGACACTTCCTCCTGTCAGAAACACACCAGAGGCTCAGGCTTTCTGACACGTATATTTGTCGCTTCTGCAGTGATCTGCAGGCGGTTGGGGATTCTGTGTGCTATATCCTCAACCGCCTACTGTGTGAATGCGAGGCAATTTTGCGTATGCGCAGGAAATTCTTGGGGGAATATTTCTTCGAAAGTTTGAAGGAAGCTGGCGGCACAAACTTCAAAGGCCCTCTTGGCTTTTACAGGGAAATTGGCTGTTTCACCTGTGAGAATGCTTAGGTTGTTTTGCCTTTTGAATGTTTAGTTTTTTGCCTTTAGAATATTTACCCCTCTGCGTAGTAAGAGGTACTATTGAGGGGAAAATTAAAGTTACGGCCAACCAAACTTGGTCTAGTCTGAATGGAAACAGGGTATCCAGACTCTCTGGCCGCGATTCGACGGAAAACCACTGAAGGCACTATTAAAAATGAGCAGGGGCAAGCTTAGGGCTTAAGTGGGAATTCTGACAGGACACTTCCTCCTGTCAGAAACACACCAGAGGCTCAGGCTTTCTGACACGTATATTTGTCGCTTCTGCAGTAATCTGCAGGCGGTTGGGGATTTTGTGTGCTATATCCTCCTGCTATATCCTATATATGAATGCGAGGCAATTTTGCGTATGCGCAGGAAATTCTTGGGGGAATATTTCTTCGAAAGTTTGAAGGAAGCTGGCGGCACAAACTTCAAAGGCCCTCTTGGCTTTTACAGGGAAATTGGCTGTTTCACCTGTGAGAATGCTTAGGTTGTTTTGCCTTTTGAATGTTTAGTTAAACTGGTTCCCCATGGATTGCGATGACCCCGTTTTGGTGGCTAGTGTCGGTGGTTAGGTAAGGTTAGGTGTCCTATTTAACCTAACCTTACCTTGGGTCACGCCCACACTTGGGAGCAGAATTAAAGACAAACCTCCAATTTTCCAAAAAAAAAGCGTAATTTCGACTGGCCTGAGCCTAATTTAGGAAAGAATTAAAAATTAAAATCGCCGTCCCAACTGACGGTTCTAAGATGGACGTCGGAACCGGCGCAGACATCTTCTTTGAAGCTCTGGAACTAAGCATATCTTTCCGGAACAATAACGACTGCAGCCATAATCCTTTCTGGGTTCGCTGGTCCCCAATTTGGCGCCTCCCCAGGTGGTGGATAGGGGAATGCTCACCAGATATGGTGGGTACGGGTATGGAAAATATCCGGGCGGACCAGAACTAGCAATAAACGAAAAATCCAGAAGTATGAGCGTCTAGCTCAAAATGAGCGGCTCCCTGGTCGGCGTCAGTTATCGAATATTAAACACCTCTTTCCCTTCCAATATGCAAATAGAATGGACAACAATAAGATGCAAGTCAGATGCATTCTATATATTTCTAATATAGAAATACTCTGCTAGTTATATAATTGCTTTTCTCCTTAGGCTAGGCTTTGGTTTTTCTGTGCAGAGTTTTTACGTTCCGTACTGGCTCACCAGCATTTGCATGTTAGATGGAGAATTACTTTTCTCTACTATCTTTCTATTTTTTCTATCCTCAATATCTTTCCGCTCGCGATGTGCTACGCATCTTAAGGGTTGTCATAACCAATTGATCGTGAGTTTATTATAAAAAAAATCCAAGCTGACACTGAGCTGAAGAAACACAACCTCGTAAGCAAGACCAACACCATATACTCTGACAGCCATGAGGCCATTAAAACCATGAAATCAGATGTGGTGAAGTCAAGCGCTGTGGAACTATGCAGGGAAAGTCTGGACGAGGTATCGCTTGGCAACACTATAACTTTGTATTCGGCGCCAGATCACACCGATATGCCGGGAAATGGAAAAACTGACAATTTTGCGAGATCTTGGTTAGGAACGAATGTATTTTTAACCCTCAAATTTATAAGAATTTATATGAGCTCGATATCCTGCAAGATAGAAACTGAATGATTAAGTAAAGCTAACCTACGTTGGACAGAACTTGGTACGTGCAGACAGGAAGCTATGGCAAGCGGCGAACGAAAAGAGATCACTATTTATGATCGAGCTAGCCCGCAGGCATATCCGCAGAGCCCGACCTAGCTTTTTCGCCATCCTGGGCAAAAATAGTATTTGCCGCCCTTAAAAAATTTAAAATTATTTTTTATTTATTTTTTTTTAATTTAAATCACTTCATTCAAAATTTGAATTTGAAACACTCAAACAACACATTCAGATGAGCCTCCAAACTGTAAGGGCTGGTGTCAAGCAAATGTAAAAATTTTGTCATACATTCGGAGTAAGCTACAATCCTGTCGTCTTTCTGTTGGTAGGGAAGGGATTCACCCATGAAACGTAAGCGGAACGAAGAGTGTTATTGGTGAGTTGGCTGGAGGTCTAGTCCTTTATCAGGTTTAGCCAGTGAGTAAGTGCTACAGTGTGTACGCAGAAGTTACAGTCCGTAAAACGGACCGTTGAATACCCACATTGTAAAATGCTGATGGCATAGTTATTTTTTGACATTTTATAAGTAATGCAAACTTCGAAAAGGGGCGTGGTCCAACCGCCCCTAATTACAAACTATTAATTATAAGATATTTCCACAGATATTTCCAAGTTACACCTAATTGTACGTAAAAATGCAATTTGGTTCAAATTCAATATTTTTTAAAAATTGACCCCTAAAAGGGGGCGTGGCTAAAAACTTTATATGAACGAAATCTGGAGGGAAGTGTTGTTTACCTAACCTGCTACTTTTTTTGTTTCATGCTTTCCTAAATTAGGCTCAAGGGCAGTCGAAATAAAGTTTTTCTGGAAAATTTTAGGATTTTCTTCAATTCTGCCTCCAAATGTGAGCGGGGCCCAAAGTCTTGTATGAACAAAATGTGGAACTAAGCGTTTTCTACATAAAATATTAAGCAAATTTTTTTCAATTTCGAGCAAAAATACTGAGTAAACTGCATTTGAAAATTTACCCTTAAAATAGATGCCACGCCCACTAGAGGAGGTTTACCAATTAAATTTGTCATTTCTGTGTCTTATATTCACTAAGAGATTCTAAATGTCAAATGTCAGCCTTTTAGAACGTCTTACAGTTTTGAAAAATCTGGAGGTTGTTGCATATTAAGACCGATTGTGGGCGTGTCTTTGAGCGGATTTTTACACTTGTACTGCTTCGTATGACGTGCACTTGACGTACGAAGTTTCAGCACCCTAGCTCAAAATTTAAGGCCTAAAACATGTGACATACAGACGGACGGACGGACGGACAGACATGGCTCATTCGATTCAGAATTCGGTCTCGATCATATGTCCTTAAGGTCTTGGGGGTCTACCATTATTATTTCACCGTGTTACAAACTATGTGACAAACTTAATATACCTCCTATCCTATGGGATGGGGTATAAAAATTAGCTACATCCACAAACAGACACGCCCACTAAAGACCTTAATGTGCGACCATCTCTAATTTTAAAAAATGCTTTTTTCAAATCTTAGCAAAAACGGTGCTAGCACACTCATTTATGGTATGTATCATTGCCTTGTAATTGTCTTTGAGGTAGCAGAAAAGGTTTGGCCTTGTCATTGACCACGACCAATTTTAAAGGGATCTTGCTTTCTTCTTAAGAGATTTTTTCTAGCTTAAAATGAATGTTTTTTAATAAAAACATATAAAATTTGACTAAAAAAACTATTGGGAGGGTTACAATCCGCTTAGGCGAATCGTTGGATACCCCATCCCAATTGACCACTTTCAAGCTCCGAATTGTGTCATAAATCTTGGTTGCTAAATTTCAATTTCTATAAACTTCAACTGTATTTAGAATTTCTCAGTTAAAGAATCTTTTCTCCTAAAAAAGGGCGTGGCATCCACCCCTTTTCAATTAGATCGTTTTTTGCTTATATTTTTTTATCAAAAGTGACACGTGTTGATTGCATTTTCACGTTAACAATTTGGTTTATACTTAAAAACGCCCCCAAAAGTAGGCGTGGCAAAAATTTATTCATTTCGGTTGACAGCTTTCACACATATCTGAACATTCTATAGCACAAGTTTTTTGGATTCAAAGAAAATATATTGAATAAAAACTGTTTATTAAAATGCAAATGAAATATGACCACGCCCAAAAGGGGGTGGTTTTTTCTTTTTTTTGAAATGTCTATCATAATACATTTAAGCGACGATAACGCGTACAAAATTTCAGCTTCCTACGACAACTTTCAATTTTCATGCTATTAAGTAAAGTGGGCGTGTCAGATATTAAGTTTCAAGTTCCTAGCTCAAAATTTAAGGCCTAAAAACTACCGACACACGGACGGACACGGCTCATTCGACTAACAATTCGGTCTCGATCATATTATACCTTTAAGGTCTTGGGGGTCTACTTTGATTATTTCTCTATGTTACAAGCTATGAATTAAACTTAATATACCTCCTATCCTATGAGATGGGGTATAATTATATGACAAAAGTTGTAGATGTTAGCATTTTCTAACTTTTTTTAATAAAATTGGCTTATGGCCAGCGGCGAACGAAAATAGATCACTATTTATAATCGGGCTAGCCCGCAGGGATATCCGCAGGGCCCAAACTAGCTTTTTCGCCACCATGGGCAAAAATAGTATTTGCCGCCTTTAGAAAAATTAAAATTATATAATTTGTTTAATTTTTTTTTAATTTAAATTACTTCATTCAAAATTTGAATTTGAAACACTTTTTCTCAAACAACGCATTCAGATGAGCCTCCAAACTCTTAGGGCTGGTGTCAAGCAAATGTAAAAATTTTGTCATACATTCGGAGTAGGCTACAATCCTGTCGTCATTCTGTTGGTACGGAAGGGATTCACCCATAAAACGTAAGCAGAACGAAGAGTGTTACCACTGTGTACAGAAATTGAAAACCGCCAAGAAAGTTCTGCACTGGAACCACCGACATTGTTTTTTTACCCTACCAGGGTATATTAAGTTTGATGTACAGTTTGTACCGCAGTGAAATAATCACCGTAGACCCCTAAGACCTTTAAGAGATATAATTGGCACCGACTGCTGGCCTAAGTGAGCCGTGATTATTGTCACAAGGGCATCTTTTTAAGTGAAACGCGACCCACTCTCAACGCTTCATGTAAACCCAGCTTACTTGTTGAACACACCCAGTAATATTGACTTTGTCGTCTTCTGACGTTTATCTGCTTCTTTATTCGATCGTTGTTTGGGAGTGGGTATAAAAGCGTTGTGAGTTGGTTGCCGGTCCTCTTTTTTTTGATTTTTCCTGTATATCATCGCCTTGATATTCGCTTCAGCATCGTAAGAAAAATAAAGAAAAATCCAGAAAATAATCTCTTTAGGGCGTTTTCAATCAGTTAACCGGTCCAAGATACGGTTCACCCAATCACCGTTTAAACAGCATCCGTTAATCTAGCCTAACCTAAGCATAATTTCGCTAAGTCCTCGTTTACCGGCGGACCTGTTCGATGGATTTAGTTTTGTCCTTTTGGGATAGGATAGGAGGTATATTAAGTTTGTCATATAGTTTGTTTCATGGTGAAATAATAATGGTAGACCCCCAAGACCTTAAAGGCAGGTGATTGAATGTGCTTTCCATGAAAAATCTGTTATCGAAAATAAAAAAACAGATGGAGTTACATGGGGGGGAAAAAGAAGCAGCTTGGGAGAGAATCCGGGGGTGCCGTGGCGTAGTGGGTAGTATGTGTGCTTACTACGCCGGAGGCCTGGGTTCGAATCCTGCCATCGTCACCTGAAAAAAAGACTTGTTCTTTTTTACGGTCCCCACCTAAGCGAGGGTCTGACAAGCCTTCCGAGAGTATCATTTGTCTTGAAAAACTTCTCAAAGTGCCGTTCGGATTCGGCAAAAAATTGTAGGTCCCCTTGTATGTAAAGAAATTAACACACCAGCATACATTGTTGAGAAATTGGCCCTGGTTCACCTCGAGCTGTTGCGCCACTCTATTTATTTTTGGGAGAGAATCACCACGAACCTTAATGCCCATTCGGATTCATCATGCTACAGGACCATTGATGCACTCAAGAACAAGGGCTACAAAAAAAAAAATTCGCAAGGAAGCCACAGATGAAAAAGAATCTGTAAGAAAAATCAGAAAGAAAAGAATTCAGACTGGAGGTGGCAAGCCACTACATGTGGGCGATGGAAACTTTGAACTCGCCATATCTATAATGAGCCCAAAACCTATAACTGGCTTTTACAACAGTTTTGATGGCGATGGTGCAGATGAGTTGTGGGAAGATGAACCGGGTGGCAGCATGAAGATTGTAAGATGAATTATTTTTGGCTTTATCTATTTTATTTTACATTCTATTGCAGAACGAAGTAAAGCAGAACGAAAGAACACTAGATTGGACGAAGTATAAGCCAAGTCAGTTGAAATAACCGATACAGCAATATTCGCAGCTATCTGCAATTAAAATTGAGCTGCTTGCTAAGTTGCAGTTTGACACCCAAAAAGACGAAGCTTATCAAAAAAAATATTCCGATTCCATTGAACGCGAATTGAGAAAACAGTCATTAGAATTGGACATTGAGATCAAAACCGAAGTTCTTAAGAAAGTAAAAAACGAATCCTTCAGTATTTTTGAATGTATTGCATTTTGGTTGTATCCAAACCAAGATAAAATTAGTATAGTAAACAAGTTCCTGCTGTGGTTATAATTAATATTTAATTACCAATATATTGTCTTATAAATGAAGTTTATGTTTTTGCTTTGGGAATGCATCATGCATTCTATTAAATTCGCTTTTGTTATGAATAGTTATTTTAAATAAAGTTTTAATTAACGTATTCTTTGTTGTTTTATAACTTTTCAAAATATTTTACAGCCTACAAAAAAAGTTATTGATAAGGTCCTTGCGTTTTTGAATCCCAACATTTGACGAAGTTGTATTAACGTTTCCAATAATTTATTTACTTCTTAAAACACCTTATAGACCGCAAAAATCAATAAAAAACAATTAAACAAAAAACAGAAAAATCATTAATTTAAAAAATTGAATTTTTATTGACACGTATGCATTTCGGTTCTCAGCTGCGGAACCATCATCAGCGAGCGACGATTAAACATAAGAAGGTGGTACATACATACAAAATTACATGAACACAAAGCTAGTTTGTTAAGCTAAGACACTAACAAACAAAGAGAGTACAGTAAAACGGTTGTCATCTTTACTTCTTTCTCTTTCTTAGGCCGTTAAACAGATGTAATTCGATCGGTCCGGGCTCCAAATTCATTAAACGGTCGTGGAGATGTATTTTTACTGGGGTGGAATCCTCTAAGTGAAAACTGATAGTTGATCATCACATTTTTAAATTTGGGATCCCGTAAGGTGATGATCACAGTGATCATCACCATTTTGTGATGAATTTCAGCTGACAGCTATTTTAGTGTCACTTTCCATTAAAGCTAGTCGTGTTTTTGCAATAATTGGGTTCTTTTTGTGTTTTTTTCTGAACTCCGTCAGTTCTAGTGATTACCTATGTGTACCTGTGATATGTGTAACTCAGTGAGTATGCTTTTCAGTCAAAAAACAAATAAGAACGATAGTGGATAACTCGAAGTCTAAGGACTGCTTCACGCAATATTCTAAGTTTTTATTTTTCGTTATGGGATTGTTTTTTTTGGAGGACCATTTTGAATTACAACCAGCAAAAATGTTCCCGTTTAATTATTGAGTGGTTTTTCCAACACATGAAAGTCGTAGCTCGTAAGTCGTGAATCGTAGCTTTTCGGTAATTAGGGGTGGGCTGCCATGAAATCGGCCATCCTTTCGATTTGATGTTTATTTGCTTGAAACCTTGAATTAATGAATTCAAGAATTAAAACAAAAATAATAACTTAAAATATGTACGCACATTCTTACATCGCAGTAATAAAATAAATGTAATTGCACTTGCCGAAAAATGTAAACAAAAGTAAAATGTATGTGCTGCCAAGTTTTAAAATTTTTTTGGTGAGCACTTTACAGAGAGCAAGAACTGGGTGATGGTCAATTTTGATAATCAACATGGTGACCATCAGCCATCACTTTAGAGGACTCCACCCCTGATTCGTATGCGTCGAGTTTGTGTGGTTTGTTTACATTTTTTATCAGCTTGAAGTTTTGATCGAATGAAGAAATGGAATGGGGTTTCTCATTGTTGACATCGTATATGTGCGCTGGAATTGCTTTATCGATCTCTCTATTTTTTACTGAACGAAGATGTTCTTTGAATCTCACCTCAGCAGCTCTTCTTGTTTGTCCGATGTATTTCTTGTCGCAATCAGAACAGGAGATTTTGTAGATGCCACTGCGTTTGTGAACAGGCGTCTGATCTTTTGTGGATCCAAGGCAAAACTTTAATTTGCTGTTGTTCGTGTGGGCAATGTTTATTTCAGCTTTTGCGAAAACGTGTGTCAATTTATTTGTGATGTTCGGGACGAAAGGGAGCGTAGAACGGTGCTTACGCTCAACCGTATTTTGGTCGAAAAGTGTGCTATTATTAGACCGTTTTAGCTTTTTTGAATGCTTTTTGATCAGTTTATCAATAATCGAGTTATCGAATCCGTTGACATCCGCTATATGTAAAATTTGTTGGTGTTCTTTCATGTAATTTTTAATTGATAGGGGTAGACGGCATAATCTGTAGGTCATTGATTGAAAGGCAGCAATTTTCTGGCTGAATTTGCAAAAGGCATCGTTTGTGATGTAGCGATGTGTAGATGTTTGTTTCCGGTAAACGCCAAACTCAATTTTCTTGTTTTTTGCTTGAGTTCTAGGTCAAGAAATGTTATTGTATGAAGTTCGTCGTATTCTTTCTCGAAAGTGAACTTGATGCTTGGAAAACGGTTGTTAATTGTTTCTAGTACCTCGTTGATTTGTGATCTTTTAACAATGGCGAAGGTATCATCAACATACCTATACCAAATTCGAGGTGGTTTCGCTATTGCTTTGAGATCAGTTTCGAACTTGCACATAAATGCCTCAGCTACATAAGGTGACTAACTATTTCCCATGCTGCATCCGAATTTGTTGGTGTAAAATATGTTTCTGAATTGAAAACAATTGTGTTTCATACAAATGTTGATACAATTGATGTAAGCATTCAATTTTTCTGCAGTTAAATCGAATTTGAGCAAATGTTGTCTGACTGTTTCGACGGCTTCCTTTATGGGTATTGATGGAAAAAGGGCTGTCACGTCAAATGAAACCATAATTTCATCGTCTTCAATTTCAACCTTTTGTACCTTGTCAACAAACTCAAATGTTGAATTTTGAACTGATCAAAAAGCATTCAAAAAAGCTAAAACGGTCTAATAATAGCACACTTTTCGACCAAAATACGGTTGAGCGTAAACACCGTGCTACGCTCCCTTTCGTCCCGAACATCACAAATAAATTGACACACGTTTTCGCAAAAGCTGGAATGAACATTGCCCACACGAATAACAGCAAATTAAAGTTTTGCCTTGGATCCACAAAAGATCAGACACCTGTTCACAAACGCAGTGGCATCTACGAAATCTCCTGTTCTGATTGCGACAAGAAATACATCGGACAAACAAGAAGAGCTGCTGAGGTGAGATTCAAAGAACATCTTCGTTCAGCAAAAATTAGAGAGATCGATAAAACAATTCCAGCGCACATATACGATGTCAACAATGAGAAACCCCATTCCATTTCTTCATTCGATCAAAACTTCAAGCTGATAAAAAATGTAAACAAACCACACCAGTTCGACGCATACGAATCAGTATACATACATTTCCACGACCGTTTAATGAATTTGGAGCCCGGACCGATCGAATCACATCTGTTTAACGGCCTAAGAAAGAGAAAGAAGAAAAGATGACAACCGTTTTCCTGTACTCTCTTTGTTTGTTAGTATCTTAAGGTCCAACTAGCTTTGTGTTCATGTAATTTTGTATGTATGTACCACCTTCTTATGTTTAATCGTCGCTCGCTGATGATGGTTCCGCAGCTGAGAACCGAAATGCATACGTGTCAATAAAAATTCAATTTTTCAAATTAATGATTTTTCTGTTTTTTGTTTAATTGTTTTTTATCGATTTTTGCGGTCTATAAGGTGTTTTAAGAACTTAATAAATTAATGATCCAGACCACAAACTTGGCTATCAATGTGCGATTAAAATTTGCAAATTTCTTAACGTTTCCATTTTGAGAATTATCAAAGCATGCGATTTGCCCTTAGTCAAATCGAGAGCCTCAACGTCATCTCCCAACAAATCCATCAATTCGAAACTCATTTTTGTTAAATTTATTTTTATTTTTATAATTTTAAGCTTTTTAAATACAAATAAAAAACCTACTAAGTACAACTTAGAGGCCTTATGCTCTACTATTTCTTCTCCATAAATTAAGTTCTACTTAGTGCGATTTATGACATACTTTGAGTTCGGTGCAAACCATTAAGTAGGACTAAGGTTCGTTTGCTAAAACGAAACATAAATCTGAATCTTAGCTAAGTTCAACATAGCTCTCATGTGATACAAGCGTTATGTTTGTTGCACGAAAAATTTTAGTTCCACATAACAACGAAGCACTTTGTAACAACAACTAAGTTCACATCAATTTTCGCAACCAAAATAGATATTTTTTTGTTTTGAAATTCATTTTCTTCAGCTTTTTCGGATAAGTTGTTGTGTTTGTTTTAATTTTTTTTAAATTGGTTAAAATAAATAAGCCATGGCAAGCACGAAAAAAAGAAACCACAATTTTGCACAAAATGAAAAAACACAAAAAACAAAGAAAAGCATTTGGGACTCATTATATAACTGTTTTGCTGAGCTTCTCGGACTCAGCAGTGGTGTCATCAAATAGGATTTTTGAGGATAAGCCGAATCACCTGATTTTTTAAAGAATATTTATGAAAAATTCATTGGACAACCAAATTAGTATAGAACCTACCGAAAATAATGCTATCTCCGTTTTCACTTGACTGCCTTTCCTCCGGCATAACATTTCTTATTCTACAGTTACTGAAAATTGTTGCATCATGAGTAGATCCTGGCCACCTTGCCACCACATTTGTAAGTTCCATTTTAGCATTGCAAATCGCCTGAAAGTTTACAGAAAAATAACTTTTTCTGTTTCGAAAAACTTCAGCGTCAAGCCCGCCTTTTTAACACAATTGAACATAAATAAAATAAAATAAATTAAATTTATATCGAAACCATAACCTGACTCCTTTATCGAAAATTTACCGGACGACTGAATTTTCACATGTGTCCCGTCAATTGCACCAATCACATTGGGAAACGATGCAATTTCAAAAAAATCTCTTTTTGTTTTCGAGATGTCAGCTGCAGTTTCAGGAAATTTTATGTACATATTTCCAAGTTTTGCGATAGCTGTAGAAACTCTCAAAATGATTCTCGAAACTGTAGAGACATGCATCTCTCCAAAATCAGCTATGCTCAGAAGATGGTTTCCCGTCGCAAAAAAACGCAAAGTTTCCAAAAATTGGTTAATAGAAGCGATGGAATTATTTCTGATAAAGGAAATATATTAGACGTTACTTTTTGTATAAGCTATTTTATATTTAACAAAACTGTACCTGTTCAAAGGACATTCTAAAGACCTTTCTATTTTTTCTAGAGTAATCATCGTCATCTCTTTGGTTAAACGAAATCTCTAGTAAAACGATAGTTGATCAAAGGAATAAAAATATTAATTTCTTTCACATATTTTACGAGGAACTCCCATTTCCAATATTTCCAGTACTTCAACGTCATCCTCGATAAAATCCAACATTTCAAATTTCATTCTTGTTAAGTTCTTTTTAGTACTTTTTTTTACGACTTTTCTACTAATTCTCACGAAGAGCTGTGAAACTGTTCAAAAAATGTATGAACAAAGCTTGACGTAATTATGTTATGGAGAACTATTTCTGCCTCCTAAGTTATGTTCCACCTAACGACTTTTATGTTTAGGTTTTTGTTTCGTGCAAACCAATAAGTGTCACATAAGCCTTTATGTCGAACATAAATTCTTATGTTTCGTATTTCGAACTTAAATCGTTATTCATATACACATATTTATTGAAAAACAGTAATTTTAAGCTAAAATTCTTAAAAAAAAAGTGGGTGGTTAATGAAAAGGCTAAAATTTTTTGGCTACTTCAAAGCCAATTACTAGGCAGTGTTACGTACCAAAAATGAATGCGCTAGCCGCATTGTAACAGCTAAAATTTGGAAAAAGTATTTTTTAAATTAGAGATGATCGCACATTCAGGCCTCTAGTGGGCGTGTCTGTGGGCTAATTCAGCTAATTTTCAAACTTAATCTGAAAGCCAGGACTTCCAGCCAACTAGAGATGGGAAATTCGCTTCTTTTCATTGAGTCGACTCACACCGACTCTTTCACTTCACTGAGTCGACAGGAAAGATTGCTTCAAAAGAGTCGACCATACTCCAAAAAAACGAGAGAGTCAATTGGATGGATGCCCAACTCATGCACAAATGGTTTCAGTCATTCAAGCTATCCCTTTTTGCATGCCAGTCGATCAAGTGCAAAAATGAGGCCAAAACAAAAATAAAAACCGAAACACGAAACAAAAATACCCACAACCACTCCAAATACTCCAGATCCTATCCAACCTTACAGGTAGTGGACTGGAGGCCAAAACAAAACCGAAACACACATCAAAAAATACCCACCACCATTACAAGTCCATCCAACCCATCCATCCATCCAAACAGGTAGAGAGAGAAGCCAGCAAAAATGTGTATCTGATGTTGATCGCCTCCCGATCTCGACTCATCCCTTAACGACATGACTGTGTGTTGCGATTGCGATGCATACAGTGGTTTCGATGTGGCGTGAATCGACTCTGTGTGAATCGACTCCTGTGTGTATCGACTTTTGTGTGTATCAAAATTCTTTGGTATCGAATCACCTCTTTTAGTTCATACGACTCATTGAGGTGATTCGAATCTTTTGAACTGAGGCGCTTCCATCGACTCAGCAGATGAACTGGCACATTTGAATCGACTCACTAAGGTGTTTCCCATCTCTACAGCTAACCCACCAAATTTCAGCTCTCTACCTTAAAATTTAAGGCCTAAAAGTTGTTTATATACGGACGGACGGACAGACGGACATCGATTTCCTGTCGGTCCCATTCATATCTCTGAAAGGTCTTAGGGGTCTACGGTGATTATTTCACTGCGTTACAAACTATACATCAAACGTTATATACCCTGGGGCGGATATAAAAATTTTGGGCCACGACCACATTAGGAGGCGAATTATATTCCCGAAAAACGTTATTCCAACTGGCCTTGTTCAGGAGAGAAGTAAAAACTAACACGTAAAGGGTAAACAAGACTCCAAACTTTTTCTTTGGAGTCTTGTTTACCGTACAGGTAAACAAGACTCCAAGACTCCAAATTTTAACTTTATCCTTTTTCCAAAATTTAACTAAGGCTCCATTCTAGATTTCGTTTCTTCAAGGGGCAAAATTTACAAAAATTTTGAATTTGAACCAAAAAATTGCATCTTTGTATAGATACATTTCAGCGTTTCTTGGAGATATCTATTTTTATAATTATAAATTTGGTTGGGCCACGCCCCTTAAAATGTTTGCTGTTACCACAGTTTCTCAAAAAATAACAATTATAGCAGTAATATACAATGTGGGATAGGATGGGGTATTTAACGGTCCGTTTAACGGACTGTAACTTCTGCGTACACACTGTAGCACTTAGGCCCATTTGCTGATACTCATCTTAAACTGCTAAGTTCTACTTAGAGCCTAAGTTCCACAAAAACTGTCAGAATAATAAAAAAAAAATGGCCGCTAAGTACAACTTAGCTAAGCCCCAGAAATAGTAGGTCGTAAATATTTAAGTAGAACAAAGGAAAATTTATTTTCAATTTCTGCTTATATTGTCAGAAAACTTTTTAATTATAGATTTCACGACTGCTGTAGTATAAAACAAGTGGGAAAGTGCAATAGTGAGAATGCAAAAGCTTCAATCCATCTACGACAGATTGCAAAATACCTGACCATACCAAAAAGAAAACTGCCACGCCTCCAAAACGTGGGCGGGATATTAAAATATAACTGTTGAATGCTTTATACTAGATGGTTGCATACATTTCGGCCTAAAACTCCGCCTTTTTAACTAAAAAAATCACTTTTTTTTAACGCCATGCCCACAAAAGTGGGCGAAGGCACATACAATATATACATAAAAGTTAGAAAATGCTAGTATCTACAGCTTTTGTCATATTATTTTTTGTCAAATTTCATATGTATTTATTGAAAAACATTTAAGTTAAATCCCTTAAAAAGTGGGCGTGGTCATTGAAAAAGCTAAAATTTTTTGGCTACCTTAAACACAATTATAAGGCAATGTTACGTACCAAAAATTAATGCGCTAGCGCAATTGTAACATAGCTAAAATTTGCAAAATGTATTTTTTTAAATTAGAGATGATCACACATACAGGCCTGTAGTGGGCGTGTCTGTGGGCAGATTCAGCTTATTTTCAAACTTGATCTGAAGGACTGGACTTCCAACCAACCCACAAATTTTCGGCTTCATTTCAACCCAAAAATTTCAGCTCTCTGCCTTAAAATTTAAGGCCTAAAAGTTGTTTACGGACGGACGGACGGACATGGCTTAATCGATTCACCTGTCGGTCCCATTCATATCTCTTAAAGGTCTTAGGGGTCTACGGTGATTATTTCACTGCGTTACAAACTATACATCAAACTTAATATACCCTGGGTGGGTCTGGTATAAATACTCTTAGGCGTTAGTTTGCCCAGACATTTTATTCAAAAACAATTCAAAACATATTTTTTCACCCAACACAAATGACAGCTGCTACGCTATGTTGAACTAAAATTGGTATTGAGCAACCGACAATCATTATGTTCCACATAGGCAGTAACGGTAAGTATAACTTAAGTCTTAAGATGAACTTATATTTATGTATAGTATCAGCAAACGGGTCACTGATTATTTAATATATTTGCTTTACTATGAATGCTTTATACTATGAATTCAAATGAATACATTTTTGTCGCGCCCGCTTTTAGGGGCGTTTTTAAGTATAAGCCAAAATTTTAACATAAAAATTAGTGTTGAACCGAATAGTATACCAAATATTTGGCCAGGACCGGGCCCCATCCCATAGCATATTAGGTACATTAAGTTTGTCATATAGTTTGTAACACGGTGAAATAATAATGGTAGACCCCCAAGACCAAAAGTGTATGTATCGAGAACGAGTTCTGAATTTAATAAGCATTGTTCGCTGTATGTCACATGTTTTAAGGCCTTAAGATTTGAGCTAGGGAGCTAAAATTTCGGACATAAGCTCCACTTCATGCGAAGCAGTACAAATGTAAAAAGTTTTGAAATCCGCCCCCATAGACTTGCCCACAATCGGTCTAAGTGTGCAACTACCTTCCAGAGCTTTCAAAACTGTTAAACGCCTTATAAGGCTGAATTTTGACATTTCAAATTTGAGCATCTGCTATTGAATGTAAGACACAAAACAGACAAATTCAATTGGCAAACCTCCTCCAGTGGGCGTGGCATCTATTTAAATGGTACATTTTCAAATGCGTTTAATTCAATATTTTTGCTCCAAATTGAAAAAAATTAGTTCTTTATTTTGTTCATACAAAATATTGGGCCACATTTGGAGGCAGAACTGAAGGAAAACCTAAAATTTTCCAGAAAAACGTAGTTTCGACTGGCCTGAAGCCTAATTTAACAAAGAATAAAACAAAAAACTTAGGAGGAGAGGTAAACGAGATTTTATTCCAGATTTCGTTCTAACAAAGTTTTTAGCCAAGCCCTTTTAAGAGGTCGATTTTGAAAAAATATTGAATTTGAACCAAAAAATTAATTTTTACGTATATTTAAGCGTATCTTGGAAATATCTGTGTTAACATTGATAGTTTGTTATAAGGGGTGGTTGGACCACGCCCCTTCTCGAAGTTTGCGCTGCTTATAAAATGTGCCACAGCCACCAGGGCTTTTTATATTTTTTGTTTCGTGCATTGTCATTTATTTTTACTTCTGGTATTATAAGAAATATATAAGTAAGTTCTATTTCCATTTTAAATACAGCCTCTCCCTTGCGGACAGACGCCGACTAGTGAGCGCACAATATTTGACAGACGCATTTCGATTTTTATTAAACCTACGTTGTTGCCTATTGGTGTAAACTTTGCTGCCAGTGCTGTTTGCACACGCTTTTGACAGCATCGGTAGCAACAGAAGACTACTTCTTCTTACGAGAGGCATACCCTTACCTTACCACAAGGCTAAATATAAGAGGCCTAACTTCGACCTTGCAGGGGAAATAAATATTTAAATATTTATACACATTTAATTATTTATTTAAACAAATTTAGTCTCTAAGCTCAGTTTGGATTTAAGAAAGGCTTATTTACTAAGAATGATCTTTACTCTTTATTATAGGAAATTTAAGCGGGACTGCACAAAAAAAAAAAATGCAGATCTTTTCTTGGATCAGCCAAAAGCATGATCCATGTGCATCTCATGTACACTATGAGTATCTGGGTCTTTACCTATGTCTCGCAGTTCAGCATACGGGAAAACTTATATAGCAACACAATGCGTATCTCGCTGTGTCTCTAATTTCAGGTGAAAAATAAGGCGAGACACAGCGACAGACACAGACACACATTGTGCCCGGCTTTTAAAGATCCTTGACAGATTTGGTTTTAGAGACAACATTCTCCATGTCTTTCATCATGTCTACATCGAAAAGAGACAGGAACATGTGCGGTGCGCGTTAACCAATCGCTGAGCAAATATTTTCTCAGTTCAAATAGTGGCGTTCCCCAAGGTATTTAGTATGAGTATTAGCGACCTTATTATTCTTTACATTAATTAAATTTTTCCGCTGACTTAGCTAATTGCATCAAAAATTCATCAAATGATGTTTAGTGGCTAATCCAAAGTAATGTCCTTCACTTTTTCAGCTGATCACAGCATTAATGGAGCAGTTTTACATAGAATTAACTGAAATTTCCATACCTGCAGTGGGGTGTGAAACTAGAGTCTGTTTTTGAATACAAACTAGTAGGAGGGCTACAATCCGCTTAGGCAAAACGTTGGATACCCCTTTCCAGTTGACCACTTTCAAGCTCCGAATTGCGTCATAAATCTTGGTTGTTAAATTTCAGTTTCTATTAACTTCAACTGTATTTAGAATTTCTCAGTCAAACAATCTTCTCCCTTAAAAAGGGGCGTGGCATCCACCGCTTTTCAATTACATCGTTTTTATACCCGACCCAGGGTATATTAAGTTTGATGTATAGTTTGTAACGCAGTGAAATAATCACCGTAGACCCCTAAGACCTTTTAGAAATATGAATGGGACCGACAGGAGAATCGATTAAGCCATGTCCGTCCCTCCGTCCGTCCGTATGTAAACAACTTTTAGGCCTTAAATTTTAAGGCAGAGAGCTGAAATTTTGTGGGTTGGTTGGAAATCCAGTCCTTCAGATCAGGTTTGAAAATAGGCTGAATCCGCCCACAGACACGCCCACTACAGGCTTGTATGTGCGACCATCTTTAATTTAAAAAAAAACATTTTGCAAATTTTAGCTATGTTACAATGGCGCTAGCGCATCAATTTTTGGTACGTAACATTGCCATATGATTGTCTTTAAGGTAGCCAAAAAATTTTAGATTTTTCATTGATCACGCCCACTTTTTAAGGGATTTTAGCTTAAAATGACTGTTTTTTCAATAAATACATATGAAATTTGACAAAAAATGATATGAAAAAAGTTGTAGACACTAGCATTTTCTAACTTTTATGTATATATTGTATGTGCCTCCACCCACTTTTGTGGGAATGGCGTTAAAAAAAGTGATTTTTTTTAGTTAAAAAGGCGGAGTCTTAGGCCGAAATGTATGCAACCACGTAGTTTAAAGCATTTAACAGTTATATTTTTATATCCCGCCCACTTTTGGAGGCGTGGCTGTTTTCTTTTTGGTATGGTCGGGTATTTTGCAATCCGTCGTAGACGGATTGAAGCTTTTACATACCCACTGTTGCATTTTCCCACTTGTTTTGTTTATATTTTTTATCAGAAGTGATATCCACGCGTTGATTGCATTTCCACATTAAAAATTTGGTTTAAACTTAAAAACGCCCCCAAAAGTGGGCGTGGCAAAAATTTCTTCATTTCGGTTCATAGCTTTCACACATATACGAACATTTTATAGCGCAAATTTTTTGGATTCAAAGAAAATATATCGGATTAAAAATGCTTAATAAAATGCAAATGAAATATGACCACGCCCAGAAGGGGGCGGTTTTTGCCTTTTTCGAAACGTCAGTCACAATACACTTAAGCGACGATAACGCGTACCAAATTTCAGCTTCCTACGGCAATTTTGAATTTTCATGCTACTAAGTAAAGTGGGCGTGTCAGTAGGCGGATTTTAAAAATTTTTACACTTGCACTACTTCGGGACCTAGAAAGAACAGATATTAAGTTTCAAGTTCCTAGCTCAAAATTTAAGGCCTAAAAACTACCGACACACGGACGGACGGACATGGCTCATTCGACTAACAATTCTGTCTCGATCATATGCCCTTAAAATCTTGAGGCTCTACGGTGATTATTTCTCTATGTTACAAACTATGAATGAAACTTAATATACCTCCTATTTTATGGGATGGGGTATAACAATTAGGTGTTACCCTTGACTGTGAGTTGACCTGGAGAGCGCTTTTGAATAGCTTGAAAAAATACCAATGTAGTTTGAAATAAAATCTTTTATCTAAGAAGAATAGTATACCCGGCCTTATTAACTGCGTGATATTACTGCGTGATAGATTCATGCTTATAATATGAACTTAGGTGCTGGGAGTGTGCCTTCGTTAGTAAGCTCCTGCCCCTTATAAAAGCTCAAAAGATGGTAATCAGAGTCAAGCCAAAACGACAAGCGTCATTTTGTCTTATCCAAGAATTAAATGCTTTGCCTCTCAGATATTTGTACTTACATATGTCTATTAGGTCTAACGGCTACTCTATTCACTCAGCGGTCATATTACATAAAGCAGAAATGTATCCTCTTTGCTAATATCAATATAAGCAGTAGTAGTTCCTCGGGTAGAAAATGAACAATGTATGTAGACGATTTGCTATAAATATCGCTCCTTTCGTTTACTACGGCAGCTGCTCCCCAAACCCAACATAAACAAAGATACGTTCCCTTAGCTTTCGAGTTATACATAAGCTTTGACTTTCCTGTAAAATAGGAGTAAAATAGGAGGTACTTTTCCTCCTGTCTAATCGTTGTTATTGATATGTGGCAACAAGAAAGAAAACAACATACAGGTGTCGCAGATGATTCTGATGTCCATCGATTTACTCTACCAACACACCTGCTTGATTCACTTAACGAACACATCCAACTGTCATTGCAGTCAGCTGACAGCAAATTGATTTTCCAAATTCTAATTTCTATTTCCCCTCCATGGAATTCAGCGGAAGATTACCAATGGAAAATTACCAAAGGGGAAGTATGGAACGTACTAGAAGGTGCTTAATTTTGTATAAATACATGGGTGACAGGCTCGTACGGGGCAGTAATATTTTAAACGTTGACTTGTGAAAATCGGTTACTAAGTAAAAAGTGATTGAGTTGAAATAATGTGTTGAATTCTAAGTAGTAAAGGTGAATAACAGTGTGATTTGAATTTAAATAAGTTTTGTTTGATAAATAAAGTGTTCCAGAACAGTGTTAGTGTGTCAAACAGTTTTAAGTGGAGTGTCCTGGAGAAAGTGCGCGTAAATAGCGTCGGTGACTAAAACGGTTTATTTTTGCAGTGAAATTTACCAGAGATATCGTGTGCGTAAACCGTGTCGGTGACTCAAATAAATTGGATTGTGGAATATTCCGGATATATTTAAACTGATTGTGCGATAAAGCTATAATTAAGTAAGTTATAAAAACAGTGTCAATGATTTGTTTATTCGCGAGTGAATTTTCTGGAACAGATGTAAAACATAAACTGATTGTGTTGTGAAAATTGTGTGAAGACAATTCAAAATGGGTCGAAAAATTTAACAATTAACAACAGCTAAGTTAAAAGCAGAATTGGGTTAAAGAAACCTCCAGACTTCCGGGCTCAAAAGGGAATTGTTGCTCCGACTCCAGGACGCTATTACCGAGGAAGGTGGAGACCCAGACACGATGCTGTTCGAAGTTCAAGAAGGACAGCAACAAAGCACAGTAAGTACAGCCGATGAAATGCCCGCTTTCATAAAATTGCTTTTGGAAAAATTCGAGAAGCTGGAGAGCGACCAGAAAGAACAAAAAAATGCTCTCGGAAGCAAATTAGAAATGCTTTAGAGCGGCGAGAAAGAACAAAAGAATGCTTATGAAGGTAAATTAGAAATGCTAGAGAGCGGCGAGAAAGAACAAAAGAATGCTCTCGAAGAAAAGTTCGACAAGCTAGGTACTAGGTTCGATGAGCAGAAAAAAATTCTAGAAAGCAAACTCTATTGCCAGAATACACTTTTTGAGGAGAAGTTCCAAACGATGGATCGAAAAATTCAAAGCGTGGAGGAACAGTTCACTGAAGTCAAATCGGAAGTAGAACAGCTGGCTAAGGAACTGGAGTTGGCTAAGAAACAGAAAGTGCGAGAATGTTTGCCCGAAGGTTCACGGCGTAAAGAAATGTCTTTGATCGTCAAACGTCATGGCCGATTTATAAGAGGCAATTTGAAGCTGCCGCGATGACGGACAATTGGGACAACGAAGAGAAGTCGATTGCTCTCACGCTTGCTCCCAAAGGAACAGCTGCCGAATTGCTGCAAACCATTCCTGAAGAATAACAGAAGGATTATGATGCCATGGTGGAGATCATCGAGATGAGGTTTGGCGACGACCACATGCACCAAGTTTACCGGGTCCAGTTGCGCCAAAGAGTTCGGACAAGGGGTGAGACGCTTTAACAGCTGCAAGCCGACATCGAGCGATTGGCGAATTTGTCCTATCCCAACACCAGCAGGGAAATAATAAACGAGTTGGCAACCAATGCGTTTACTAATGCCATTGCGGATGGAAAGCTACAAATGGCTGTTAGAATGGCAGGTAAGAAGACTCTCGCTGAAGCATTAGCCCTGACAATGGAAGCTGCAGAGCAAGCTTCGCAAGGTAGCCATCGCGTCAGGGAAATGGCTACACTAGGGTGCTCATGTCAACGCATCGAAATTGAAAGGCAAAACACGAACATCGCTCTGGGACAAATGAGATGATGGAATTGCAACAAGCTGGGACACCTACAGCGACAGAGCAGAGCTCCAGCTAGACAAGCGAGCTGCCCACATTGCGCTAGAAGAAGACAGAACAAAGAAGCATCTGGCAGGGACAACGTTCATCCTGCTCGACCCCCTAAGACCATCATCCAAGTTTCGCAAACAAAACGCTGCAAAAAAAGTCTGACAGTGGAGGCAATCATCGCCAACAGAAAATGTGTTGCCACTATTGACACAGGTGCCACGGCCTCCATCATCAGAAGAGACCTTGTTTAGACATCCTGGCTACATAACACCGGCTGCTACAGTCTTAAGACAGCTACAGGAGAAGCGGCCAAAGTATACAACTAGAGGGATTGACCTTCTCACATGCATTCTTAGTAGCCGACATATGCGACGAATGCATCATTGGAGTGGAATTCATGAAGGCACACGAGGTTATTCTAGACCTTCGAATGCAGGTGCTAAGGTACTAAACCGTCCAAATCCCTATGGTATACGGGCGGTAATTAGAAGCGATGAAGTTCTGCGGCCCTCTTCAGAAACAGTTCTTTGGACACGTTTGGAGGGTGATTCTGGGAACCACCGATTCTATCTCGACGAGCCAGATAATGAAAGGGAATTTAAAAGTTACGTCGTGGGAAAAATACTTGCAGAGCCAAAGAACATCATGGTGCCAGTAAGACTGATGAACCCAAAAAAGCGCACCGTTAAGCTCAGACAAGGAGAGGTGATCGGAAGATGTGTACCCATTGCAGCCATTTCGACAATAGCTGAGAGTGAGCCTGCGAGTCCTGTCTCTCCATCAAAACTGACCGAGATATGTAAGACTATATTCGGAGACTGTGAGTTAAATCAGGAGCAACAAACCATAGCGGAAAATCTCATTGGCGAGTTTGCTGATATATATTTGCCTCACAGGATGGAGACTATAGGTCTGTTCGCGTGCCCGGATATCTGAGGACATATTAAAATATTTTACTACAAGTTACAACAAAAGCGTTCCCGTTCACAGAATCATCGTAAAAGAGAACGGAAACGAGAGAGTAAATCATTTCCCCATCTTGAACAAACTTGAAATTTTTCACTACAAAAATTTTGTTGTAGTAAGAAATTTCCAAGTTTCAAATGTCTAATCTCGACAGTTGTTGAGACAAATGTTTGTTTACATTTTTTGTTTTCGAGTTTATTTTTTTTATTATCACTTATTTTTTGAAATTTTGTCGGTAACGTGATTAAAAAACCGTGTAAAACTAAGTGCAGAATGTATCCAAAATTGATTTCAGTGCATTTAAGCCGTTACAAATCCTTTCAGTGATTTCAATGCGGCACAAAAATAGTTCAGTGAATGTATATGAAGGATATGTGGCGCAGTTATGTGAACGGCAAGAAGGTAGCTCCGAATCCACCAGTAATATAATAATCCACCAGTAATAACTAATAAGTCCGCTTCCGGGACGCTATTACCGAGGAAGGTGGACACCCAGATACGATGCTGTTCGAAGTTCAAGAAGAACAGCAACAAAGCACAGTAAGTACTGCTGATGAAATGTCCGCTTTCATGAAGTTGCTTCTGGTCAAATTTGAGAAGCTGGAGAGCGGCCAAAAAGAACAAAAGATTGCTTTCAAAGAACAAAAGAACGCTATCGAAGACAAATTCGAGAAGCTGGAGAGCGGTCAAAAAGAACAAACGAATGCTTTCGAAGAACAAAAGAACGCTTTCGAAGAAAAGCTAGATACTAAGTTCGATGAGCAGAAGAAAGCTCTAGAAAGCAAACTTGATTCCCAGAATGCGTTTTTAGAGGAAAAGTTCCAGGCAGTAGATCAAAGAATTGAAAGCGTAGAGGAAAAATTCACTGAAGTCAAATCAGAAGTAGAACAACTGGCTAAGGAGCTGGAGTTGGTTAAGAAACAGAAAGTGCGAGAATATTTGTCCGACGGTCCACGACGCAAAGAAATGCAGCCGCCTGTCTTCGATGGCCAAACATCGTGGCCGATTTATAAGAGACAATTTGAAGCTGCAGCGTTGACAAACGTCTGGGACAACGAAGATAAATCAATTGCAAAAAAAAAATACATTTTGCAAATTTTAGCTATGTTACAATGGCGCTAGCGCATCAATTTTTGGTACGTAACATTGCCTTATGAATGTCTTTAAGGTAGCCAAAAAATTTTAGATTTTTCGTTGATCACGCCCACTTTTTAAGGGATTTTAGCTTAAAATGACTGTTTTTTCATATGCAATATTTTACATATGAAATTTGACAAAAAATTATATGAAAAAAGTTGTAGGCACTAGCATTTTCTAACTTTTATGTATATATTGTATGTGCCTCCGCCCACTTTTGTGGGAATGGCGTTAAAAAAAGTGATTTTTTTTAGTTAAAAAGGCGGAGTCTTAGGCCGAAATATATGCAACCACGTAGTTTAAAGCATTTAACAGTTATATTTTTATATCCCGCCCACTTTTGGAGGCTTGGCTGTTTTCTTTTTGGTATGGTCGGGTATTTTGTAATCCGTCGTAGATGGATTGAAGCTTTTACATACCCACTGTTGCACTTTCCCACTTGTTTTGTTTATATTTTTTATCAGAAGTGATATGCACGCGTTGATTGCATTTTCACATTAAAAATTTGGTTTAAACTTAAAAACGCCCCCAAAAGTGGGCGTGGCAAAAATTTCTTCATTTCGGTTCATAGCTTTCACACATATACGAACATTTTATAGCGCAAATTTTTTGGATTCAAAGAAAATATATCGAATTAAAAATGCTTAATAAAATGCAAATGAAATATGACCACGCCCAAAAGGGGGCGGTTTTTGCCTTTTTTCGAAACGTCAGTCACAATACACTTAAGCGACGATAACGCGTACCAAATTTCAGCTTCCTACGGCAATTTTGAATTTTCATGCTACTAAGTAAAGTGGGCGTGTCAGTAGGCGGATTTTAAAAATTTTTACACTTGCACTGCTTCGGGACCTAGAAAGAACAGATATTAAGTTTCAAGTTCCTAGCTCAAAATTTAAGGCCTAAAAACTACCGACGGACATGGCTCATTCGACTAACAATTCGGTCTCGATCATATGCCCTTAAAATCTTGAGGGTCTACGGTGATTATTTCTCTATGTTACAATTAGGTGTTACCCTTGACTGTGAGTTGACCTGGAGAGCGCTTTTCAATAGCTTGAAAAAATACCAATGTAGTTTGAAATAAAATCTTTTATCTAAGAAGAATAGTATACCCGGCCTTATTAACTGCGTGATATTACTGCGTGATAGATTCATGCTTATAATATGAACTTAGGTGCTGGGAGTGTGCCTTCGTTAGTAAGCTCCTGCCCCTTATAAAAGCTCAAAAGATGGTAATCAGAGTCAAGCCAAAACGATAAGCGTCATTTTGTCTTATCCAAGAATTAAATGCTTTGCCTCTCAGATATTTGTACTTACATATGTCTATTAGGTCTAACGGCTATTCTATTCACTCAGCGGTCATATTACATAAAGCAGAAATGCATCCTCTTTGCTAATATCAATATAAGCAGTAGTAGATCCTCGGGTAGAAAATGAACAATGTATGTAGACGATTTGCTATAAATATCGCTCCTTTCGTTTACTACGGCAGCTGCTCCCCAAACCCAACATAAACAAATATACGTTCCCTTAGCTTTCGAGTTATACATAAGCTTTGACTTTCCTGTAAAATAGGAGTAAAATAGGAGGTACTTTTCCTCCTGTCTAATCGTTGTTATTGATATGTGGCAACAAGAAAGAAAACAACATACAGGTGTCGCAGATGATTCTGATGTCCATCGATTCACTCTACCAACACACCTGCTTGATTCACTTAACGAACACATCCAACTGTCATTGCAGTCAGCTGACAGCAAATTGATTTTCCAAATTCTAATTTCTATTTCCCCTCCATGGAATTCAGCGGAAGATTACCAATGGAAAATTACCAAAGGGGAAGTATGGAACGTACTAGAAGGTGCTTAATTTTGTATAAATACACGGGTGACAGGCTCGTACGGGGCAGTAATATTTTAAACGTTGACTTGTGAAAATCGGTTATTAAGTAAAAAGTGATTGAGTTGAAATAATGTGTTGAATTCTAAGTAGTAAAGGTGAATAACAATGTGATTTGAATTTAAATAAGTTTTGTTTGATAAATAAAGTGTTTCAGAACAGTGTTAGTGTGTCAAACAGTTTTAAGTGGAGTGTCCTGGAGAAAGTGCGCGTAAATAGCGTCGGTGACTAAAACGGTTTATTTTTGCAGTGAAATTTACCAGAGATATCGTGTGCGTAAACAGTGTCGGTGACTCAAATAAATTGGATTGTGGAATATTCCGGATATATTTAAACTGATTGTGCGATAAAGCTATAATTAAGTAAGTTATAAAAACAGTGTCAATGATTTGTTTATTCGCGAGTGAATTTTCTGGAACAGATGTAAAACATAAACTGATTGTGTTGTGAAAATTGTGTGAAGACAATTCAAAATGGGTCGAAAAATTGAACAATTGACAACAGCTAAGTTAAAAGCAGAATTGGGTTAAAGAAACCTCCAGACTTCCGGGCTCAAAAGGGAATTGTTGCTCCGACTCCAGGACGCTATTACCGAGGAAGGTGGAGACCCAGACACGATGCTGTTCGAAGTTCAAGAAGGACAGCAACAAAGCACAGTAAGTACAGCCGATGAAATGCCCGCTTTCATAAAATTGCTTTTGGAAAAATTCGAGAAGCTGGAGAGCGGCCAGAAAGAACAAAAAAATGCTCTCAAAAGCAAATTAGAAATGCTTTAGAGCGGCCAGAAAGAACAAAAGAATGCTCATGAAGGCAAATTAGAAATGCTAGAGAGCGGCGAGAAAGAACAAAAGAATGCTCTCGAAGAAAAGTTCGACAAGCTAGGTACTAGGTTCGATGAGCAGAAAAAAATTCTAGAAAGCAAACTCGATTGCCAGAATACACTTTTTGAGGAGAATTTCCAACCGATGGATCGAAAAATTCAAAGCGTGGAGGAACAGTTCACTGAAGTCAAATCGGAAGTAGAACAGCTGGCTAAGGAACTGGAGTTGGCTAAGAAACAGAAAGTGCGAGAATGTTTGCCCGAAGGTTCACGGCGTAAAGAAATGTCTTTGATCGTCAAACGTCATGGCCGATTTATAAGAGGCAGTTTGAAGCTGCCGCGATGACGGACAATTGGGACAACGAAGAGAAGTCGATTGCTCTCACGCTTGCTCTCAAAGGAACAGCTGCCGAATTGCTGCAAACCATTCCTGAAGAAAAACAGAAGGATTATGATGCCATGGTGGAGATCATCGAGATGAGGTTTGGCGACAACCACATGCACCAAGTTTACCGGGTCCAGTTGCGCCAAAGAGTTCGGACAAGGGGTGAGACGCTTCAACAGCTGCAAGCCGACATCGAGCGATTGGCGAATTTGTCCTATCCCAACACCAGCAGGGAAATAATAAACGAGTTGGCAACCAATGCGTTAACTAATGCCATTGCGGATGGAAAGCTACAAATGGCTGTAAGAATGGCAGGTAAGAAGACTCTCGCTGAAGCATTAGCCCTGACAATGGAAGCTGCAGAGCAAGCTTCGCAAGGTAGCCATCGCGTCAGGGAAATGGCTACACTAGGGTGCTCATGTCAACGCATCGAAATTGAAAGGCAAAACACGAACATCGCTCTGGGACAAATGAGATGATGGAATTGCAACAAGCTGGGACACCTACAGCGACAGAGCAGAGCTCCAGCTAGACAAGCGAGCTGCCCACATTGCGCTAGAAGAAGACAGAACAAAGAAGCATCTGGCAGGGACAACGTTCATCCTGCTCGACCCCCTAAGACCATCATCCAAGTTTCGCAAACAAAACGCTGCAAAAAAAGTCTGACAGTGGAGGCAATCATCGCCAACAGAAAATGTGTTGCCACTATTAACACAGGTGCCACGGCCTCCATCATCAGAAGAGACCTTGTTTAGACATCCTGGCTACATAACACCGGCTGCTACAGTCTTAAGACAGCTACAGGAGAAGCGGCCAAAGTATACAACTAGAGGGATTGACCTTCTCACATGCATTCTTAGTAGCCAACATATGCGACGAATGCATCATTGGAGTGGAATTCATGAAGGCACACGAGGTTATTCTAGACCTTCGAATGCAGGTGCTAAGGTACTAAACCGTCCAAATCCCTATGGTATACGGGCGGTAATTAGAAGCGATGAAGTTCTGCGGCCCTCTTCAGAAACAGTTCTTTGGACACGTTTGGAGGGTGATTCTGGGAACCACCGATTCTATCTCGACGAGCCAGATAATGAAAGGGAATTTAAAAGTTACGTCGTGGGAAAAATACATCATGGTGCCAGTAAGACTGATGAACCCAAAAAAGCGCACCGTTAAGCTCAGACAAGGAGAGGTGATCGGAAGATGTGTACCCATTGCAGCCATTTCGACAATAGCTGAGAGTGAGCCTGCGAGTCCTGTCTCTCCATCAAAACTGACCGAGATATGTAAGACTATATTCGGAGACTGTTAGCTAAATCAGGAGCAACAAACCATAGCGGAAAATCTCATTGGCGAGTTTGCTGATATATATTTGCCTCACAGGATGGAGACTATAGGTCTGTTCGCGTGCCCGGATATCTGAGGACATATTAAAATATTTTACTACAAGTTACAACAAAAGCGTTCCCGTTCACAGAATCATCGTAAAAGAGAACGGAAACGAGAGAGTAAATCATTTCCCCATCTTGAACAAACTTGAAATTTTTCACTACAAAAATTTTGTTGTAGTAAGAAATTTCCAAGTTTCAAATGTCTAAACTCGACAGTTGTTGAGACAAATGTTTGTTTACATTTTTTGTTTTCGAGTTTATTTTTTTTATTATCACTTATTTTTTGAAATTTTGTCGGTAACGTGATTAAAAAACCGTGTAAAACTAAGTGCAGAATGTATCCAAAATTGATTTCAGTGCATTTAAGCCGTTACAAATCCTTTCAGTGAATTCAATGCGGCACAAAAATAGTTCAGTGAATGTATATGAAGGATATGTGGCGCAGTTATGTGAACGGCAAGAAGGTAGCTCCGAATCCACCAGTAATATAATAATCCACCAGTAATAACTAATAAGTCCGCTTCCGGGACGCTATTACCGAGGAAGGTGGACAGCCAGACACGATGCTGTTCGAAGTTCAAGAAGAACAGCAACAAAGCACAGTAAGTACTGCTGATGAAATGCCCGCTTTCATGAAGTTGCTTCTGGTCAAATTTGAAAAGCTGGAGAGCGGCCAAAAAAAACAAAAGATTGCTTTCAAAGAACAAAAGAACGCTATCGAAGACAAATTCGAGAAGCTGGAGAGCGGTCAAAAAGAACAAACGAATGCTTTCGAAGAACAAAAGAACGCTCTCGAAGAAAAGCTAGATACTAAGTTCGATGAGCAGAAGAAAGCTCTAGAAAGCAAACTTGATTCCCAGAATGCGTTTTTAGAGGAAAAGTTCCAGGCAGTAGATCAAAGAATTGAAAGCGTAGAGGAAAAATTCACTGAAGTCAAATCAGAAGTAGAACAACTGGCTAAGGAGCTGGAGTTGGTTAAGAAACAGAAAGTGCGAGAATATTTGTCCGACGGTCCACGACGCAAAGAAATGCAGCCGCCTGTCTTCGATGGCCAAACATCGTAGCCGATTTATACGAGACAATTTGAAGCTGCAGCGTTGACAAACGTCTGGGACAACGAAGATAAATCAATTGCTCTCACGCTTGCGCTCAGAGGAACAGCTGCCGAATTGCTGCAGACCATCCCTGAAGAAAAACAAAAAAATTATGATGCCATCGAGGTGAAGGCCATCGAGATGAGGTTTGGCGACGACCACATGCAGCAAGTTTACCGGGTCCAGTTGCGCCGAAGGGTTCAGACAAGGGGTGAGACGCTTCAACAGTTGCAAGCCGACATCAAGCGATTAGCGAATTTGTCCTATCACAACACCAGCAGGGAGATAATAAACGAGTTGGCAACCGATGCGTTTACTAATGCCATTGTGGATGGAAAGCTATAAATGGCTGTAAGAATGGCAGGTAAGAAGACTCTCGCTGAAGCACTAGCATTTGCATCGTCAATGGAAGCAGCCGCCCAAGCTTCGCAAGCTTGCCATCGCATAAGGGAAATGGCTGCTCTAGAGTGCTCATGTCAAAGGTAAAACACGAACACCGCTTGGGGACAAATAAGATGTTGGAATTGTAACAAGCTGTGACATCTACAGCGAAATTGCAGAGCTCCAGCTAGACAAGAAAGCTGCCTTGAAGAGAGCATTGCTCTTGAAGAGAGCAAAACGAAGAAGCATCTGGCAGGGACAACTTTCACCCTACTGCACAAGCTTCGGAGCAACAGCAGTCGGGAAATGTGCATCATCCGAAAATACCTTGTTCAGACGTCCTGGCTACATAACACTAGCTGCCACAGTCTGAAGACAGCTACAGGAGAAGCAGCCAAAATATACGGGGAGGTTCTGCTACAGATACAACTAGAGGGATTGACCTTCTCAAATGCATTCTTGGTAGCCGACATATGCGACGAATGCATCATTGGAGTGGACTTCATGAAGGCGCACGAGGTAATTCTAGACCTAAGAATGCAGGTGCTAAGGTATCGAACCGTCGAGATCCCTATGGTATACGGAAACGGCAACGCTGTGAATCTTCGAGTGATAATGCGAAGCGACTAACTTCTGCGGCCCTCTTCGAAGACAGTTCTTTGGACACGTATGGAGGGTGATCCTGGGAACCACTGATTCTATCTCATCGAGCCAGATAACAAAAGTGAATTTAAAAGTTAAGTCGTGGGAAAAATTCTTGCAGAGCCCAAGAAAAACATGTTGCCGGTAAGACTGATGAACCCAATTAAGCGCACCGTTAAACTCAGACAAGAAGAGGTGACCGGAAGATGTGTGCCCATTGCAGCCATTTCGATGATAGCTGAGAGTGAGCCTGCAAGTCCTGCCTCTCCATCAAAATTGGCCGAGGTATGTAAGACTATACTCGGAGACTGTGGGCTAAATCAGGAGCAGCAAACCATAGCGGAAAATCTCATTGGCGAGTTTGCTGATATATTTGCGTCACAGGATGGAGACTATGGTCGAACACACTTAGTACAACACCGCATCGACACCGGAGATGCTAGACCAATCCGCCAACCTGCCAGACGACTTCCGTTGGCTAAACAGGACGAGGCCGCCGAGATGATATCGACCATGGAAAAAGAAGGTTTGATCGAAAGCTCGAAAAGTCCGTGGGCGTCGCCTGTTGTATTGGTGAAAAAGAAGGACGGCAGCACTTGATTCTGCGTGGATTACCGGAGGCTTAACGATGTCACGAAGAAGGACAGCTACCATTTACCTTGAATCGATGACACACTGGACACAGTCTCTGGAGCGAAATGGTTTTCCACCCTTGACCTGAAAAGTGGCTACTGGCAGGTACAGATCCATCCAGAAGACAAAGAGAAGACCGCTTTCACAACTGGCAATGGACTATGGCAGTTTACAGTAATGCCATTTGGTCTGTGTAACGCTCCGGCCACCTTTGAAAGTCTTATGGATCGTGTCCTACATGGTCTGACGTGGAAAACCTGCCTAGTATATTTGGATGACGTCATCGTTTTGGGAAAGACGTTCGCCGAACATCGCGACAACTTGAGGCAAGTGTTCTTACGACTTCGATCAGCACACTTGAAGCTCAATCCGAAGAAGTGTACGCTCTTCAGAGCAGAGGTAAAGTATCTGGGGCATGTGATATCGACGGATGGAGTGAAGACGGATCCAGAGAAAATCGAAGCTGTGAAAAGTTGGCCAGTCCCAAGGACAAACACCAGCTAAGATGCTTTCTCGGTCTTGCTACGTACTACAGGAGGTTCGTCAAAGATTTCGCCGGGATTGCAAAGTGTCTGCACCAGCTCACTGAGAAAGGAAGACAATTTAAATGGTCAGTTGAGTGCGAAAGAAGCTTTCATTATCTGAAGCAGCGAGAAAGTCGTAGCATACTTCAGTAAAGTTCTTACCTGACCAGAGAGAAATTATTGTGTTACCAGGCGAGAACTCCTTGCTTTAATACTGGCGACGAAACATTTCCAGAAGTACCTGAGCGGCCAGAAGTTCATCTTGCGTACCGACCACGCCGCGCTCAAATGGTTACTTCAGTTCAAAAATCCTGAGGGCCAAGTCGCAAGATGGATCGAGCGATTGCAGGCTTATGACTTCGAGATACAACATCGCAAACAAAGACTGCACGGCAACGCGGACGTATTGTCCCGGAGACCATGTGAGCCCAATTGTAAGCATTGCGTGCGACAGGAGGAAAAGGACGAATGTACTGTCCAGAGAGTAAGAGCCGAACCTGCAGAAGGCTGGAGTATTGAGGAACTTCGCAACGCACAACAAGAAGATCCTGACATTGAGCCAATCCTTGCATGGAAGGAATCTATGGAGAAACCGAGCGCAAGGGATATATCCGACAGAAGTCCCACATTAAAGGCATATTGGGCGCAGTGGGACTCTCTCCATGTACAAGATGGCGTTCTGCGAAGAAAATGGGAAATGCCGGATGGAAAATCCTTTAAAATGCAGCTTGTTGTTCCACGGTCCAAAGTGCAGGAAATTTTTTGGGAAATGCACGGTGGAGTATCTAATGGACACTTGGTCATCAACAAAGCCCTGGAGAAAGTACGGGAACGTTTTTATTGGCTGAGTGCAAGAAGCGACGTTGAGAGCTGGTGTAGGAAGTGTACTACTTGTGCTGCTAGTAAGGGACCCAAAGTTAAAACCAGGCGTAAAATGCACCAGTACAATGTGGGTGCTCCCTTTGAAAGGATCGCCGTCGACATCGCAGGACCGTTTCCGGAAACCGAAAGCGGTAATCGTTACATCCTGGTTATTGCCGATTACTCCAGCAAGTGGCCCGAGGCATTTGCGATCCCTAATCAAGAAGCGAAAACTGTTGTCGATCAGATAGTGGACCACTGCGTGTGCAGGTTTGGAATGCCGGGAACGTTTTTATTGGCTGAGTGCAAGAAGCGACGTTGAGAACTGGTGTAGGTAGTGTACTACTTGTGCTGCTAGTAAGGGACCCAAAGTCAAAACCAGGGGTAAAATGCACCAGTACAATGTGGGTGCTCCTTTTGAAAGGATCGCCGTCGACATCGCAGGGCCGTTTCCGGAAACTAAAAGCGGTAATCGTTACACCCTGGTTATTGCCGATTACTTCAGCAAGTGGCCCGAGGCATTTGCGATCCCTAATCAAGAAGCGAAAACCGTTGTCGATCAGATAGTGGACCACTGGGTGTGCAGGTTTGGAGTGCCAATGGAATTACATTCCGACCAGGGAAGAAACTTCGAGTCGAAGATATTCCAGGAAGTATGCGCAGCAATCGGACTACAGAGGACACGGACCAGACCTCTTCACCCACAATCAGATGGAATGGTGGAACGCTTCAACAAGACGCTGAAGGGTCAACTCTCTAAAGTCGTAGACGAGAATCAACGGGATTGGGATCGGCGAATACCTTTATTCCTCATGGCCTACCGAAATGCCATTCACAGTACAACTGGATATACTCCATCTGAAGTTTTATTTGGACGAACTGCCAGGCTACCCAGTGAGCTTAAATTCGGATTTCCCACTAAAGACCCAACATGCGAGTTAAGGGGAAAGGATTAATGACATCCACCAGAGAACCAGAAGCAATATAAAAGTTGCAAGCGACCGCATGAAGACGACATACTATGCGCGAGCAACGGCACCCGAGTTCAACGAGGGAGATCTGGTATTGTTTTACAACCCACATCGTAAAAAGGGAAGATCGCCAAATCTTCAGAAGGACTGGGAAGGGCCCTACCAAGTTGTAACGCGAATTAATGATGTCGTATTCCGAATCCAAAGAGGACCAAGAGCGAAGATGAAAGTTGTCCATGTTGATCGCCTACATCGCTTCCACGGAAGCAGCGATGACGTACTTGTTCGGGACGAACAAAACTAAGGCGACAAGAAATAAAACAACACGCAGGAGTCGCTGAATGCACCCATCGATTCACTCTTCAAACGCACCCGCTCGATTCACTAAACGAACTGTTATAACTAACGAATAATATTTTAATTCTTGTATTGCACATCACTATTCAAGCTAGACTTATTATACTAATGTACGCTAAACTATTATACATATACTAACACATATCAAAGTTGAACTAAAATAAAATATGTTTCCTGGATTGGTTCTTCTTAATACAAAGTTGTCTAATCTCTCGCAATCTTAATAGGTTATGGGCCTTTTGCAAGAAAGTTTTTTATAATAAAAGAAAAATTATAATTATTTGGAAAAATGACAACATTTTCTGGTAAAATTCCATTATTTAATGGAGAAAATTATTTAACATGGAAGGCACAAATTGAAGCGGTGCTTCATAAGAATAGGCTGCTGAAAATCACTCAAGGGCTTGAAGTGGCACCAACGGAGCCGTCAAAGTTGGAAGACTATAACAATAGGGATATGGATGCGAGAGGTGAACTCATCATTTCTATGGAACCAGCGCAAGTCGCGATTGTAAAAAACATGCGAACCTCCAAGGAGATATGGAAGTTTTTGGAAGCGACTTATGACAGGAAAGGAACCCGGCAAAAGGTAGAACTGTTTCGAAAAATTATCAATCCAAAGATGAATACTAATCAAAACATTTCCGAATATTTAATTGAATTCAACTATAACATTAATCGTCTACGTGAGATGGATGCTAAGCTCGATGCTGATTTGCTTGCTGTTTTGTTGTTGGACAGTCTTCCTCAGGAATACAAAGAAATTAAAGCTGCTTTTGACGCTGTATTCGATTTTCCCTCCTACGAAGTTATATGCTCCCGCCTTTTGGAAGTTGGAGAGAAGAAAAAGGATTCGCAACAACCCAATTTCGACAATGCGCTAAGAGCATCAAGGTATAACAATCCGAAGAAGAAGCATTTCAATAAACCAGGTATGTCAAACTTTCAATATAATTGCCATAAGTGTGGAAAGAAGGGTCATATGATGAAAGACTGCCGGGTACACTATCAAAAGGAAAAATCGCACCAGTCGAATTTAGTTGAAAGGTCAGATGTAGGTTTTATTGCAATTGATACACATCAATCTCTTGAAAATGCAAATAGTGCAAACTGCCTAGGAAAACACGGTAGTACAAGTTGGTGTTTCGATAGTGGAGCGACGTCCCACATGTGCTGCGAAGAATATTTCTTCTCTGACCTTGATAAGAAATTCGCGGGAACAGTTCGCCTTGCCGATGAAAAATCTGTTGACATTATGGGAATAGGAACAGTTTCTTTTAAGATAAAGAAAGGAGATAAGAGTACAAGCATTTCTTTATTGAATACATTATATGTTCCAAGCCTTAAAAGTAACTTAATATCTACTAGTAAAGCGACTGATAGCGGTTGCTGTATAACCTTTAAAAATAATTATGCATGCATTACTAAAGGAAATAAAATATTACTCGAAGCTTTTAAAAATAATGGATTATTTTTGGTAGAACTAGCAGGAAATATGCACGAAACCAGTAAAAATATTAAAAAGATTGAAACTAAAACTTATACTAATGAAAAAGAGCATGCAAATTGTAAAACTAATGATAGCTTAGCTGAATTATGGCACAAACGATTTGGCCATTTAAATATGGGATCTCTAACGAAACTACGAAATGAAGAAATGGTACTTGGATTGCCTAATTTTGTGAATATGAAAATGAGCTGTGTAGCCTGTATTAGAGGCAAGCAAACAAGACAACCATTTCCAGTTAAAAACGAAAAATCTTCAAATTCTTTATTGGATCTTGTCCATACGGACTTATGTGGCCCTATGCAAGTTGAATCAATTAGTCGGAGTTTATACTTTGCCACTTTTGTCGATGACTTCTCACGAAAAGTTCACGTCTTCTTCTTGCGACGAAAGAGCGAATATTTAAATACTTTTAAGCAGTACAAATCCTTCGTTGAGAATGAAACTGGAAGAAAGATTAAGAAAATTAGAAGCGATAACGGGCCTGAATTAATAAGTAACGATTTTACGACTTTTTTATTAGAGAATGGTATCAAACATGATCTTACCGTAGAATATACGCCGCAACAAAATGGTATTACGGAAAGAATGAACCGAACGCTAGTGGAAATGGCTAGGTGTATTATGATAGAGGCGAAATTGCCGCAATTCCTCTGGGCAGAATTGGTTCACACAACTGCATACCTTCGCAATCGTTGCCCTACTGCACTGAATCGTAACATGACTCCAGAGCAGGTTTGGACTGGTCGCAAGCCAATTGTCAAACATTTGAGACGACTTGGAAGTAGAGCTTTTGCTCTCAACAACAAGCCTGGAAAATCTTAGTGGGAACCTCGTAGCGAAGAGTACGTACATATCGGGTACTCCGTTGAATCAAAAGCTTATCGATTATGGAAAAGAGGAACAAAATCTGTTATCAAGAGCCGAGATGTAAAGTTTATTGAAGAAGATCTTGATGACGTAGAAGCGGAACATATACCAAATTTTTATGAATTTCGCATTACCCGAGGAGATGAAGATGACGTCAAACGGGAGATTGATGAAAAACTTGTCGAGAATAATTTTAGCCTAGAAGAGATCAATAATGATCGTAAACCTGTTGAGAGTGTTAGCCTGGAAGAGAACAACGATGGCAGCGAAACGGATGATGAAGTTTTTGAGGATACAGTGGAAGATAGAAGTAATAAAAACACTATTCTAAGAACACCTTTAGTAGAACGTCTAAGAAGTTTTAATGACAAAATAAAAGATTCTGTCGAAGAGGCCAAAATAGCTGTTCGAGAGCATGATCCAACGAGTTTTAATGAAGCTAAAAAATCAAAATTTTGTGAGGAGTGGCTATGAAAGAACAGGCTATGAAAGAAGAATATGATTCTTTGATAAAAAATAAAACATGGATTTTATGCAGCCCTCCTCCCGGGAGAAACATAATTGGACGCAAATGGGTGTTTAAATCCAAATACAGACCAGATGGGGGTGTAGAGCGGAGAAAGGCGCGACTTGTAGCGAAAGGATTTGGACAACAATTTGGAATTGACTATACTGACACCTATGCACCTGTAGTTCGGCAAAGTTCCTTGCGTATAGTGTATGCCCTTTCAGTGGAACACAATTTAAAACTCCATCAGCTGGACATTTCAACCGCCTTTTTAAATGGCGACTTAAATGAGGAAATTTTCATGTAACAGCCAGAGGGTTTTGACAATGGTGACAAAAACAAAGTTTGTTTTAAACAGTCAAGTCGACAATGGTACAAGACACTCGATGATACCCTTAAACAATTCGAATTTCATCAATCGAACTATGATAAATGCATTTATTACAAACGGAATGAATACGAAGTTACAATTATTGGAGTTTATGTAGACGATATGATAATTGCGTCGAATAGTCAGGAAGACATTGATCTTACTATAAGAAACTTACAAGCTGTTTTTAAGCTAAGAAGTTTGGGAAAACCCTCCACTTGTGTAGGACTTGAAAACAAATTTTCAAATTGAAAACAAAATTTCTATTTCTCAAGCAACTTACATTAAAAATTTATTAATCAAATACAATATGGAAAATTCAAAGCATACTGAATTACCAATGCAAACTAAAATGAAATTAGAGAAGGATCCAACGGTTCCTGGAGAAGATTCTAACCAAACGAAATACCAAGAACTCATTGGTTCGCTTTTACATCTATCAGTATTTAGTCGACCGGATATTACGTGTAGCGTTAATATGCTATCCCAGTTTTGTCAGGATCCCCGAAAACAGCATTGGAACGCAGCTTGTCAACTGTTGCGATACTTAAGCAAAATTAAAGATGCTAAGTTAATATTTAGGAAAACAAATACACCACTTTTTGGTTACGTAGATGCGAGCTGGGCAGAAGACTCTAATGATAGAAAATCTCAAACGGGGTTTTGTTTTATTCTTGCAGGCGCAGCAGTCAGTTGGGAGTCAAGAAAGCAACGCGTTGTGGCGACCTCGAGTGCTGAAGCGGAATATATTGCTCTAACGTATGCCGCTAAGGAAGCTTATTATTTGCTATATCTATTGGAAGAGTTGGGCTACCTAATCGAAAATCCGACTGTTATTTACTGTGATTCTCAAAGCGCCGAACATCTTGCCAAAGGAGGATCTCATTACTCAATAACGAAGCACATTCACTATAAATATCACTACATACGAGAGGCTATCGAACAAATTATAGTCAAAGTCAAGTTCTTACAATCCAACCAGATGCCAGCTGATGCGCTTACAAAAGCAGTTGCCAAAACTAAACATCTTTTTTGTTTTAACAAATTAGGATTGCAGTTTTACTAATCCTAATATTGAGGAGGAGTGTTATAACTAACGAATAATATTTTAATTCTTGTATTGCACATCACTATTCAAGCTAGACTTATTATACTAATGTACGCTAAACTATTATACATATACTAACACATATCAAAGTTGAACTAAAATAAAATATGTTTCCTCACTTCCGTGTTGGACTTTAAGTAAAGCGATTGGTTCTTCTTAATACAAAGTTGTCTAATCTCTTGCAATCTTAATACGAACATACCCAACTGTCATTCCAGTCATCTGACAGCAACTGTCATATTCGGAGTTCGAATTTCAATTTCCCCTCCCTGGAATTCAGCGGAGGAGTACCAGTGGGAAGTTGCCAAAGGGGAAGTATGGAACGTACTAGAAGGTGCTTAGTTTTGTATAAATACACGGGTGACAGGCTCGTACGGACAATTATATTTTAAACGTGGACTTGTGAAAATCGGCAATAAAGTAAAAAGTGATTGAGTTGAAATAAAGTGTTGAATTCTAAATAGTAAAGTTGAATAACAGTGTGATCTGAGTTTAAATAAGTTTGTTTGATAAATAAAGTGTTTCATGGTGTGATTATAAAAGTGAAATTGAGTTTTATTCGACGAACCCCAGACCGAAAATATTACAATATGTAATGTTTCTGCTCTTGACGTTTCTTTCAAAACGCTACTTATTACTACAAAAGCGTTCCCGTATTTTAGGGCAATTTTCATCTCTTTAATACACTTTAAGAGAGAAATTTCCGCTACTTTGCAATTAATTTTCAATTGCTCTTTTACTACAAAAATTACGCGAACACAGCTTATGGTCGAATACACTTAGTACAACACCGCAAATCCGGTGAAAAAAAAAGGATGGCAGCACTAGATTCTGCGTAGATTACCGGGGGCTTAACGATGTCACAAAGAAGGACAGCTACCCTTTACCTCGAATAGATGACACATTGGACACACTCTCTGGAGCAAAATGGTTTTCCACTCTCGACCTGAAAGCGGGCTACTGACAGGTACAGATCCATTCAGAAGACAAAGAGAAGACCGCTTTCACAACTGGCAAAGGTCTTCTCACGACTTCGAGCAGCAGACTTGAAGCTCAATCAAAAGAAGTGTGCACTCTTCAGAGCAGAAGTAAAGTATATGGGGCATGTGATATCGACGGACGGCTCGAAGACGGATCCAGTTAAAATCGAAGCTGTGAGAAGTTGGCCAGTTCCCAAAGACAAACACCAGCTAAGGAGCTTTCTTTATCTTGCTACTAACTACAGGATATCGTTAAGAATTTCGCCGGCATCGCAAAGTGTCTGCAACAGCTCATTGAGAAAGGAAGACAATTTAAATGGTCAGGTGAGTGCGAAAGAAGTTTTCAACATCTGCAGCAGCGACTTTGCGAAGCACCGATACTAGCTTACCCCATCCCTCGCAAGACATTAATTGTGGACGCAGAGGCTAGCAATGTGGGTGTTGGTGCAGTATTGTCGCAATTGAGAAATTACTGCGCTACCAGGCGAGAACTCCTTGCTCTAAGATTGGCAACGAAACATTTCCAGAAGTACCTGAGTGGCCAAAAGTTCATCTTGCGTACAGACCACGCCGCTTTCAAATGGTTACTTCAGTTCAAAAATCCTGAGGGCCAAGTCGCAAGATGGATCGAGCGATTGCAGGCTTTTGACTTCGAGATTCAACATCGCAAAGGAAGACTGAACTGCAACGCGGACGCGTTATCCTGGAGGCCATGTGAGCCCAATTAAAAGCATTATGTGCGACAAGAGGAAAAGGACGAAGGTGTTTCTGTCCAGAGAATATGAGCCGAACCTGTAGAAGGCCGGAGTACTGAGGAACTTCGCAACGCACAACAAGAAGACCCTGACATTGAGCCAATCCTTGCATGGAAGGAGTCTATGGAGAAACCGAGCGCAAGGGATATATCCGACAGAAGTCCCACATTAAAGGCATATTGGGCGCAGTGGGACTTTTTCCATGTACAAGATGGCATTCTGCGAAGAAAATGGGATATAAAAATAAATAAATAAATAGAGTGGCGCAACAGCTCGAGGTGAACCAGGGCCAACTTCTCAACAATGTATGCTGCTGTGTTAATTTCTTTACATACAAGGGGACCTACAGTTTTTTGCCGGATCCGAACGGCACTTTGAGAAGTTTTTCAGGACAATTAATACTCTCGGAGGGCTTACCGTGAAAAAGAACAAGTCCTTTTTTTTTTTTTTTAGGTGACGATGGCAGGATTCGAACCCAGACCTCCGGCGTAGTAAGCACACACACTAACCACTACGCCACGGCACCCCCAGAAAATGGGATATTTCGGATGGAAATTCATTTAAAATGCAGCTTGTGGTACCACGGTCGAAAGTGCAGGAAATTTTGCGGGAAATGCACGATGGAGTATCTGGTGGGCACCTGGGCATCAACAAAACCCTGGAAAAGGTACGGGAACGTTTTTATTGGCTGAGTGCAAGAAGTGACGTTGAGAGCTGGTGTCGGAAGTGTACTACTTGCGCTGCTAGTATGGGACCCAAAGTCAAAACCAGGGGTAAAGTGCACCAGTACAATGTGGGTGCTCCTTTTGAAAGGATCGCCGTCGACATCGCAGGACCGTTTCCGGAAACTGAAAGCGGTAATCGTTACATCCTTGTTATTGCCGATTACTTCAGCAAGTGGCCCGAGGCATTTGCGATCCCAAATCAAGAAGCGAAAAACGTTGTCGACCAGATAGTGGACCACTGGGTGTGCAGGTTTGGAGTGCCAATGGAATTACATTCCCACCAGGGAAGAAACTTCGAGTCTTAGATATTCCAGGAAGTACGCGCAGCAATTGGACTACAGAAGACACGGACCACACCTCTTCACCCACAATCAGACGGAATGGTGGAACGCTTCAACAAGACACTGAAGGAACATCTCTCTAAAGTCGTGGACGAGATTGGGATCAACGGGATTGGGATCAAATACCTTTATTCCTCATGGCATACCGAAACGCTATTCACAGTACAACTGGATATACTCCATCTGAAGTTAGTAGCTCAACATGCAAAGTGGATCTAAATGCAGGTCCACGGGCCGATCCTTTATAACATATCTAATATTCTTCCGATTTTCCAAATCTGCCAAATTGTAACGTAGCAATTTTCGCAAATGACACTGCTTTATTTGCATCTAATCAACTTTCGCTTAACATTAAGAGGAACTAAAAAGATGGAAAGGACATACTGCAAAAATATTACAGCAGATGGATAACTAATTTTACTTACAAACGTCAGGTGGCGCTACAGTCCGGGGTGGACCTGGGCCTCAACCAATAAGATTCGCCAGCCGGCTCTGTTTCTGGCTAGTAGTTTTCATTTTTACACGCGAAGTTGGCTGATGTCTCCTCCCACTTGCGTGTACCACCTTCTCGTTGTTTGAACTTAAGAAAGTGTTGTGTTTAAAAAACAAATTTGTTGTATGTAACCGTAAAAAGTGAAAATGAGTTTTATTCGACGGACTTCAGGCAAAAATATTACGTTATTATATTGTAATATAATTTGTCTAATTAAAATATTTGTATTCAAGTTTTCTTATTGGTAGCACTAAAAATACCTGTCAATGGTAAGCAACTCCCCAGAATCGGCATCGATTGTAAGGATTTCGCTTTGAAAACTGACACAGCGGGTCATGTAAATGGTGGCACGCAATTCATCACCCAATGTTGGGGTAGTTGTTAAAATGGCTGGTGATTTTGATATAGCCGATATTGATGTTGCCAGCGGCATAAGCGGTTGACCCTTGTCCCGTGATTTGCATCCAACCGCGTCAACCAAGTGCGTAAGTACATTTCTGAAATGAGTTTTACATACTGTGTAGACACTTATGTTTACATTTGGGCTATTAAGCGGGTCAGTAATGATTTACCGATGTTATTACTGTGCCTACATTTTGTCACCTGTCTTGAGTAGCGCATAAAAGTAGCAGACACACCGACATACAAAAAAATATTTTTCATCGAGCAATTTGAATTTAACACATATACATTTATACACAATTTTGCCCTTGCTTACGTATTCCCGCAAGGGATTGGTTTCGATTTTTTTTCTCAATATGGTATTATTTTTTGGATCGCTCTTGCGAAACGTTAATAAATTACAAAATTGTTAAAAGAAAGTCTAACCGAAAATGTAAGTACATATATATTAAAATAAAGAGACATGCATGAATAAAAAAGGCACAGAAACTAACTAGATAGGTATACCTATTAAATAAGTAGACTAGAATAAGGCACCTAATTAAGTACATACTTTCAACTCCGTCGGTCGGCACAAAAAACCGGTTCCACGGAACGTGTTGTATGATTATCAACACTTTATAAATTTAAATTACAGTTTAAATTTTTCAGTTGAACGTTCTTTTTTAAAATAGCTTGTGTTACCTAAGGCGCAACACATTTCCTGAAAATAACGCCCTTATGTTATATGTTTTACCGCGTGCAAGAGCAGCCGGAAATGAACCTAAGAAGTGAAATAGGTACACTATCTTTGGCCTTGGAGTGTTCTTATTATTATTGTTGTTATTATTATTATTATTATTATTATTATTACCATTATTATTATTATTATTATTATTATTATTATTATTATTATTATTATTATTATTATTATTATTATTATTATTATTATTATTATTATTATTATTATTATTATTATTATTATTATTATTATTATTATTATTATTATTATTATATTATTATTATTATTATTATTATTATTATTATTATTATTATTATTATTTTTATTATTATTATTATTATTATTATTATTAATATTATTATTATTATTATTATTATTATTATTATTATTATTATTATTATTATTATTATTATTATTATTATTATTATTATTATTATTATTATTATTATTATTATTATTATTATTATTATTATTATTATTATTATTATTATTATTATTATTATTATTATTATTATTATTATTATTATTATTATCATTATTATCATTATTATCATTATTATCATTATTATCATTATTATCATTATTATCATTATTATCATTATTATCATTATTATCATTATTATCATTATTATCATTATTATCATTATTATCATTATTATCATTATTATCATTATTATCATTGTTATCATTATTATCATTATTATCATTATTATCATTATTATCATTATTATCATTATTATCATTATTATCATTATTATCATTGTTATCATTATTATCATTATTATCATTATTATCATTTTTATCATTATTATCATTATTATCATTATTATCATTATTATCATTATTATCATTATTATCATTATTATCATAATTATCATTATTATCATTATTATCATTATTATCATTATTATCATTATTATCATTATTATCATTATTATCATTATTATCATTATTATCATTATTATCATTATTATCATTATTATCATTATTATCATTATTATCATTATTATCATTATTATCATTATTATCATTATTATCATTATTATCATTATTATCATTATTATCATTATTATCATTATTATCATTATTATCATTATTATCATTATTATCATTATTATCATTATTATCATTATTATCATTATTATCATTATTATCATTATTATCATTATTATCATTATTATCATTATTATCATTATTATCATTATTATCATTATTATCATTATTATCATTATTATCATTATTATCATTATTATCATTATTATCATTATTATCATTATTATCATTATTATCATTATTATCATTATTATCATTATTATCATTATTATCATTATTATCATTATTATCATTATTATCATTATTATCATTATTATCATTATTATCATTATTATCATTATTATCATTATTATCATTATTATCATTATTATCATTATTATCATTATTATCATTATTATCATTATTATCATTATTATCATTATTATCATTATTATCATTATTATCATTATTATCATTATTATCATTATTATCATTATTATCATTATTATCATTATTATCATTATTATCATTATTATCATTATTATCATTATTATCATTATTATCATTATATCATTATTATCATTATTATCATTATTATCGTTATTATCATTATTATCATTATTATCATTATAATCATTATTATCATTATTATCATTATTATCGTTATTATCATTATTATCATTATTATCATTATTATCATTATTATCATTATTATCATTATTATCATTATTATCATTATTATCATTATTATCATTATTATCATTATTATCATTATTATCATTATTATCATTATTATCATTATTATCATTATTATCATTATTATCATTATTATCATTATTATCATTATTATCATTATTATCATTATTATCATTATTATCATTATTATCATTATTATCATTATTATCATTATTATCATTATTATCATTATTATCATTATTATCATTATTATCATTATTATCATTATTATCATTATCATCATTATTATCATTATTATCATTATTATCATTATTATCATTATTATCATTATTATCATTATTATCATTATTATCATTATTATCATTATTATCATTATTATCATTATTATCATTATTATCATTATTATCATTATTATCATTATTATCATTATTATCATTATTATCATTATTATCATTATTATCATTATTGTCATTACTATCATTATTATCATTATTATTATTATTATCATTATTATCATTATTATCATTATTATCATTATTATCATTATTATCATTATTATCATTATTATCATTATTATCATTATAATCATTATTATCATTATTATCATTATTATCATTATTATCATTATTATCATTATTATCATTATTATCATTATTATCATTATTATCATTATTATCATTATTATCATTATTATCATTATTATCATTATTATCATTATTATCATTATTATCATTATTATCATTATTATCATTATTATCATTATTATCATTATTATCATTATTATCATTATTATCATTATTATCATTATTATCATTATTATCATTATTATCATTATTATCATTATTATCATTATTATCATTATTATCATTATTATCATTATTATCATTATTATCATTATTATCATTATTATCATTATTATCATTATTATCATTATTATCATTATTATCATTATTATCATTATTATCATTATTATCATTATTATCATTATTATCATTATTATCATTATTATCATTATTATCATTATTATCATTATTATCATTATTATCATTATTATCATTATTATCATTATTATCATTATTATCATTATTATCATTATTATCATTATTATCATTATTATCATTATTATCATTATTATCATTATTATCATTATTATCATTATTATCATTATTATCATTATTATCATTATTATCATTATTATCATTATTATCATTATTATCATTATTATCATTATTATCATTATTATCATTATTATCATTATTATCATTATTATCATTATTATCATTATTATCATTATTATCATTATTATCATTATTATCATTATTATCATTATTATCATTATTATCATTATTATCATTATTATCATTATTATCATTATTATCATTATTATCATTATTATCATTATTATCATTATTATCATTATTATCATTATTATCATTATTATCATTATTATCATTATTATCATTATTATCATATATCATTATTATCATTATTATCATTATTATCATTATTATCATTATTATCATTATTATCATTATTATCATTATTATCATTATTATCATTATTATCATTATTATCATTATTATCATTATTATCATTATTATCATTATTATCATTATTATCATTATTATCATTATTATCATTATTATCATTATTATCATTATTATCATTATTATCATTATTATCATTATTATCATTATTATCATTATTATCATTATTATCATTATTATCATTATTATCATTATTATCATTATTATCATTATTATCATTATTATCATTATTATCATTATTATCATTATTATCATTATTATCATTATTATCATTATTATCATTATTATCATTATTATCATTATTATCATTATTATCATTATTATCATTATTATCATTATTATCATTATTATCATTATTATCATTATTATCATTATTATCATTATTATCATTATTATCATTATTATCATTATTATCATTATTATCATTATTATCATTATATATTATCATTATTATCATTATTATCATTATTATCATTATTATCATTATTATCATTATTATCATTATTATCATTATTATCATTGTTATCATTATAATCATTATTATCATTATTATCATTATTATCATTATTATCATTATTATCATTATTATCATTATTATCATTATTATCATTATTATCATTATTATCATTATTATCATTATTATCATTATTATCATTATTATCATTATTATCATTATTATCATTATTATCTTTATTATCATTGTTATCATTGTTATCATTATTATCATTATTATCATTATTATCATTATTATCATTATTATCATTATTATCATTATTATCATTATTATCATTATTATCATTATTATCATTATTATCATTATTATCATTATTATCATTATTATCATTATTATCATTATTATCATTATTATCATTATTATCATTATTATCATTATTATCATTATTATCATTATTATCATTATTATCATTATTATCATTATTATCATTATTATCATTATTATCATTATTATCATTATTATCATTATTATCATTATTATCATTATTATCATTATTATCATTATCATCAT